>CAJJDP010000080.1:0-442418 GCA_905182995.1 Paramecium octaurelia
CTAATTTAAACATTTGTTTTTAGAAAAAGTAATCAATTAAATACTATTGTTTTAAAGTATTCATTTGTTCTTAAGGATATATCAATACAATACTGTTCTGTCTAATTTAAACATTTGTTTTAAGAAAAAGTAATCAATTTAATTCTATCGTTTTAATGTATTCATTTGTTCTTAAAGGTATTATCAATACAATACTTTTCTGTCTACTGTATAACTTAAGTTTTTTAATAAGAAATACTCTGCTCTTATAGCAAAATCATTTTGCTAGAAAACTTAATTGGTTTGAAAAAATGGTCATTCAATCAAATATTGCTTAAATGATTAGTGCAAAAGCAATATAATAAGATTTTTGTGAAAATTATTCTTGTCGTTAGCCAAGTTGTAAGTATTATTAAAAATAAACTAAATCAACCCATTAGTTTGATTCGAGTTTGCAAATCAAACTAATGGGTTATTTTTATTTATGAAAGTAATTTGGGAAGAAGCTTGAAAGTTGCACGAAGATTGCCAAAATAACAAGTATTTCCTTTGCTTTAAATCTAATCAGGTTCTTCCAAAACTAAAATATGTTATCAGGGCTATTGGGGTTGATGGATTCATCGCATACAAGTATACAATAAGAAGAGTAAATTCACAAGGTTTTGGGAGAATTTTTGCATGATTTGCTCAGAATATTGTAGCAGAATTCGAAGAAAATAATATTCCTCAAAGTATCTTCTTTTTTTATCGAGGAATTTAGGAATTCAAACTAATCATTCTGTTTGCATAAATTTTTGAGTGACATCCAAATTTTAATCGTTTTACTATTTTATTAATATTACATTATTTGCTTTTCGACCCTCATTGTAAGGGTATTAGCAATTCTTTGAGCTTAACTCCATATCCATAGGAGAATTTGCACAAACGAAAGTTCTATAAATCAAAGGTGCTGATCGAAGCTGTGATTGTTTTTTTCCTTCAGTTTATAATACTTAAAAAGGTTTGATGCTTTCAAAAAATGACTAAAATCTAAATATAATATAGTTCTCCTTTGGCTCTTAAGATTGGGATTGTAAATTATAATGGGCTATCGAATTTGAAACTTAGAAATATTTATAGGGAAGAACTTATGGAACCATAAGTGCAGATGGTAACTTTATTGTAACATAGTATGTTAAATCCAAAGAGATTTAGATCAGACGATATAAAAGTACAATTTGACTGATTATTAATTATATTATTAATTAATAAACATTAGAAATACAAATGGATTAGATTAAGTTTTAACGATCATATTCATTATATCAACTTAAATAAAGTGGATAATAGAATGAACTGGTCTATAATTCTTGCAATTCAAAATTCCCTTACTAAAATCTTCACATCCAGTAGCTGGCTTGTAATTAAAAGTATCAAGAGCGATAAATAAAAAGAAAAGGGAAGTTTAAATTGGTTAAAGTTTTTTCTATCAATTTTTTTGTTTATTAGTCAAAAATTTAGATAAGATAATTTTAGATTTTTTATATTAAAGTAGTGAGAAATAGTTTAATTATTGAAAAAATTCATCTAAATTTAAAGTATATTTCGTTGTTCTACTTGATATTGAACATTTTTAAAGCAATCATCTATCAATATAGGATTGGTGTAAATGAATATTTTAACATTTTCAAGTAATTTTTTTTAAGAAGTGCAAAATAAATTGTTATGACGAGTTTGAAAAGAGAGTTTTTATAAATCGTTCACAATGTATTCTAAAAAAATTTCAATTAGATTTTATTGTTAATTTACAATTCAAATTTTGTTTTAAAAACTCAGTATAAATTAATCTGCAAATTTAGTAGTTACTATTTTATGATCAGTTTCATGTAAATGAAGGATTTTAGTTAATCTGTCCATTTTCCTATTTAAGAAATGCGATTTAAAGTTTCAAAGGGATATTTACTTTTAGTTTTTGTACAGAAAAATTTAAAAATAGAAGAGAAAGGAATTGTAATTTTTCTGCTCTTTAATTAAAAATATAAATTAGGTCAATGAGAATGGAAATTTCGAACTTTTGGAATATTTTTTAGAATATCAGATTTAAATATATTATTACTTTAAGTTCCTATTCTAATTAAATTTTTAGAGAATATCAATTTATAGAAATTATTTTTAACCCAAAATAGAGGAAAATAATTAGAAATATCAATATAACTTTTTGTTTCCGTTCATTTTATCAATTATTCTTATATATACTAATGTAATTAGATAAGCTATTATTCTTTAAATTATCAGCATATCGAAAAATTTTAACATTTATCAGATAAGATACGAATCTACTGCTTGCAAGCACTATGATTTTTAAAATTTAACTCAATTTTATTTGTTTTGCTTAGTGTGAACAGGAATTAAACCAATTTATTAAAAAAAACATGTATAGCAAATTTGAAATCAAAAAAATTTTAACAATCTTAATATTTGAATCAAAATCAATTTAGTATTTTATGATAGAAATAACAATCATCAGAAAAACAGAATTTAATCATCTCATTTAAGAATTTCATAACTGAATTATATTAATTCGCTTCTAATTATTTATCAACTTTCTTATCCATTGGAAAGATAAAATTTTGTTTACAAAGTAAAATTAAATGTAAATAAGGATAAAATTAGAATGTGTATTATCCAGAATAATCCTGAAAAAAATTAAATATTTTTTTACTAATAATAAAAATGCTCTTTTTCGTTTTTAATAGAAAGGATTTACATAGGAACTCCTTAGATTTATATTAACATCCGAAAATAGCTCAGTTGGTAGAGCGAGGGACTGTAGTGTTAAATCAGTTATCCCCAGGTCGGTGGTTCAAATCCGCCTTTTCGGAGTTTTTTTNTGTTTTTTTCCTTCAGTTTATAATACTTAAAAAGGTTTGATGCTTTCAAAAAATGACTAAAATCTAAATATAATATAGTTCTCCTTTGGCTCTTAAGATTGGGATTGTAAATTATAATGGGCTATCGAATTTGAAACTTAGAAATATTTATAGGGAAGAACTTATGGAACCATAAGTGCAGATGGTAACTTTATTGTAACATAGTATGTTAAATCCAAAGAGATTTAGATCAGACGATATAAAAGTACAATTTGACTGATTATTAATTATATTATTAATTAATAAACATTAGAAATACAAATGGATTAGATTAAGTTTTAACGATCATATTCATTATATCAACTTAAATAAAGTGGATAATAGAATGAACTGGTCTATAATTCTTGCAATTCAAAATTCCCTTACTAAAATCTTCACATCCAGTAGCTGGCTTGTAATTAAAAGTATCAAGAGCGATAAATAAAAAGAAAAGGGAAGTTTAAATTGGTTAAAGTTTTTTCTATCAATTTTTTTGTTTATTAGTCAAAAATTTAGATAAGATAATTTTAGATTTTTTATATTAAAGTAGTGAGAAATAGTTTAATTATTGAAAAAATTCATCTAAATTTAAAGTATATTTCGTTGTTCTACTTGATATTGAACATTTTTAAAGCAATCATCTATCAATATAGGATTGGTGTAAATGAATATTTTAACATTTTCAAGTAATTTTTTTTAAGAAGTGCAAAATAAATTGTTATGACGAGTTTGAAAAGAGAGTTTTTATAAATCGTTCACAATGTATTCTAAAAAAATTTCAATTAGATTTTATTGTTAATTTACAATTCAAATTTTGTTTTAAAAACTCAGTATAAATTAATCTGCAAATTTAGTAGTTACTATTTTATGATCAGTTTCATGTAAATGAAGGATTTTAGTTAATCTGTCCATTTTCCTATTTAAGAAATGCGATTTAAAGTTTCAAAGGGATATTTACTTTTAGTTTTTGTACAGAAAAATTTAAAAATAGAAGAGAAAGGAATTGTAATTTTTCTGCTCTTTAATTAAAAATATAAATTAGGTCAATGAGAATGGAAATTTCGAACTTTTGGAATATTTTTTAGAATATCAGATTTAAATATATTATTACTTTAAGTTCCTATTCTAATTAAATTTTTAGAGAATATCAATTTATAGAAATTATTTTTAACCCAAAATAGAGGAAAATAATTAGAAATATCAATATAACTTTTTGTTTCCGTTCATTTTATCAATTATTCTTATATATACTAATGTAATTAGATAAGCTATTATTCTTTAAATTATCAGCATATCGAAAAATTTTAACATTTATCAGATAAGATACGAATCTACTGCTTGCAAGCACTATGATTTTTAAAATTTAACTCAATTTTATTTGTTTTGCTTAGTGTGAACAGGAATTAAACCAATTTATTAAAAAAAACATGTATAGCAAATTTGAAATCAAAAAAATTTTAACAATCTTAATATTTGAATCAAAATCAATTTAGTATTTTATGATAGAAATAACAATCATCAGAAAAACAGAATTTAATCATCTCATTTAAGAATTTCATAACTGAATTATATTAATTCGCTTCTAATTATTTATCAACTTTCTTATCCATTGGAAAGATAAAATTTTGTTTACAAAGTAAAATTAAATGTAAATAAGGATAAAATTAGAATGTGTATTATCCAGAATAATCCTGAAAAAAATTAAATATTTTTTTACTAATAATAAAAATGCTCTTTTTCGTTTTTAATAGAAAGGATTTACATAGGAACTCCTTAGATTTATATTAACATCCGAAAATAGCTCAGTTGGTAGAGCGAGGGACTGTAGTGTTAAATCAGTTATCCCCAGGTCGGTGGTTCAAATCCGCCTTTTCGGAGTTTTTTATTAATTTATTCCAGCTTACAAATTATGTAATACTAACAATAGAATCATTCCAGAACTAGAAGTGTTTCTACTGAATCTAAATTAATAAATTTTAATGCAAAAACCTAAAATTTTCGATCATAATGAATTGTAATTTAGGCTTTATTTTATAATTAATAAGATAACATGTTTCAATAAGTGATGCGGTAAAACAATCAAATTTAAATACACGTTGTAGTTGTAGACACTAATGCAGAGTGATGGCAAAAAATAATAATCAACTATGATAGATCCGTAATTAAGCATAAATACTTCCAAAAACGATATAGAGGTTATTGGTGCAGATTTAAGATTTTTCATAGAATAGTTTCAACTTTATTAAATAAGAAAAATGTAATCTAATCTCACTTGGATCTGGTTGTGATACTCTTCCCTTTTTAATATGGCAAATTTATCTAAACAATGTTATGTTCAAGTAGATATACCTTTGTCGTTGACGGAAAAATAAAGAAGTTGAAGGAATTGAATAAATTGAAAATATTATTGGGAGAAATTATAATTTCAGAAAATAATTTTCAAGCAAAATCATAAAATTAGACTTATATATTTGGGGAAGACATATGCAATACTGAAAGATTGCATTAATATTTAAAATCAATCGATTATACTATTCCAACCTAATATTCTAAATTTAAATATTCTAAAGAAAAGGTTTTAAAGTTAATCATGATTTGATTAGTATTTAATAAAAATTCAATCTAGATTATCAATTAATTAGTTAATTCAAGACACTTATCTTAAAAAATAATATTTGTGAAGAAGAGTAAAAAATAAGCAATAATAGTTGATAGTTGTGATGGAATGAAGATAAAATCTCTTAACATAATTGATATTAATCACTAAGACACTAAATAATTCTTTATTGTATTCGAACATGTGAGTGAAAGTTTTTCTTGAATAATTAATAAGAGGAAGTTAATCAAAAATCACTCAAGAATTGTAACGAAAGAACTTCAAGGGGTATCCTATATAATAGCAATATCAATAACTTGTTATCACCTTTATTATGATGGGAAAAAATATTATGATAACTAAAACAATTTGCAAATTGTTGTT
The DNA here is from genome assembly GCA_905182995.1 of Paramecium octaurelia. Taxonomy (NCBI): domain Eukaryota; phylum Ciliophora; class Oligohymenophorea; order Peniculida; family Parameciidae; genus Paramecium; species Paramecium octaurelia. The sequence continues at coordinate 5,848 of CAJJDP010000080.1, forward strand.
AATTATATTACAAAAAAAAAATTTGTTAGGGTATCTAAACAATTTAGTTGGAAATTGAAAATGTAACTATGAAAAGTGTTATACGTCCCAAATTCAAATATAGAATCCCTCCAATTCTACGTATAAATATAAATGCAATAGAGAAATTACATAGATCCAAAGAAAAGAGCAGGTTCTAAAAATTTTGCCATAGTTCGTATTTTCACAATTAAAACTTTAGTAGCTTGAATAGTAGAATAATTTGTTAATGCAGAAGATATTAGACAGAAGTATTCTATTTATAATTTCCTCTAGAATATATTAATAAATTTAAAAAATATTATTAAATTTATTACTTTTATAAAACTTAAGTTATAGATTATACAGTAAGTCATTTATTTTATTATATCCNCCAGCTTACAAATTATGTAATACTAACAATAGAATCATTCCAGAACTAGAAGTGTTTCTACTGAATCTAAATTAATAAATTTTAATGCAAAAACCTAAAATTTTCGATCATAATGAATTGTAATTTAGGCTTTATTTTATAATTAATAAGATAACATGTTTCAATAAGTGATGCGGTAAAACAATCAAATTTAAATACACGTTGTAGTTGTAGACACTAATGCAGAGTGATGGCAAAAAATAATAATCAACTATGATAGATCCGTAATTAAGCATAAATACTTCCAAAAACGATATAGAGGTTATTGGTGCAGATTTAAGATTTTTCATAGAATAGTTTCAACTTTATTAAATAAGAAAAATGTAATCTAATCTCACTTGGATCTGGTTGTGATACTCTTCCCTTTTTAATATGGCAAATTTATCTAAACAATGTTATGTTCAAGTAGATATACCTTTGTCGTTGACGGAAAAATAAAGAAGTTGAAGGAATTGAATAAATTGAAAATATTATTGGGAGAAATTATAATTTCAGAAAATAATTTTCAAGCAAAATCATAAAATTAGACTTATATATTTGGGGAAGACATATGCAATACTGAAAGATTGCATTAATATTTAAAATCAATCGATTATACTATTCCAACCTAATATTCTAAATTTAAATATTCTAAAGAAAAGGTTTTAAAGTTAATCATGATTTGATTAGTATTTAATAAAAATTCAATCTAGATTATCAATTAATTAGTTAATTCAAGACACTTATCTTAAAAAATAATATTTGTGAAGAAGAGTAAAAAATAAGCAATAATAGTTGATAGTTGTGATGGAATGAAGATAAAATCTCTTAACATAATTGATATTAATCACTAAGACACTAAATAATTCTTTATTGTATTCGAACATGTGAGTGAAAGTTTTTCTTGAATAATTAATAAGAGGAAGTTAATCAAAAATCACTCAAGAATTGTAACGAAAGAACTTCAAGGGGTATCCTATATAATAGCAATATCAATAACTTGTTATCACCTTTATTATGATGGGAAAAAATATTATGATAACTAAAACAATTTGCAAATTGTTGTTAATTATATTACAAAAAAAAAATTTGTTAGGGTATCTAAACAATTTAGTTGGAAATTGAAAATGTAACTATGAAAAGTGTTATACGTCCCAAATTCAAATATAGAATCCCTCCAATTCTACGTATAAATATAAATGCAATAGAGAAATTACATAGATCCAAAGAAAAGAGCAGGTTCTAAAAATTTTGCCATAGTTCGTATTTTCACAATTAAAACTTTAGTAGCTTGAATAGTAGAATAATTTGTTAATGCAGAAGATATTAGACAGAAGTATTCTATTTATAATTTCCTCTAGAATATATTAATAAATTTAAAAAATATTATTAAATTTATTACTTTTATAAAACTTAAGTTATAGATTATACAGTAAGTCATTTATTTTATTATATCCTCTAGAATATATGAATAAAAATATAAAAATATTATTAAATTTATTATTTATGTATTACTTTATTAATTGTGCTTATAAAGAGTTCAGAGCAATAAATTCATTAACCCAATCAAACAAAATTCCTTATTGAGTTTTAAGCTATGTTTATTAAATGGCATAATAAGTAACTAACGATAATATCAAAACAGACTTATTGAACACAACCCATCATACAGTTTCTCTAATACATGTATTGAATAAACAATTCGAAATATTGCTTAAAAGAATTTCAGAGTGAGAAGAAATGCAATCGAGATCCTTTTTGTAAGCACCCACTATTAGAATGCCAATTTTGCAGGAGAAATCAGGTACTTATGATAATCTTTATGATATAATTTCATATTTCCTAAAGTTACTCCATAATATTTGAAAGAATCTAGTGATTTAGAAACCAAGTATAAGAAAAATTATTAGAACGAAAAAGATATTATTAAATAATAATATCAATAATTAATCAAAAGTAAAGACTAAAAACATAGAATTTAAAATAAGGAAGATAAAATATTTTCCAAAAACCCTTTTAGACTTCAGAAGTAAGAAAATAGGCATTAAAAAACTATTAAAGAAACCCCTAAAAACCTGAAGGAATAATATGAGGTCGAAATAGCTCTTAAACTTCGATCTTAATAAGTTAGGAAAGAGGGGATTAGGGAAATTTTTTTGTGAATAATGTGGGTCAGGACCATAAATATCTGCAGTATCTTATAGCTCATATTTGCGATAAAAAATTTTGGGAAAACACCTAATAAAAATTAATTAGGAAAAAATTTGTAACCCAATTCAAATTATGAAGGATATAATTCTTTCAAATCCACCTTAGTCACAAGAATAACCCAATTATGACTCAGGAAGAGCAACACCCTTTTAAAATAAACTCTCAATCAACTTAAGCCATTAATATTGTAAGTTGGAATATACCCTCTCTAAAACCAACTACAATGTAAGTTATCAAGGAATATTATCCCGACATAATATGTTTGTAAGAAACCAGATAACATATTTAATCAAGTTCCAACTATCATTTTATTATATTTTCTTATAGTTTCTTTTAAAAATTATAGAATAAAATCAGACAATCGTATGACAAATAGATACCTTTCTAAATATTTATGAATAGAATAAGATATTTTTACGACATATATTGTTTCTATTTTATTAATTTATAAAATAATTCATTCTTTATTTGATTAAAAATATGCTGAATAACTTAATGCACTTTTGCAATTCATAGCTTTTTGAGTGATTCAATAATAAAATGAAATCTTTACTTTTTGTCAATTATTTCTTAAAAAAATCAATAATTAACTATAAATTCATTAATCTTAACATTAAAAATTATAAAAAGAGAAGACAAAATTAATGTCACTTTCTTCATATATTAAGTACATTAAATTTAAATTTGTTATAGATTACTTCAACTTTTTCAATAATGAGTAGAAATACACATTTAAATTATTAATATTTTTATTTTATTATTAATTATAGAAACCTTTCTCATTGAAATTTAAGAATATACAAATTATTATATATCGTGTAAGTTAACTCTCAGTTACTCAGGTCATCAGAATTCATTCAATCGGTACCTAATTAAATTAGTTAATTTCTTATTATTTATCAATATATTTAAACTATATATATATATATAAATTTTTCCAATTATATTGTTTTATTTGAATTTAATCAATAATTTTAGTGTCCTTTTATTTGTGCATTTTTCCGAACAATTTCTTTGTTGCCATTTTTTATGTCATCCCTCAGCGAATCTGCAATTTAAGCAGAAGTTATTGTATTAAATAAACCCCAACTATTTCCTCTTACATTCTTAAAAATCAGAGAATAATCTATTGGTGAAGGATTTAATATATTACGAATTCCAATGTTATTTAGATTTATTAAGAGAATGAGAGTGAAGCTGTTTTTACAACAATTTACAACTAAAAAGTGAAATAGATGCTATTTTTGTTACTCAATTTTAGAATTCATAGTTACATATTTAATAACTCATAAATGGAAAATTAATATAAAAATATTTCAATATATGTTTTTAGGTTTATTTCTTTCAATAAATATTAGTTCCTCCAATGCTTCTCTTCGCTATTTTTCGACAAAAATATCTAGACGACTTTTCTATGGCTATTTTAACTTTCTATGAACTTTATAATTGATTTTTACTTATCAATATCTTTATAATTTTGTATTAATGAATCGCATTCGTATAAACATTTATTCACTTCTCTTTTAACTTCATTCTTAATGCTGTATTTCCTAAAATTACTATTGATTCTATTACTATTATGATTACATTATACAAATTTTTTGTACTACTACTGGTACTTTAGCTATTATGATGATACTGCTAGGTTGGAGAATATTAAATGGGTTCAAAATGAAAATTGGAAGCAAATCTGTTTCTAATAGGTTTTGGAGATTGAGTCAAAATTTAGGACTGGGACTGTAATTATTGTCGTGGAGATTAGACTATTTATTTATTTTTGTTCTTTTATCTAGTTTTACCCAATAAGACTTTAAGTCCCAATTATTCAATTATCGCACTTGCATTTTGTGGAGCTGTATTTAGAGAATAATTGTATACATTAGATCGATTCATCAATTTATCTATTATCTATTGATTATTATTTTGATAAATCGAGTCTAGCTTAATTACTAGATTTACATTTATTTAGTCTATTTCTTTTTCATCTCTACTAATATTTTGTCACATTATTTTTTCATCTTTTTTGTCCAAATTTCAGCTATGGACATACTTCCTTAGGGTCTGCGCTATGTAATATTATCTCTTTTTATTATTGTTCTATCCTCAATTGAATAATTTCTTTTGATTAAATATTTATAAGGATCATCTATGCTATAAGTTTAATTTAAATTTCTACTTCTATTAAATTTCTTATCCGATATTACTGATTAACTTATTCAACTAATCTTCCTTATTTTATTCTATTCTTTTTACCCTTCTAATATCGTTACTCAATGATTAATATTTCATTATAAATAATTATATATTTGTTAATTATTAAGCTCATAATTTCCAAACTATGTAATATTAAATTTAATTATCAATGTCAATAACACTATATTTTAATCCTTACTCTCATAGATGTTTATCTGTTAAGACAGTCCTATAGTTAACAAAGAGCGATTTCAATGAGAAAGTCATTGATGTTCTTAAAGGGGAAAATCTCAAGCACGCTTTTACTAATATCAACCCTAATCAGACTGTGCCAGCCATTACTGAAGGGTTTTTCAGTTTATTTGAAAGTCATGCAATAATAAAATACATTTGCATAAACAAGCCTAACTTTGGATTATATCCTAATGTAAAAAAAACTTATATATATCAATAAGACTTTATAAAATTAAGCTTTAGTTGATTCATATTTAGATTGGCATCAAAATGAGTTTACTAAACTTTTAGACTATTCTAAAGAGTTTTATTTGAAACCATTGTTGAAAGGGGACAGAGTTCCCGAAAATAGAGTTTAGAGATTGGTTGACGTAGAAGAGGTATTACATTTTTTTATCAAAACTTTCCTAAACAATGGCCAATATAATTATATTTTTGACTAACCCAACTTTACAATTGCAGATATAAGGTAAACAGTTGTATATTCTTTAAGAGCAGTGTGTGATTTGACTTCACTTTTTATTTGTAATTTTGATTTTGAAAAGTTCCCTGTTTTAGAACAATATATTATGAGAATTTTTAAAATACCAGAATTATACATATCACATTAGGATTATTTTAATTTAATATCGAAACAAAAATTTAAAAATCAGTTCATTTAATCAATATTGACTAGATAACCTAAATAAGAATAAATTACTCTATATTTTCATCCACTTTCATCGCCATCAAGAGCAGTGAGATCGTTATTTTTATTGGCTAAAATTGAGTATAATGAAAAAGTTATAGATATTCTGAAATCCGAAAATAAATTCGATAGCTATTCTCAAATAAATCCAAATTAGACAGTTCCGTCCATCAAATAAGGCGCTTTTACACTCTTTGAAAGTCATGCAATTTTAAAATATATATGTGAATAATATAGACTGTTAAGTTTTTATCCTTTAGAAAACTTAAAACTTAAGGCTTAGATAGATAGTTATTTGGACTTTCATCTTAATGAAATGAGAAAAATTACAGAATATGTAATGTGCGTTTAAAAAAACCAGAATGAACAGGAATCAATAGCAAAAAAGCAAAGTATAGATTAGTTGTTATAATTTTTTGTTAAAGTTTTTCTCAATGGAGGAAAATATAAGTATATCTATAATCACAAATCTATCTCAATAGCAGATTTAAGGTACATCTTATCAATTATTTTAGTGCTGTCAATGAAATTCTATATTTAGTAATGGCAAATTATGAATATAATAGTGTACCTCAAATTTAAAAATATATAATGAACATTCTCGATAATTAGAATGTGAAGTAGTCTAACAAAGAATATTTTTCATCAATAAGCAGCAATTAACATCATAATTTTAATTAATTCAATAAGCAGCTAATAGCATCTTAAAAAAAAAGGGCANTTAACAAAGAGCGATTTCAATGAGAAAGTCATTGATGTTCTTAAAGGGGAAAATCTCAAGCACGCTTTTACTAATATCAACCCTAATCAGACTGTGCCAGCCATTACTGAAGGGTTTTTCAGTTTATTTGAAAGTCATGCAATAATAAAATACATTTGCATAAACAAGCCTAACTTTGGATTATATCCTAATGTAAAAAAAACTTATATATATCAATAAGACTTTATAAAATTAAGCTTTAGTTGATTCATATTTAGATTGGCATCAAAATGAGTTTACTAAACTTTTAGACTATTCTAAAGAGTTTTATTTGAAACCATTGTTGAAAGGGGACAGAGTTCCCGAAAATAGAGTTTAGAGATTGGTTGACGTAGAAGAGGTATTACATTTTTTTATCAAAACTTTCCTAAACAATGGCCAATATAATTATATTTTTGACTAACCCAACTTTACAATTGCAGATATAAGGTAAACAGTTGTATATTCTTTAAGAGCAGTGTGTGATTTGACTTCACTTTTTATTTGTAATTTTGATTTTGAAAAGTTCCCTGTTTTAGAACAATATATTATGAGAATTTTTAAAATACCAGAATTATACATATCACATTAGGATTATTTTAATTTAATATCGAAACAAAAATTTAAAAATCAGTTCATTTAATCAATATTGACTAGATAACCTAAATAAGAATAAATTACTCTATATTTTCATCCACTTTCATCGCCATCAAGAGCAGTGAGATCGTTATTTTTATTGGCTAAAATTGAGTATAATGAAAAAGTTATAGATATTCTGAAATCCGAAAATAAATTCGATAGCTATTCTCAAATAAATCCAAATTAGACAGTTCCGTCCATCAAATAAGGCGCTTTTACACTCTTTGAAAGTCATGCAATTTTAAAATATATATGTGAATAATATAGACTGTTAAGTTTTTATCCTTTAGAAAACTTAAAACTTAAGGCTTAGATAGATAGTTATTTGGACTTTCATCTTAATGAAATGAGAAAAATTACAGAATATGTAATGTGCGTTTAAAAAAACCAGAATGAACAGGAATCAATAGCAAAAAAGCAAAGTATAGATTAGTTGTTATAATTTTTTGTTAAAGTTTTTCTCAATGGAGGAAAATATAAGTATATCTATAATCACAAATCTATCTCAATAGCAGATTTAAGGTACATCTTATCAATTATTTTAGTGCTGTCAATGAAATTCTATATTTAGTAATGGCAAATTATGAATATAATAGTGTACCTCAAATTTAAAAATATATAATGAACATTCTCGATAATTAGAATGTGAAGTAGTCTAACAAAGAATATTTTTCATCAATAAGCAGCAATTAACATCATAATTTTAATTAATTCAATAAGCAGCTAATAGCATCTTAAAAAAAAAGGGCATGTTGTTGATTAAATAAATTTATAAATATTTCTATTTTCATATAATAAAATGGAATAATAAATCTGATTTTAATTATTTTATCTATCAGTCTATTACTGAAATATTATCTATTCCTACTGCTATAAACATATCTAGAAAAAAAAACTTTGTTGTCATTTTGAAGGAGGAGAATATTTTTTTGGATTTTGATATATTTATTTATTAATTAACCAAATCTAAAACTTAAAGACGAACTCATGTTCACGTTAACAATCTTCATTTTATTATATTATTATGGGAAGAAATATGAAAAATTAGTGATAATAGAATGCATGCTGAGATAGAATAAAATTTCTGAGAATAAAATTTCTAATTTTAATTTTACTTTAATGTTTATATTATTTTCATATATGAGGAATCTATGTTTTCAAAAAATTCTTAAATGTTATATTTCTTCATCTCAAAAGATAGAGAACTACTTTTGATATGATAAGATTTAATTTGTGGAATATAATAATATCGATTTACTTGTTTTTGATATTTTATATAAGTTTTTGTGAATGGAAGACTAGGAAGTAGAAGTTATGATGTAATAAATCATTTATTATAATCGATTAATTTATTTAAAGATTTTAATAATTTATGTAAAATATATTATTACCTTATACTAAGGAACTTCAAAGTAAATTAGATTTATATGCTTAGGACTCGAAAACTGCCTAGAGGGAAGTTAGGATGGTGGAGTATATTTGAATCCATTGTAAGGTATGAAAATTGTTATTATGAAGAGTAAATGCAAAGAGCAAAATAGAATGTGTTAAAATTGGAATCCATTCATGAGAACAAAAAGAAATTATAAGCTGATTATAGTGCAAAACTATAAAAGCTAAATAATAAACTGTCCTCATCAATGGAACAGAGTTTGAAAAAAAAGGAAACTTAATTGATTGCATTATCAAATAAGTTAAAGAAAAAGAATATCAAAAGGAAGCCGAGAAAGATGTCAGTATAAGATGAAATCAAAGAAATCAAAGAGGAAGGAACAGCAAAAGTAGAATTAGTGGAGTAAGTTCCATAGAAAATTTAATAAAAAAAAGAAGTTACTATTTAAGAAACACAAACAATGAAATTGGCGGAGCCTAAGCATTTAGATGAGGTACTTCTGCATTAATCTATGTTATAGTTTGAATTTTTTAAGAAATTAAATAAAAGTATAGATGCTGCATCACAAAGAAAGTCTTAACGTTTAGATAATATTAAATAACGATTACATGGCTAAGATGAAATAGTACAAAATTTTGATTTATAATAGATTCACTAACATCTTGAGAAGTCAAATAAGACTAAAGAAGAGCAAGAATAAAATAGGCTGACCTAGATTTATAACAAACTTTTAAATTTGACATAAAAAGAATAATAGAAGAAATCAAAGAACAAAATAAAATAGAAAAAGAAATCTTTGCAAATAAACATGTCCAGCAGTGAATCTAATAAATATAACAACACATTTAGATATGAAGAATAGAGGTCAGAACCAAATAGAACTGTTAGATCTATCACTTAAGATATTAAATTTATTAACGTAAAATAACGATTAGAGAAACTATAAAATGAAAGAGAATAGTAAGTAAAAACAATATTGGATAAGCATTAATAATATTCTTATAGGCTTCAATAAAATAAATAAATATTAGATGAATTATCTAATACGTGTTAATATTATAATTTTAAGATAAAAGAATAATATTTGTTATGATTTATATATTAAATGTATTAAGATAATTAAGATGAAGATGATAAATTAAAAAATGATATTGAAAAATTTCGAAATCTCCTTGATGAAGAAGTTGAAGGAAATCATCGATCTGAATATTTAAGTAAATGCAAATAAATGTCAGAAAATATAAAAAAAGAAATACAAAAACGTATAAAAAAGGGTGATGAGAATTAGATAATGAAGCTAATGAAATACTATTCATAGCAAAATAAGAGGTTATAAGAAATGGAATATAATAATGTAGATGAAGATACTAGTTTGTTGCATGATAATCATTAAGTGGAAGTATAATTGTTTGAAGATAATGTGTCATAAAGAAAATAGAGATTGTAAAATGTTCATAAAAGTATGGAAACAGTTAAAAGTATATATGAGAAAATCCATGAGGTTGCAACCTAGTAAGTTGATCAAATGTTTACAATCGAAGATAATTATACTTATGCAGAAAATAAAACATAAAAAGCTTCATAAGAATTGGTTAAGGCTTAATAATCTTAAAAAACAAAAATAGGATATAGGATAGTAATAATATGCATTCTAGTTGTAATTGTTGGATTAATGTTTATTAAATGATGTATTTATTCTTGTTATATTATATTATGTATAAAATATGATTCCTAATTATTTTATAATAGCATAAACTCCTTCAAAATCAAATTTATATTTAATGGTTGAATGAATATGATATCAATTCAATTTTTATCAAAATATCACATTTACTAACAAAATATGAATGTAATTAAAATAGAGTAAAGGTTAAAAAGAATAATATTCGATTTTTTTTAAGAATATACGCATAATATACAATTTTAAGAAATGTTAAGAATAAGGAATATTGGATTATAGATAAAAATGAGTGTAAAATTTGAATAGTATAAAGTGATTTTAAGAACCATATTTTAGGATGTTAACCAAAAGGAACTGAGTTTTGGTTTGATTTGCTTTGTTAAATAAAGGAAAATCTATTAAAGGAGGTTGAAAATGATTTATGTATTTGGTTAGTTGTTTTCGATAATTATATCCGTTTTTCTAATAGAATTCATTTTATGAGGATGAAAAAAAGATGATAAAATATTATTATTACAATGAGACTTGCTTTGTGCTTATTGGTCATTTTTGCCGTTGCCAGTGCTACAACAAAATTCAACTTGGATTACTCTAAGAAGAGATCAATCACAGCTGTTATGGCTGAAGTTGAAGCAAAATTAAAGAACAAATCACCCCTTGATGCTATTTTGAACGTATTGAGAGATTTCAGAGATGCTGTTAACACAGAATAAGTTAATCATGATGAGATTTACAACGTCTAAGTTACAGAATGTGAATCTGAAAATGCTTTCAGAAGAGCTGAAGTCACTGATGCCAGCAATGTCCTCAGAGATTCAACTGCTGCTTTGAATGTTGCTCAAACCTCAAAGATCAGAGCTACCAACTAATAAGAAGTCAACTAATAATAATACTTCTCTGCTTAAGAACACTTAAACAGCGTTTTGAGTGCTGCAGAAACTGAAGCTGGATACTTCAAGAGAAGAGGAAGAGATTATGAAGACGCTCTCCATGCTATCGATGAAGCATCTGATATCTTAGCCACCATCTACAGTGGATCAGGATCATTCGCTGAAATCAGCAGAGTTTCAAAGAGCCTGCTCTAAACTGCCTTCAACATCAAGGAAACTGCCAAGTTTGCCCCAGTATTCTATGCTTTTGCTTAATTGGCTACCTAAGAAGGATAACTCGATGAATCAGCTCTTGAAAGAGTTGCCTAACTTTTGGAAAACTTGAGAGGTAATATCCAAGAAGCATACAACGATTTCACTGAATCAAACGCTGTTTCAGTTGCTGCATTCAATGACTAAAAGGATAGAATAGGATAAACTATCGCTAGACTTGAAGCTTAAAACGAAAGACTCTAAAATAAACTTGATTCATTGAACCAATAAATCGGAACTCAGTCAGCTATTGCATAAACCGCCTCAGGAAAACTCTAAAGAAACCAATAACTTTGGGATTAAGCCTAAGCCTTATGCTCAACCTTCGCCAACGAATACAATTATGCCACCTAAGCTAGAAGAAACGAACTCTAATTGGTTGCTGAATTAGAAGAGATGGTTGAAGCCAGATTTAACTAAGTTGAGGATGAAAACCACGAAAGAAACCAAAGACTTGCCAACCAAGCTTGATCTTGTTTTCATTTTCATTAAACAAATATAATTTAATAATTCAAATTTTTATAACAGCAAAATGAGTATGTAACAAACTTAGAAACCTGCAACAGTTTATCAAGTGCGCCAATCAAGTGTTACGCCACCTCAGAAATAGCATTGCAATCCCAATTACATGAGTTGTTAGAAAATGAGAATGTAAATTAACAGTATACATTTCAAAGGAGCATAATTGATCAATTATCACCAATAAAGGATTTACCAGTTAATCAAAGTTAGAGGAGTTCATTTTATTAAGTAAGAGGCAAATCTGGATCTACTGCTACTTTGATGCCCAACAAAACCCAACCTAATAGATTATTAGATTCTACTAGTTTTAATTCAACATTAAATTACACTTAAGAAAGTCATTTCGATAAAAAATGCACAATAATTAAAGGAATAAAAATAAATAATTTCGAGATTTTGAAGGATCAACTTAGATTTGCAATTTGTTAGTTAGAAGATCTCAAAAAATCATTTGATAAAGTTATACAGAGTTAATTTGATCAAGTTATATAAGTTATTAAATCTTCAGCTTAACTATCTAATTAATTAGTTGAAGAAAATGTTCAGATTAGAAATCACCTCAATACATTACAAAGCAATTCTGAGTATGACAAGTTAAAATTAATAATGGAATAATTACAACAAAAAATTACTGTCCTAGTAAATGACAATTCAAAATTAAATCATTAAATAAATTATTAGCAAGAAGAAAACAAAAAACTAGTTTCGCAAATATCAGAATCAGACAGAAAATATCAAGATTTGTTATTGTCAACATAAAATAGATTACACAAAGAAAATATGAATCCAAATATGCATCAAAATTTACATATAAATACTCATCCTAATTCATCTAATACAAAAAGCAATTATACCTAAAGAGAATTAAGCTATAAATTAGAATAAGCAGAAATTAAATTATTAACACTTCAAATTAGTAATGATAATCTCAGATAACAATTACAGCATACATAATTAGATCATTAAACATTTGATTAATTGAAAGAAACCATCACTTCTTTGGAGGTAAAATCGCAAGGCTTTTTAAATTAAAAGGATTCTCTGTAATAAGAGAATGACCTTCTAAATTAAAAGATATCTAGTCTAGAGAAACAATTAAAAGATCAATCTCAAAAAGCAGAATACATAGTATACATTAATTAATTAGAAACAGACTTAAAGCAATTTAAATAAGAGCAAATAAATAATCATTAGACAATTATTTCTCTAAATAATACTATAACTTAATTGAAGGAACAAATAAGCATCTTAAAAATACAAAATGATTAATCCGAAGTATCTACTTATTTTATAATTAGAATAATTATGTTTAAAAGGTCTAATCCCAATAGAATGAGTTATAATAGGCCACTTCAAGATACCAAATATTATGGTAGGAAATATCAGAAATGAGAGAACGTTTAGAATAAAGATAAATCCAGGAAGATAGTCAGAATATGTTATCAAATGCAGAAAAGGCGTTATTTGAGACTTAAATTTAGAATTTGAATGATAAAATTAAAGACTATGAATAAATTCTATTACATTATGAATCAAAATCAAGGTAGTCTATGAGATATACTTTAGATAATTAGAACAATAGCTGAACTAGAATTAATTAGAAATTGATAATTATAGAAGACAATTAGAAAACATGAATAATTTTAATAATAACTCTTTGGAAATACAGGAGTTACAATGGAAACTTAATCAATTAAGTATCATAATTTATTTGTAATATAGATTAAATCATTTAGAGAAAGGATAAGGAATATTAAGTGAAATTAGATGAATTGTAATCTGTTAAATAAGCATTTGATGGTTAAGTGAAGAAGAACCAGAATTTAGAAATGAGAATCTTACATTTCATGGAACAAGAAGTAAAGAATAATTCCAATTTGACCAGAAAATAGTGAACAATTAATAGTTATATACTTATAAAATAAATTAAATAATGGGATAATGTGTATGTTCTGAATAAATAGCTGTTCTAAGTGAGGCCCCTCCACTGACCTTTACTAGCAAAATTGAGACCATTCGAGAAGTGGGAGCTATTCCAGATGAACCATTAATTCAAGGAGATTTAGAGAAGAATTTATCATAAACCAAAACCAGATAATTGGATGATTCCTTACTGTTAGAAATTCATAGACCTGATGTTAAAGAAGCTAAATTAACATCTTAATTGTTCTAGACATCCTCATTCAAAGTCAAAGTACGAGATGATATTAACGCAGGAACTATTAGATAGATTGGCCCCTTTTGAAGTTGAAGACTCAGAAGCATATTTTTATGGAGTATATGAATTAACCAATGGGAGTTTATACCAAGGAGGATGGCTAGAGGGTCAAAAAAATGGAAAAGGTAAAATTCAGTTATTAAAATAAAAAGGAGTTTAAATCATGAAAAATGGGTCAATATATGAAGGTTAATTTTCTCGAGGAATGGCTAATGGAAAGGGTAGAATGATTTATGCTGACGGTGATTATTATATAGGATAATGGTGTGATGATCAACATCATGGATATGGTGAGTATTATCATGGTGATGGTGCCATGTATAAAGGAGATTGGTTCGAAAATTTATAGAATGGATAGGGATTCGAATTTTTCTCTGATTAATCTAGTTATACAGGATAATTCAAATTAGGAAAGCGTGAAGGATATGGGGTCTATAAATTTCCTGATGGTTCTCTTTATGAAGGTTCGTTTAAAAATAATTAGTTCAATGGATAAGGGTAATTGTAACCTTCTATATTGCAGCACTTATACATGGAGTGATGGTAGAAAATATGAAGGAGAGTGGGTAAACGATTAGATGGATGGAAAAGGTAAAATGACATGGGCAGATGGTACTATTTATTAAGGAGAATATAAGAATGACAAAAAGCATGGGTTTGGAACTTTGACATGGCGTAATCAAAATATTAATTTAGTTAGCTGATTCTCGATAATATTCTGGGCAATGGGAATATGGTAAACAACATGGAATCGGTGAATATACTAATTCTTAGTAGGGAAGAAGGAAAGGACAATGGGTAAATGGAAAAAGAATGTAATGGTGTGATTGATTTATTATTTAATTAAATGAGTGATCTTCATACATCATTATTGAATGATAATGTCTCTTTTGATTAATTGTATGAGGTACCCAATCAAATTTATCTTAGAATGTTAAAGCATAACTCATAGATTACCAACAAAGTGTTGATGAACTGCAAGTATCAGGGGAATCAGAAATTGATCAGCACAATGTCAATCAAGTGTTTCTACAATTGAAGGCTATCTAATTGGAGCATATGAACATTAAAGAGAACATCATTAAATTGGAGCAAGTACATTAAACAATAACTCAAAGTCATCTAGGGGAGTTGAGCAACGAAATAAAACCAAGAAGTTAAGAGATTTGTACAATAGTCATCTCCAAAGACATTAACAGTAATATAAAAATATGATTAATGATTGTGGATATGAATCTTTAAAGGAAGTCCTAAAGGATATTGAACGAATGATGAAAATGACATCGAAATAAGATGTTTAAAATTTTACATTGAATCATTCTTCGAAAAATCAATAAAATGCCTAAAATACTTCATAATTATAAATGATGGATGTCTAATAATTTGAACAATTCGATCACATTGAGTGGCACAATGAAATCATTAAATAAAATTAAGAGGAAATAGATTAAATCTAATATAAGGCATAAACAATTAATAAAATTGTATAAGATTTAGCTTTGGAAATAGAACATTAGGATACTTATTTTGATGTGATAGAGACTAATGTCACAACAACTAAGGAGAATGTTATCAAAACTTAAGATTAATTAACTAAAACACAAGAATAATAAAAAAGTGGCAAAAAGAAGTTGTGGTGCATGTTAATTTGCGCTGTTGTTGCATTCTTAGTTTTGTTATTAATTTTATTATTGTGAATGTATTATTACATAAATATTATGAATTAATTGTTTCAAAATTTGATTGTCTCATTCTGTTGACTTGTATTATGCGTTGATGCAGTACTTCTAGTTCCTTTATAAGTAGGATCTTAATTGCAATCATATCCATAACCAGCAAATAAATCTAAATCTACTATTATTTATACTTTAAACACTATTTTTTCTTAATAATAATTAGTTTTCCTTAATTAATTCATCTTAAGATTCCTCTCCATCATCTGATATTTGTTATCTATACATATCCTAGACATTCTATTGTTTATTATTATAACAAATACAATAGGAACATAAGGTGCTTCGACTGTCTTATTATACAATTTTTCCCAAGGAACACCTTTTAGCCAAGGATGATTCTTGACTTCGGAAGGACCATTAAATCCTAACCTATTTTAAGGTTTTCTTTGTAATAACTAGAGTCAAAATGATGTTTTACTTTATTTACAAAATCCATTGCTTCAATAGACCACCCATTTGGTAGATCTTCCTTTTTGATAGATGCCTATTTAGCAAGAATCTAATCTCGAATCTCCTTCCTTGACTTCCCATTGTATGGTCTCTTTTGATAAATTGATAATAAAGATTACTTTTCCAATCATAAATTCATAGGCGATAACTCCTAAAGCGAAATAATCAACTGCAATTCCATGATTTTATCTACACATAACTTCAGGTGCTTAATGGATTAATAAATTAGTATTTACCCATATAACCAGGAGTACCACTAGTGTCTTATGAATTATCCGGTCTAACCTTTCTTGCAATGCCTAGATCTGTAATTCTAGCATAACCCTTAATTAATATTTAAAGATTACTCGTTTATCAAGTACGATATTTTCTGGTTTAATATCTCTATGAATAATGTTATTGTTATGAAGATATTCTAGTCCACTTACGATGCATGCAATAAAGAATTCTAAATTAATGATATCAGTACTTGTTTAATGTTCTTTAAATCTCTTCATTCTACCAATATGAAATCTTAAATCTCCTCCTGTTAACAAATCCATAATCAAATAGAGATTATCTCTATCTTAGAATGCATAACACATGTTGACTAAGAACGGATGTCTCAATTATGATAATAATTCTTTTTCATTCATTACAGAGTTGATACTTCTTTTGGCAATAATTTTAGATTTCATCATTTCTTTCATAGCAAACAATTATCTATTTTTCTTCAATTCTACTTTCCAAACTTTTCCAAATCCTCCTTTTCCAATCACATAATTATATATGAAATGCCCTTTATTTAATCCACAGAATTCTTCACCGAATGTTTTACTCTCATTTATTACCTCATTTGTTAATGATTCTTATTTTTGATTTTACTGTTGCTTTAATAAGTTAACGAGATCTATGGTTCCTTATTTACTTACATTACTGTTGTTGAGATTTTATTTTTATTGATCCTGTGATTAATTAAGTATTTTTATTTTTTATTATTCCAAGATTGAATTCATTTCTTGCCTTTCTCTTAATCTTCCAGTTTAAAATCCTTTTGGTATTTTTGGGTCTTTAGCAATAGATCGATTTGTGCTAACATATTTATTCAACTTACTTCTCATTTATGATGGAATGCGCAGAAGTATTTCTACTCTAAGAACTATTGTTTCGACTATTACCCTTTGATTATGGGGCTACATTATTTAATATCGGTTTTCTAAAATCAAAAATTATATGATTACTTGTCAATGCTCTTTGGCAATGCTTATTTCTCTTTAGATTTTGATTTAGAAGGTGGAGCCTAAATGCCAAAACCTATAGCTTTAGTAAAATTGATGATCTCTTCTTTCATGATGGAGACTGGTGTCTGATCTTTATTTTTCTTGAGATTCTATAAGACTTCAGCTATGGAAGAAGTACGCGAATTTTATTTAGCATCTTAGTAAGAGTACTTATTTTAGAGTAGGTCTTTGAGGTTCTTAAAGTTTGTCTTCTACATTTAATTTATTAATTTAATAGATAACGTTAAACATTTGTTATTTGCATGATTCAAACTTACTTTTTAATTATTGTGTGAATAGGTTAGGATAATGTCGATGAGAATCACGAAGAATAACCATATTAATAGTGTTGAAACATTCAGATATTTTGATTTGATTATTATTCTTATTCAATACTTCACTTAATACTTGATTAAGTTTTACATATCAAATAATAAAAGATGAAATTATCAATTCGCAGATCCTTGCACCTTCACAAACATGAATGGCAAGAACAGAGTGACAACATTTCTATTGACAGTCTATAAAGTAAATCAATATTTGACATTTATTAAGATGTTCAATCAGAAATCTTGAATGAAGAACCCAGTCCATTCTCACTTCCAATATTTATAATACCATTAGTCTACGCAACATTTATACTCATTCTTATGATTCAAGTGTACCATCAATAGCAACCATAAAAAGATCCATCCAGTGCTTCCGCCACCTTGAAAACACTCCAAGAAAACCTAGCTTCATCACCAATACTTGATATTCAAAATACCATTCAAATTAATAGACTCCATAGACATTATTAGAGTTGTCCATATGGATTTGAAATTACTACTATTGGCACTTGGGAAGGAGTCAACTCAGGTATCAGAAAGTTATTTAAATAGGTTGTCTATGTTCAAATGGGGAATTAAAAGAAAGATCATATTGTTTTACTCATTTCAAATCTGATTGTCAGAGTGTTCCTTATTATAAAAGATAACAATTCTAGTATTGGAAAGGTGAAATGTTGTGTGTAGAATTTGCTAAGAAATGGAAATGGGTCGGCAATTAGGATTGTCCATCTAATTACTATAAATGTGGTGCTGGTATATGTATATCATCATCCAATTCCAAATGTCCGCTTACAGATTTAATTGAAACCCAAACTCAAACTGAAAAATAGATTAAAATTGGGTCAAAATATTTCAATAAGTACCGTAACGGTTCAACTCCATTAATTAATTTTTAAATCGTTCCTGGTGTTCACCCTAATTCTATGTGTTTTAATTCTAAATTTTAACCGAAGTTTTAAAGTGGTAAATATTATCCATTAGCAATTGTTCCTGAAAAAGGTTGTGATAAATATGGAAACACATTTAATTATTCAAAAATCATAGATTCAGATTATTAGTTAAATGTATATGATGATAATGATTTTACTAATTTTTAAAGCATACCATACTTTTTAGATTATATCGATAGTATTGATACTTATACCTTATAATTAATGAGTAGAATAACTATTAATTCAACAAATCCAGAATGTAACATTGTGGATCCAGATAGTATCAAAAAGATGAGATTACAAGGAGAGATTATTAATTCTTATAGTAGATATGTAAGCAAAATCTCCTTAATTTTAACTACAGTTTTATTAATTACTTCCTTTTTGTTTTATTTACTTAAAGATGTAAACTTCATATCTATAGATTTTACTAAATTTTAACATATTGAATATTAATTGATAATAACGTTTATTTTATGTATGAGTAATATGGCATTGGGTATAATTTATTACACACAAGCAGATGGTTTAAAAGGAATTGATGGTTAGAATAGAATCTTTCATGAATATCAAAAATATAATTGTTTTACAGATGAAGGGATTACAATTGTATTTCTAATAACTAATGATTATAGGCTGTCAAAGAAGTAATAACATTTGCAGAGCATTCATACCTAAACACGGAACCACTTGTAAAGGGATGCTTTTATGGAAGTATATTTTTCATCATAGTAATAACAATCTTATTGTTTCTACAATATAAAAGAGTTTAATAATTCTTTATTAAACCTTGGAAAATAACGCAAAATTGATTATTATTTTTATTTTATATTGATTTTTAATACTTTAATGATGGACTCGCAATTTGAGAGTTATCCGATTTAGGAAAACAATTAAGAATTACAAGAGGTAGATTACCTTAAATATGTTAGATGTTTTTAAAATAACTTCAATAATAAGCATTTACTAATTACATTTCCAGTACTCAACATAAAGAAAGAATGCTATTAACCGAAAATAGTAAATTGAAGGAAGACAATTATAAATTATAGGAAAAGGTCAATATGCTTGAAATTAAGCAAGAAGAACTTGTCAATGAGGTATATAATATACATAACATATTTAGATTTAAGATCTTAGACAACTTGTAAAAAGAGTGTATAATGAAGGAGAAATCCATGCTGAAAAATTAAGAATGAAGAATGTATTGATTATTATTGATTTAATAGATGGAATTAGTACAATAAAATGAAACCTTATCAAAAGGATTAGAGAATTTATAAAAAAATATGGAAAGTTTTTCAAGCATTAAATAGATGAGTGAATTTTATGAGAACGTGGAAGAACTAGATGAAATATATTAAGAAGATAACTGAATTTATATTATTTCATATATATTAAATTAATATTAATTAAAATGTAATAAATGGAAGAGGAAGAATTATAAGAGCAATTATAAAACTTGGGTTCCCTTTTTGGTATTCATTGATTTTATATTTTTTAGTATTCTAAAAAATAAGAGAAACCTAAAGGAATTATGGATTACAACATGGAGATTATTAAAGATACAGGACATATTGCTATAATAAAATAAACAAACTAAGACATCAAATGTAATTTACTCATGGAAAGAGATTTCAAAAGAAAGTTATTTAAGATGTAGTCAAGGTATAATCCAAATATTGAAATTAGAATGATCCACGTGTTTTATAAGTATTATTGTATTAAGCAGAAAAGAATTGGGCACATGCTATGACTTTGAAATAATTGATTAATAGTGGAGTTAATAAGAAAATCAATAAAAGATAAGTGAAGGTTTATTTGGTTAAGAAATTTAAGAGAGCTATCCAATATTCTAAATAGTTAACTACAATTTGTGAATAGAGAACTGAAAAGAGAACATCATTAGAATCAGAAGCATATAATTGGTATTTACAAGGATTGTATCACTTTGAAACTGAAAAATGGGAGAAAGCATTAGAATCTTTTGCTAAATGTTATACTATTTATGAATAAATAATTAAAGTTTGTGATTAATTTAGCTCTGGAGTATATTAGGAGAGATTAGAATAATTAAATCAATAAATTAGATATTGCAATGCTAAAGCAAAGAAATTGGCTACTCTGTCTGCTGATGAATTGACAAAAATGTTAAAAGATCAAAGTGATCCCATTATGATTGCCAAATTTGAAGAAATGCTTGAAGAACAGAGACAAGCAAAGATGACTCAACAATAAGGTGCTTTCGAAATTGAATATTAAGATTCTAAATTACCTATAAAAAATGAAAAAGTGGTTAAATTGATTCTTAAGATTCAAGAGAGTAAATTAATAGGTGATTTGGATTCATTTACAACTTTATTCTCACTGTTTGATGAAGCATCCAAGTATGTTAAAATAGACAAGGATTAATCAACATCTGAATAAGAGAAAGAAATACACTCTAAGGTGTTAGGGTATATCAATTATTAAAGATAATCTGCAACTTTAGATAGAAATGAAATGCATATAAAATAATACACTGAAAAATTTATTAAAGAAGATGGAGTCAATAATCTTTAGAACTTACAAACCAAAAAGGCACTCAAATTAAAATTAACTACTCCATAAGAAATCATTAAATATTGTGATAACTACTCCTAAATTCTAAGATAAATTATGGATGAAGAACGTTTCAATAAGGACATTACATTATTCAAAATTTTAGATGCTAAAGAATTCTTTTGTAAAGCGCTTCGTTGTTTCTTTGTTGGGTGTCTCTACTTCACCAATGAAAAGTATAGAGAAGCCTACAGTTTATTGAAATATCATGATGATTTATCAAGAATAGCTGATAGAAAATACATAGAGAATAAATTGGAACCACACAGTTTATTAAAATTACTTCTTCCATTGTCTACATAAATATAAAATAAGAGTAAACTAAATGGATTAAAACTTTAATAAGATTAAGTGAAAACTATTGGATAAGAAATTCAAAATATTGGATTAGAGGATAAATAAAATTAGAAAACTTTATTTGAATTATTAGATTCTCCTGAATAAATTACTTTAGATAATGTCTTATCATATAAACCAGCTGATCTAATTTCATTAATGCAGCCAATTCCACCTAAACCAATTTAATTAGATATTGTAAATGATTTTTTTTAATTTAATAGGCACATTCATACCTAACTTATCCAACATTAGAAGAACCAAAGAAAGGTGGATTCTGGGGCAAATTAAATATTTTTAAAAAACAATGAGTAATTTAGTATATTTAGAATATATTTAAGTATAATTATTAATTAATTCAAATCTTCATTCTCTTTTACTTTTAGCTATATTAAGAAATTGAGTTTAATTAAAATGAGTCTGAAACTATTTTCTTATTTGTTATATTATTAAATTTGAGTCTACTATTTAAAGTAGGATAAATGATAAATAGATTTTATTAACGTATTCCAAAAATAAAGCATTTGCTTTAAAATATGAATATCAGATATTTCTGGGTCTTCTAAATTTTAATGCTATTTATATTTATTTACCATATTTAATATATTACTATTTAATGGCTTAAATAATGATATATTGAAAATAAGAGAAAGATGATTAAAGATGTATTTATGTTGGAATAATTCTATTTGTTATCACAATTATATTAATTGATTACATCTTTATGATTGCAATTAATTATGTTTATGATGATGAATCAATAAACAAAAAACTTTGATATTAATGCATTCTAAAAAATTATCTAAATGTAATTTAAAATCTTTGGATTCAGAACATTGAAACTAGTTTATGTATATTATTCTATACAAAAAGGTTCTAATTTTAGATAACAAAAACAATATTTTATCCTAAAGCAGTAAGTAAATAGGAGTTAATAAAGTTCTATTTAGTTTCTACAAATAATGGCTTAATTTTTTATTCCATTATAAGGAGAAATCAATAATGATTCAAATTGCAACAGATAAACAATTACTCATATAACATATCTTTATACATGAAATAAAGCATGCCAAAATAAAAACCCATCAGTCTAAATTTATTAAACTCGCTTATATATATATTCATATTTTAAAGGAATCAAAGATAGTCTGCAATAATTTCTTTGAATCAGCCTTGCATTGATCAGTTCCTACACCTTTTTATTCTTATGCCTTGAAACATTAGACTGATGTCTCTCTCCAATATATCATCTTGAACTCTTTGATAAATCATGTAGACATACAAAATAATGCTTCATTCTTCTCTAATTTCTTTGCTAATAGAGTTTAACACTTCAAAAAGTCTTATTCTTTCTTTCCTTCAATGCACTTCTTCTGTTCTTACTAAATACTTTCATTCAATGCTTATTGTCTGGCCTAAACCACAGATTTAACTTCATGGAGAAATCCTTCGAACTCTTTTGGTAGATTGCCGTGAAAATTTTAAGCCATAAATAAATTTATGGAATAATAATTGCAAACTCTCTTTTAACGTTTAGAAGAATTCAAATAAGACCAAAATGAATATTGGGAAGAAGTCAAGTAATTATCAGATGAGACAGATGAGAATCAATTACCTGTGATATTGGAGAATGAAGAGGATTGTAACTCTTCAGAGATACTAACAATTCTAAATCAAATAATGACATTAGTTAATCATTTGAGAGAAGGAGAAATCAAAGTATTTTAATGTTTTAATTAGATTATCGAAAGGTATAAACAAGAATTAAAGCAGTTAGCACTTGAATTGAAGGATACTCAATAATACAATAAGGAAATGAGATCTATAAATATCTAAACTGATTATGATCATTATGAGAAGATGTATTTTTAAGAGAGACAACGTTATGCATAATTAGAGAAGAAGTTTGAAGGACTTAAGAAACTAGATGAGTCATCCTTTAAGTAGGATGTTATGATAGAATTGGCTACTCTAAAAAACAAAATACAAATTTTGACTGAAGCATCCGCAGAAGCAGAAACACTATTGATAAAGAAGGACTAATAGGTTAAGGAATATCAAAAGTAATTATAGAAATGCCAGAAAGAATTGACATAAAAAAGGGGTGAATTATCTAGTCTTAATGATTAACTGAAAAGTAAAGATATCAATTTACAGATGTCTCAAAATATGAATAGGACATACGAAACAGAATTATAAAAGCTTAATAGAAAAAACAGTGGGTCTTAAAAAAGACCGACAAAATGTTATGAAACATTAACTCTTGAGATTCAAGAATTAACTCATAGCAATTCAATACTTAAATAGTAATTATTGTAAACTCAGAAGAGATTAAAAGATTTGAGTGGCGAATTGTAAACCAAAGATTAGCAATTAGTAGAAGTACTTAATCAGATAGATGAAATCAAATTACATATGCAATAAAACAGCAACAAGGAGGATGAATTAAAAGAGGCCATGGAGTATCTAGAATTAAAGGATTTAGAAATTGATAGATTACATAGAGAACTAGATAATTACAAGAGAAATGTAAAAGACAATCCATAAATAAGAGACCTTTAAAATCTATTATTAGTAATGTCAAGAAATTTATAAGAGAAAGAATAATAACTATTAAGATATTAATAATACAATTGATTAATTAATTTTTACTATTATCAATTCAATATCAAACTCTTAAATCGTTCTTCCTCTTCTAAAATCATTTTTTTTAATTACTCATTACGAATTTGGGATTGCAAGAATAATTTTTTCATTTCCTTAGATTTCTTCTCTGCAAATTCTTTATCATCCACCAATTTCCTTATTGTTTTTATTTGATTCACTTTTTATTATTCTAAATTCGCCACATCCTATGTTAATTTTACCAGTTCTTCCTTTAAATGAGATTTATTAGATTCTTTTATTATCGAGATCTTTGAATTGATCTCTGATACCTTTTAAGCGTCCCCAATCACTTCCCTCTTTAATTTCCATTACATTCTCTAATCAATCTAATCCAACTGTATACATTGATATTATAAATAAACTTTGACTCATATAACTCCTCACTCAACTAAAATTATATATCTTTTAAGGGTTCAGCTCTCAATTCTGCTATTTAAATAACTTCCTTTTTTCTAAACATTTTATATTAATATTAATTAATATCATCATATTTAGATATAAACAATATTAATCATTATTTAGGATCAATAATTGATAATTAAAATTAATTGTAATTCTATTTTGAGTTTTGTTAATGTTATCGAATAAGATAAATTAATATGATTGAATGGTAATTCATATCTTAACTTGAATGATAATATGTCAATATATCCATTATTAATTAAAAATGTAATAATATTACTTAATTAAAGTGAATAAACCGATTTAGTATCGATAATATTAAGTCTTACGGTTGTGTTTATTTAGAATATAATAATTATATGTTCAATACAAATTTTAATGCTTATTTTGTACCCCATCAGCTACTTTATCCATATGGGTATCAGTATTTGATAATGCCTTAACCATTTTCTGCTCCAAATCCACTATATTACAATATTTAGGCATAAACTCAAATTTAGGAAAATAAATCATCTGAAGAACCTAATCCCCCTATTGAAGATATCCAAAAGATAACTTACTCAGAAACTGAAAGTAAACCTGAGTTAACAAGCAATCAAGAAGAAATTAGAGATACACAGATTCAAAATAAGATCATTAAGAGTATCCTCATAAAAAAGTCTTAAAAACCAAACTTCCTGGTCAAGTCTACAAATATCCAAAAAAATTATGCAAAAGCTATTGTATCTTTTGCATGTAGATAAAAACATCTCATTTGCTCTATTTTGGGAGAAACCAGAGCTCATGAGTTCCTAAAATTGATGAACCGATTGAGAAACAAACTAAGGAATATAGCCCATATTAAAAGATATACCCATCATCAAGATTTTTTGATGATGTTTAGAATTTTAGGGTATTTTGTTTTAAATAACGACTCTAGTAATAATTTTTTGAGAAATGACTCTGTCAGTTACATATACAACTCCAAAATTCAGTAAAAGAGCTGTCATGTGGCTAATAAGACTATAGTTAGGAATTCTCTACTCAAATATTGAGGTCTCATATCATTGATTTATATTTAGAGTATTAACTATATATCTTAATATTTGTTCTCTTATACATTTAAATATCTAACATGGAAACCAGGGTTTTGCTCATCTCAAAATATAAAAGAGTTTAGAGATTATAATTCTCGCTTTTCCTTGATTTTACTTAATCATCATAAATTTTAAATAATATATATAGCCTTTGAATTCTTAGGTATTGATACCTTATGAATTTTTGTATAAAATTTAAGACCCAGAAATGATCTAATTGTTATTATTGAGAATATACAGGTTTATTAGACATTTCTTTCTTTTCAAACCTATATTAAATCGAATTTTATAGAATTGGAGATAAATACAGAAATGTCATTATAGAATTTGATATCATATTATTAATATTAAAAATAATCTAGCATTTCTGATTGTCATTCACTAATTAGTTCAATTAATAGTTTAATTGTCATTTAACTCAATTACTATATAGAAATCTATTACTATATGACATCATTCGAAGAAAATGGACAACATATGATGAATACACTTAGATAATTATTCATTATTAATGGAATATATCTACTTAAGATAGAAAGTAACATCTAGTATATTCATGAATGGGTTACTTATTAATATAGTTATTTTTCCTCTTATATATAAAGTGCGAATGTTATTTTTATTATCAGACAAATTAATGAGGATTTTATTTTCAAAACAACTTTAATTTTAGTTCTTTACAATATATCTTATATATCCTACCTATATTGAATTAAGATCAATAATAAAGTTGGAAATTTGAAAAATAAGTGTATTAGTTTGTGATGATAATTGAAGATTGATAAATTATAAATTATTCATCCTCGAAAGTAGAATTCTTAATTATCCTTTGAGATCGCCATAAATTCTTGTTTTGCAAATATAATTGCTCAAACTTATTGGTCATTCTTAATTTAGGATACTTATTAATTCTTAATATGAATTGCATTAACAATAAGGATATTATAATTAAGTAACCACTAAATAGAATAATATAGATTAGAATTGATGTATTTTCATTTTTCCAACATACCTTATATAAGTTAAGATTTATAAATATATTAATTACAACTTGATGTATATGCCAAATAATTACTATGCATTAAAATAGATTATATAGATTTCCTTAGACAATCAGACAGAAGGGGAGTTGATAAATATTGAATGAATTTTAATACATTAAGAAATTATAGTATTTAGTTTAAAAAGTATATTTATATTAAATTATGTTAAATCAAAAATGCATTATGGTCAATCTTTTACAAAGCATGATTCTCTCATACTCTATATATCACCAATCGCAAAACTCATGTGTACTCAATTTGATACAATTAATAATTATAACATTGATTACATTAGGATTAATATTGCTATAAAATGTTTTTAATAAGTTCATGTTGTAAGGAACTATTATATGCATATAATTAGATATGTTCTGTTTAATAATAATGAATATACACAATTTTGGTAGGATACCCTTTTCATAAATAATAATAGCTTAGATTTTAATAAAGGACTTGTTTTTAGACTTTAAATTGGGTGTTAAATCTGAACTATTTGCTTTCTAGGCAATAACTTCAATATTTCTACTAGTGTATTCATATTTGAGAATTGAGTTCGATAGAGAACAACCGCAATTATTGACCACTTTGATAATATCGTTATACTGTAACTCTTCTTTGCCAAAACAAAGTCAACCTCAAATGACGTCAATGATAACAGAAATAACGAATACTAATAAATAGGACATACTAAACTCAAAGAGAAATGTTTCGCAATTTGATCTGGATCAAAATCAAAACTCTTTAGGAATGAGGGAAACATCAACCACAGCAGATAATGGTCTTTAAGAGACGAGCATTTAATGTTTTGAATTGTTGCAAGAAGGCGTGATTTTACTTGTTCCAGAATCAAATACTGCAACTTTTCCATATTCAATTAAATATGTGAATCAAGCTACTAAATTGTTATTCAATAGAGAAACAGATTAAGAAGTACTCCAATTCATTGATGGTCTGAATACATTCTAATTATTTAATGGAGAACCAAATGAAGAATTATTATTTGTATCTCAATATCAGAGATAACCTTCTTTACATATTTTCAGATAAACAACAGAATCTAAGGATTAGCCATTTTAATAACAGAGAAATCTGACTTAGGATGTTTCATAAATTTAGGACAGGAATCAGAAATTTAAAATAAAATAAATCATTGAAACATTATTGAAATCTAAAACTTAAGAATGTGTTGTAGTTTAAGCCTAATTAAATACAAGATTTACACTCTTCACAACTCAATAAATACAAACTTCCTAAACATATATTAATACAGAAAGCAACTAAGTAATTGAATTAACACTGACTTTGAGTAAAAATTAATATATCATTATAATTTGTAGAGATGTAACTCATAGACAGAAAATTAGATATTTAAAAGAGTATGACAAATAAAAGTCTAAAATGCTCTCATTTGTCAGTCATGAATATCGTTCTCCATTAAATTGTATTATTCAGATGTTAGAATGTGTCCTTAAATAACAGAATATCATTAACAATCCTGATATTAATGAGTAATTACAAATAGCATTAGATAACTCAAATTATATTTTAAATTTATCTAATGATCTATTAGACTTGGCCCAAATAAAAAATGGGAAGTTCAGAGTTGAAAAGGTACTATTTAATTTGTAATCCTTAATCGAAGAATGCTAATAAATGTTTAAATTAAAAGCCAAGTTGAGGGGAGTACAATTATCTACCTATTATTATTCTAATCTACCAAAAACTCTGCTTTCTGATAGGAATAGGATTAAACAAATAATAATAAATTTGTTAAGTAATGCATTCAAATTTACTCAAAGTGGAAAAATTACTATAATTCTTGAGTAGCTCAAATAGAATGCCTTAAGAATTGGAGTGAAAGATGAAGGTATTGGCATTTCTGAAGAAGATCAGTAAAATTTATTTAAAGCATTCTCAAAGGTAAATTCTGAAGAAAGTAGGAAACTTAATCAATAAGGTGTTGGACTGGGTTTAGTTATAAGTAATCAGATAGCTTAAAATATTGGATCTACTGGACTTAATATAGATTCAAAAAATGAAAAGAATAATCATTATTGCCATTTTTATTTTGATTTATATTTTGATGAAAATTTCAAAAAGAAAATCTCAAGTTTCAGAATACCTGAAATTTCATTACAGCCATAAGAAGTTGATGAAATAATTAGTTTCAAAACAATACCTTCCCACATTAAGGAAGACTTATCAACTCAATAAAATTGTCTTCACTATTTGATAGTCGATGATGATTGTTTCAATATCTTTGCATTCAAAAGAATGCTAATGGAATTGTATAAAAATAGAAAGCATCTGTTTACAAGTGAATTTGATATTGATTCAGCCTTGTCTGGCAGTGAATCAATTACAAAAATAAAAACCAAGAAGTGTTGCAATACTTGTTAAGGCTACAAAATAGTTTTCATGGACATAGAAATGCCAGCTATGAATGGCTAATAAACTACTAAAATCATTCTTCAAAGCTTTCCCAATTAGATTATTATTGGTTGTAGTGGTTATACAGATCAATAAGAGTATGAAAAATGTATTAATTCTGGAATGGCCGACTTTTTAGTTAAACCAATCAGAGAATTATAATTAATATAAATACTCAACAAGAATTAATGATATTTATTCAATCTATATTTTGCTTTGTTTTATTGATAATCCTGAAATCATTATATATTCAGTTATTCTAATAATCATTTCATTTAATTTAATAATATTAGTTAACAGAATATTTGAATTAATTGTAATGGACAAATTGCCAATTGGTTATGTTAAAGGAAAAGGAAATGTAATTATGAATTTGAATTCTCAAGCCCCTCGATAAAAAAGTACCAAAAAACAAATAATATGATCATGTCAAACAAACCTTAAATACAGGACCAACCGTGAGAGACATTGAAGTAGTAAGTAATGCTAAGATAGCTAAAAAAAGATCTGAGTTGTTTAAGCGCATCAAGTGTTCCACTGTGTTCAACTTTATAAGCGTATACTTCATATATATTCTGATAGGAAAACACAGAATAAGAAACTATTTATAAGTTAGCAGATCAACAATAATAGGAATAGGAGTAGTTACAATAATTTGATACTTAAAGTCAATATAGTTAGAAGACTAGATTTACTGAAGTATCGTAAGTCTCTGCAATTACTTATGCCACAGAATAATTGGGGATTACAGATTAATCAGAATTTCTGCTTTTGGACTTGCGAGATCCTGATGAATTTGAACTATATCACATTAAAGAGGCTGTCAATTTCCCTGCTCCCAATTTAAGATAAGATAAATTAACCTAATAAATTCATAGATTTGTACATTTAAATATTCAATTAGAAAAACCAAAAAGACAAACACATTATTATTTATCATTTTGATGAAAAGAATGGAATTCCTTCAGCCACTCTCTTTGCTGAAAAAGGATTCGAAAATGTTTATCTTCTGAGTGGAGGCATCGAAAAATTTCTGCAGAATTACCCCTAAGGTGTCATTGGCATTAAAGTACCCTCAATTCCAAAACCAGAAGGTATGATATTTATGTGTAATGACAGAGAATCCAAATAAAATTATAAAGAGGTCAAATTACAAGGAAACTGATTCCTAAATCAATAAATCAGAAAAGAATATTAGTGATACAAAATCGCAAATTAGTTAGAAAACTAAAATTACTAGACAATCAAGTTAATAGAAATAATAACAGTCTTAATATATTGATAAATGATATATATTAGTAATTCTTAAATATAATTGTCTTCTTCGAATCACACTTATATAAATTGTATTCCTTATAAATAATTCATAGTCAATAAAAGTCCACATCAACTATAAATTTGAAAATCAGACTTAATTTATTTATTAACTTTAAATTTTTTTATTAAATATCGATGTAATTTCTTTAAAAACTAATTGCAATACCCAAAAATGTGTTATTGTCCCTAAAATAATTTTAATCAAAAAAACAATAGATATAAACAGTAGAACCTATTAAATTAAGTGAAGATTGTAAAATTGAGACTTTTGAAATTGTGGAGGAACACAGAGTAAGAAAGAGAAAATAATTAACCGATNTGGACAAATTGCCAATTGGTTATGTTAAAGGAAAAGGAAATGTAATTATGAATTTGAATTCTCAAGCCCCTCGATAAAAAAGTACCAAAAAACAAATAATATGATCATGTCAAACAAACCTTAAATACAGGACCAACCGTGAGAGACATTGAAGTAGTAAGTAATGCTAAGATAGCTAAAAAAAGATCTGAGTTGTTTAAGCGCATCAAGTGTTCCACTGTGTTCAACTTTATAAGCGTATACTTCATATATATTCTGATAGGAAAACACAGAATAAGAAACTATTTATAAGTTAGCAGATCAACAATAATAGGAATAGGAGTAGTTACAATAATTTGATACTTAAAGTCAATATAGTTAGAAGACTAGATTTACTGAAGTATCGTAAGTCTCTGCAATTACTTATGCCACAGAATAATTGGGGATTACAGATTAATCAGAATTTCTGCTTTTGGACTTGCGAGATCCTGATGAATTTGAACTATATCACATTAAAGAGGCTGTCAATTTCCCTGCTCCCAATTTAAGATAAGATAAATTAACCTAATAAATTCATAGATTTGTACATTTAAATATTCAATTAGAAAAACCAAAAAGACAAACACATTATTATTTATCATTTTGATGAAAAGAATGGAATTCCTTCAGCCACTCTCTTTGCTGAAAAAGGATTCGAAAATGTTTATCTTCTGAGTGGAGGCATCGAAAAATTTCTGCAGAATTACCCCTAAGGTGTCATTGGCATTAAAGTACCCTCAATTCCAAAACCAGAAGGTATGATATTTATGTGTAATGACAGAGAATCCAAATAAAATTATAAAGAGGTCAAATTACAAGGAAACTGATTCCTAAATCAATAAATCAGAAAAGAATATTAGTGATACAAAATCGCAAATTAGTTAGAAAACTAAAATTACTAGACAATCAAGTTAATAGAAATAATAACAGTCTTAATATATTGATAAATGATATATATTAGTAATTCTTAAATATAATTGTCTTCTTCGAATCACACTTATATAAATTGTATTCCTTATAAATAATTCATAGTCAATAAAAGTCCACATCAACTATAAATTTGAAAATCAGA
The DNA here is from genome assembly GCA_905182995.1 of Paramecium octaurelia. NCBI lineage: Eukaryota > Ciliophora > Oligohymenophorea > Peniculida > Parameciidae > Paramecium > Paramecium octaurelia. Next base: position 37,904 of record CAJJDP010000080.1, read on the forward strand.
CTTAATTTATTTATTAACTTTAAATTTTTTTATTAAATATCGATGTAATTTCTTTAAAAACTAATTGCAATACCCAAAAATGTGTTATTGTCCCTAAAATAATTTTAATCAAAAAAACAATAGATATAAACAGTAGAACCTATTAAATTAAGTGAAGATTGTAAAATTGAGACTTTTGAAATTGTGGAGGAACACAGAGTAAGAAAGAGAAAATAATTAACCGATAAATAGATTTAGACAGATCTTGTTTATGAAAGAACTATTCAGAATTCTAATTAGAAACAAAGGAACAAGAGGAGTAATTCAAAATAATCAAAATAATTGAAGAAAATATAAAAATATACTGAAAAATAAAGTTAGAGTCTTAGTGAAGCATCTGATAAAACTAAACCCTCTTAATACTCCTATTGTTAGAGTACCTTTTTACATTCGTTTGAATTGAGTGACAAGTAAGCAAAGATAGAAAATGCGAAATCATTTTATCCCGCGAAAAGCAAATCTGTATAATAAACTCATCAATAACTATTTAATAATTATCTTCATAAGCTTAAATTTAATTTAGATGATAAGGAACTCCTTATTATGAAGTAGAACAAAGACAATATCAATCTTTGAAATTATCAACTTTGTATTTTAATTAAAAAGTGAACAAATATTTCTTAAATATATTTATTTTAAACATGCTTTGCACTAAATTTATTATAAAATAGTTTAAAACTTGGAGAATCCGAAGTTAAATCATTTTAATTTAACTAATAACTATGATTATAGTGTTAGTCATTTTGAGCCTATTAATTTATCTAAATATATCAGGTCTATTTAAGTTTTTGACAAAGGATGCTGAAGAAAAACTGATAATGAATTTTATTTACGGATAAACAAGTTCCTACATTTAAATTTATTCGAAGAACCTGGAGTATAAAATTATGTAAGGGATGAATTCAATATAAAATATAAATACTTTGTTTGAGTTAGTTTAAAGGAACAATATGAATTTTTCTCAGAATTCCGAAAAATGTTTACAAGATGATTATTTTCAAAATAGCATCATTAATTATTGTCAATATTGCTATGGGAATTTTGATTGTTCCAAGAATATCCAAATGCAAAATTAATATGGAAACGATTTTAGGAAGCTTTCTAACATACTGACAACTACCATAGCTTTTCAAATCGAACTTAATCTCTACTTTACGTCTATTTCTAGTGATTGTTATTTTTCAACGTGTCCAGGATCAAATTTCACTAACTTTGTTCCTTCCTCGAGAAAATGGTTTCAAAATCATTTGGACTAAATAAACTCTTCTTAATTCGTTATTTCGGAACCATACGTAAATTTTTTAGGTGGTGTTTACATATCCGGAACTACCAGTATATATGATTAGAATAAAAATGCCGTAGGTATCGGAGCTATTGATCTTAATTTTTCTGCTTTTTATTAATTTAGTTATGAAGATATAGATCTATTAGTGATCGATAAACAAGGGAGAGTATTGATAAGTAGTTATTATGCAGCATAAACAAAGGATGTTATATCTCTTCAGAATGAGTCTATTTTTGGATTCAATGAGACAGATGTGAAACAGATAATATCGCAGAATTAAACTCAAGAAAATTGCCAGCTCAACATCCCGAATACTATTTGTATGATTAATAAAAACACTAATGAATTATGGTACATAAGATCGAAAAAGATTACCAATGAATACTTTATTCTTTTGAAGTTTAATTCTTCAGCTTACTCTAATTATATAAGCTTACTCAAGAATATGATTGAAGATATGTAGTAATTATTGATTGGTCAATTTATTATTGGAATTGTGTTCACTACTTTTATTAGTTTATGTATCCATTTAATATCATTTCTGCTACTTTAGAAGCCTATAGATAGATTAATAAATAGTTTTAATAAATATTTACTTTGGGGAAAAAAAATCAATTTTAATTTATTTAGTGATGGTAGTCAAGATTAATTAGATAAGTTATCTGATGCCTTTCTCAGATTGACAAACCACTCAAAAAGTAATTAGAGGAATAAATAGAATACTATAAAGTAGTATCTATAAGAGTCCCAATACCCAATTAACTATTATGTGAATTCAAAGATTATGAATACATAAAATAGAATTTCGTTAGAAGTAATATATACAATTATTTCATATAGATTTTCGAAAACTAAATACAAAAACAAAAATTAGTATAATAATTTTTTGATCTCTATAGGCAATAAATTTGTAAATTAGAGAGTTGAATCTTAAGCTTAATTTAATTGTAACAATTAATAAATTCAATTACCTTCACTTTGTCTTATTTTTGTGGAAGAAATATCATTTCTGAATTATTTTAATTCAATTACATTCTTCTGTAATATTTTTGGTACTTCATAATCATTTAATGTTTCTAATTTTTGTGTTGTTTCATTGTATCTAGGGGCTACTATAATCTTGTTATTGTTTTGTAGAAACAAAAGAAGAGAAAGATCTCTATCTTAAATGGAATTATTATAATATTTAACATCAACAACTCGTTTGTATGTGTCTACTCCAATAGCAAAAGCTCCATTCTTTAAAAATAAATTTTTATCTTTAAAGAATGCCTTATTAGATAGTATAATATTTAGATTCTATTTTTTCATCAACTCTATTCTCTTCTCAACATCTTAGATAGTGATATCCTGTTTGTCAGCATTTTTAATTGATAATTCGAAATATACATTTGGCAATCCCATAAGTTATTATGCCATTTTAGCCAATTCAATATGCCCAGTATGTATAGGGTTAAATGACCCACTTAATATGATAGCATCCTGAACAATTGGATTTAATTGATATTGATTAGCAGTTATCAGGATAGAGTTAAGAAGACCTGTTTGATTTTGCAATGATTTAATTAAGTTTAAGTTCATTGATTCTTTAATTTATAATATAATACTAGCATTTTCTAATAATTGAATTTTATCCAATGCTTCCTCTTACTGTTCTTAGATCTATAATTAATGTTAGGATGAGTGTTTAATAATGAGTTTAAACAAAATATCGGAAATAAATTGATCTTCTTCTTCTCTTGTCCTTACACCTTTGACCAAATCTAAATAGTAAGTATATTTTGTAATTCCAAAGTTTAAACAAATGAATGCGTGATGTCTCCCCTATCTTTCATTTACAGATCGAATAGCTGCAGTGATTCCAATTCCTAAAGTAGTATTAAATCTTAATAGAACAGAAATCATACTTATCAGTAATATTTTCTTATCTTAAAATCTCGTGTGATCTTATTAAAGCTTTAAGTGCCATATCTTCTGCTACTTATTCTGTTACAAATTTTTCAATGTTTCTGTTCAAAAGTAATTCGAGACTTCCCTTAGCATAAAAACTTGATGCTTCCAAAGCATATTTTGATGAACCTGGATGAAGTGTGAAATGACTTAAAGCCTATGCTCCAGCTCCTGCAGTATATAGAACTATTAATTATGAATTATTTAGCTAATTTACCAAAATATCACTCATATTAATAATATTGTAATATGTTTATCATAAATTCTTTGATCATTGGAAATTTCAATTATAAATATTTTGCAGGAGCTGAATCTTAAGAATTGAGACCTAAAGTCTAAATTACATACTTCCAATTTATCCATTGTATACTTATTTGATATTACTTATTTAAATTGATATCAATATATATCATAATCATTAAAAAATTAATTTCAAAAATTATGATTAACTGTTATAGATTAGCTATTGTTATTCAATCAAATTATTTGATTCTCGAGTCTACCATAAATTGATTTGTAATTTATTTTTTCATAAATTCATTTTTTTTAATATCTTTTATTGAATATAAGTATATAATAGTCTCAATGCTTAGAAATCTTGTTTATAAAATAATAATTATAATTTATAAAAATAATCAATCAGAAATATAAACTTTCAGCTTATTTATTGGATTTTTATTGCATTTTTGGATTTTTTATCTGACCTTTAAATCATGTTTGATGCATTTTGGAATAATTCTGTGAGATTCGAAACTGCAAATGAACTAGAGTTTAAGTTCTCGATCTATTCTTATCTTTGATTTTCTAAATATTTTTCTGATCTTGAGATCTACATTGTTGTATTTAAGTGCTATTCTAAGTTATTATAACCTCGTGGTTTTAATCTAGGTGCTTGTATCGCATTTGGATTAAAGTATCCCTTTAAAGGTTGTGAATTCTTTTAATTATTAAAATTTTTTTGTGAAATTTATTTCAACTTGCTATCCTCCACCATTTCCAAAGAAGTTGAATCTTTAATTGAGTTAATTGTAAGATCTTTCAATTATTTAGGGACTGGTAGACCATAAAACAAATCCTCCTGTTTTAGAACATCTGTTTTTAATTTTGGAACATCATTAGAAACTATATGCAAAAAAAAAATTACTTTTTTATTTTTGATATTTAAGAGTGTTAATTTTGTTTTTAACATTCGTTGAAAAAGTGTCTTATAAAAATTCACATAAATTCCTTTGTTGATTCCATTATGTAATAAGGGTATTTATATTATTGTGTAGGTCTGTGTAATTCAATTCCAAAAGAATTTAACTATTGTTTAGGTATTAAGTAGCTTCTACTAAATGAGTGATAACTTTAACTAGATATTGTAAATCCTTAAGTTGACTTTTAAGTTTCTCAGATAATTGAGAATTCTCGCAAAGCAAATCCTTAAAGTCATCAAACCTTTTTAAGTCTTTCTTATGAGAAGAATGAAATTAATATTGACATGCCACACAAAAAGGCCGCTTGTCTAGACATTATTCATTAACACACACTCCAACTATTAGGCTTTGATCATGATTATCAAATGGGCAGTGAAGTTCAACTTTCAATCTCTGCATCAAACTTATTAATAATTATATGAATTTATGTTTAACTGCCTTACAGTTATTTTTGTTATTAATTTTTATAATATAATTCATATTCTATTAAAATTAATAACTGATTAATTAGTTCATATTGATTATCATGAAATTACAAAAAGAGCATTATTGTTATCTGTTTTTCTTAGTTAAATATAGTGTAATTTATTTTTAATTTCTAGATCTTCCTTAAGATATGAAAATTGCATAAATATTGCACATATTTTTACGTATAGATATTTAATAAATAATTCATCTTAATAATGATTACACAGAACTTGTTTTAATTCCTCTAAAAAATCAATTTGGTTTTTAATTCCAACGTTTATATCATTCTTCGATAATTAAAAAATAACTCTTTTTAACCTTTATACAATAGAAAATGGCGACATAAGAATAGAATATTATTAGATATATATTTAGTAATAAGATTTAATTTTGTATAATTAATACAATTAATAATAATCTATTTATTCAATTTGAACCTTATCTGAATTGATCATTATTTAAAAATGCTCGATTCTATTATTAATTGGAAGGGAAATGAATATATTCATTCTATTTTATGTTGAATTATGTTCCTTCTTTTTCTTTATTTAACTTAATATCTGCTTAAAGAGGCTTACCTGGTATAAATTTATTTTATCCTTATATTATTGGATTCCGATTGCATTCAAATTTTTTATTTTAACAAGCAATTTCTTGTTATTATGGTGTTTGAAAACTTATCTTATAGCTATTGTTATTATTTTAAACCTCGTTCTCAATTTTGTAAAATGATTGTGCATTAAGCTATTAGCTCTAACTCAAACCTGTATAAAATCGAAGATATACTTTATGAACGGCCCTATTGAGGATATATAGCTTATAATGCTGTTTAAGCAATGGGTGACTACAAAAATTTATCTAAGTTTTGAATAATCTCATCCTATTGTTTCCAAGCAATTATTAAATTATTGATAGAATTATCTAAAGTAGTATAATCCATTTGGGTAAAATTTGAATTAGCACAATCTTATGTATTTTATATGACTTTTTCTATGGAAATTAACAATTCCTTCAATTTAATGTGCAGTTTCTGCAGTTTATTTGCATTATTTGAGTTTTCATTTTTCCAATTCTCAAATTCTTCGAATTTCTTTAATGAACCATGATGTTCACTGTGAATTGAAAATTTACAACCAACGCAAAACGGCCTTTTCCCTATACACTACGGAAAAGTACAGACACCAAGTATTATAGCATTTTCATGGCCTTCATGCTAACATTTAAGTTGACTTTAATTGTTATACATTATATAATGATATTATAATATAATATATTATTTTATAATATAAGTTCCGTATTGATTATAATTTCATATCTGAATCTTTATGGGTTAGTTTTTATAACAATAATAAACTCAAATTTCAAATTTGTATTTCTATAATCAAATTTAATTTATTAATTGATTTTATCTATCTAATTTCTAGATTTAATGCTTTTTTAACTGATAATAATATTATGAAATATCTTTATCATTACTATGTATTTTGTCTTTAGGACTAAATTTCGATTGACATTTGAAAGTAAATAAATAATATTTTTTAAATTTAGGAATATAAACTATAAAATTGATGATTCACAAGTCTTTTTTTTGTTTGCATACTTTGAATAAGCAATAGATTAAAGGCAATAGACATAGAGTGGCAATCAAATAGAGGGCTGTTGAATCCTCTTCTAAATGGATTTGGATGAATGCACTTAAATTATGGTAAAGTATTCTAACCCAATTGAATATAGGATAACAGAAAGAAATGCTAGCAAAATAGAAGTCCATTTAAGTTTAGGATGTAATAATTATTTAGCTTGGATATCCAATTATTTATCTAAATCCTTCTGTTTCTCTTCTTCAGTGGGAATGTAAGTAAACGATACGCTTATTTATTATTTTTCCATATATTTATATATATTTATTAAATTTTGAAAATAGATACTGGTTTAATAAGCCACTTTTGGGAACAAGTCATTACTTAATAAAAAAACAATCAGAAATTGAAATACTTATTGATTTCTTCTTATAATTATGCTATTTTGAATTATTTTAATAATGGACTTCTGTTTTTATTGGAATGGTTTCTCTATTTACATTTAATTTAAATAATTAGAGTGTTTATTTATGTTTGAAAAAGATGGGAACAGGGTTAGATATTCCAAACAAAATGAGATTTATATATATAATATATGATTTTATATACACATCATTAATGCTTCAATTTTATGTCATATTTTATATAATATTATTCGATCATCTACTTAATAATTAAAATAGATTACCTTTAAATATTACTTATTTTCGTTTTTTAATTTCTTTTGTTTTGATTACATTTGAATTTCTTCTCTCTTTGCCTTTTCTACCAAATCCATATTTGGATGGATATCAAGATAATCATGAACATTTATTTGTGTATCTTTTGGTTATTCTAAAAATTGGGTCAATCTGAATGAATTGATTCTCCTTAAACTTTATTTGAAATTCAAATAATTTTCAAAGGAGATGTTTCTCGGGATCTTAATATCTTAGAATTACCTGTCTATCAAAACACTCTATTTCTTAGATAGAACAGATTATTATTATTACAATTGAAGTTCTTCTTGTTATGGAAACTATAAATTTAAGAAAGACACCTTTTTATTTTACTTACTAAACATCGAATGTTTTGGAGATTACAACATCTTAATAGGACTACGTATCTCCTCTTTTGAATCATCACATTAATTGATTATTATTTTTGGATTTATTTCTGATAACTTAAGGTTGTTTCTCTCATTCGAATCTAATTGCTAACCTTCCTGTTGCTGTTCTTCTCCAAGACTTGCTCTGGGAAGAGTAGAAATAGATTCTACATCATAAACACTTTTTATTTCCTCCAATTCTAAGTCTGCTTTCTCTTTAAATGGAAATTTCATATCTGATATGCTTTTTAGAGATCTTAAATTATTAATATGTTCTTTTTCCATTTTGAGGAAATTGTTAATCAATCTTCTACTCATTTCTAAGAATCCAAATCCTAAGATAAAGATCTCATTCTTAATCCCAATGATCCTGTACATGTCAGGAGATATTGTTAATACCCATGCAATTCTTAAAAAGAAGTTCAAAACACCCAAAGTATAATATATGTAAGGACTATTATACCCTAAATCACTTCTCAAGAATTTATATTTGGTTCCTTTCTCAAAAAACATAAAGTCTTTCTTCAAATCCCAATAGTATTCAAAACAAGAACAGAAACAAGCCACTGCTATCCAATAATATTTCCAACTTATATCCAATCGAGTCAAATAAGCCAGAATTCCCACTGACATTGCAATGAATGTTTTAATAAAATTATACATCTCATCTGTAAACAAAAACTTCCCCTTGTCTCTGGCTCTAGTCAAATATTAAATACACTTTAAGAAATAAGGGATAATGCTGGCCTGAGCTGCAGTAAATCTCCTTTGAAAATTGCATTCTCCATTATGCTCATGACCTAAAAATATCTATTATGAAATAGTTATTTACAAAGTGATGATAATAGCAGATTGTATAATCCAAATCTCTCATTGAAGTGATCATTGATGTGAATTAGTCTGTAAAGAATGTGTATCTAGATTCATACTTAATGAAATGACCCCATATTGCACCATAAAACATCTTGTACATCCATTTTCTGCCTTGTGGATTAAAATACTTGGTTGTTGGATAGAATACGTAAAGAATGGATACAATCCAACATATAATTGGTAAATACCTGATATCGAATAATTGGACTGCTCTGGACAAATCACCTAATGAATCCTCTACAGCAATACAATACCATAGGAAAGTAACCAAAAATATAGCAGTGAAAATACTGACTCTTTGCAACAATTCTTGAACTGTAGAAAAGTGATGATTAAAGCCTAAATAGACTTTGTAATTGATATTGAAATAATTCCAACCTGCTAGATCCAAGGTTATGAACCAGTAATATATTATGAACAAAGCCATGCCTCTGAAACATGGGAAGGCCTTGTTGAAAACCTTATCGGAATTAGGGTCCAAGAGACCGTCAAATCTCATCCCCAATATGATAAGGATTATCATAACAGCTGCTCCTGCAAAGAATCCAAAATAAAAGACTGTTTTCAAATTAATTTATCCTTTTTCTGTGTATTTCCTTATCAACTCTCTACATTGGCTCGGACTAAATTAGCATAAATTACACATACTCATCAGCATAAAAATAATTGATCATAAGAGATTGGGTATCTGTTTTCAAGATATTGATTTTTGTTTCATATTTCTTCAATTTCTTTTGTAATTGTTACACATTCCCGAAATATTGAATTTCTATTTCCTTATTTCTAATGCCTTTTAGCTCTTGCTTTTTATACTTCTTCAGAATCTTACGAATTCCTTCTGAATTCAATGAAATATAAGATTACAACTATTAGCATTCATTATAAAATTTAAAACTTGTTTCTAAAAGCTCTTCTTTTTATTTCAGATAAACTCTTACCTCAATAGCTTCTTCACTCGGCTTTTCCTTTATATTCTAACCCATATTCCAAGTAACAATAATACGTTCCTCGTATGTGTAATCTGCCATTTACTCCATGATTTTCATTTGTTTATCTAATTTCTCAAAAAAAATGAGCAATTCTCGATACTTCCATTCTGTAAAGCTGTATATTTGCTCTGATTCTTCATCGAATACAATCATAAAATCATTGCGATCCTACTCCAACTTTTCGAATAACTGCTTATTGGATGCTACGTCATGTTTCAGTTATTAATAGACATCTTTAGGCTTTAATTTTTTGGCCTTTCTCAATAACTTCTTTAATTTGGTAACCACTGCCAAATGAGTCTTCAGGTATTTGAAGTTGAGATATAACTTAATCCATTCAGGAATGAGATTTTTCAATATGTATTGAGTGTATTTCATGTTATTTTTAATATGTTAACATTAGAATAATAGGGTTCAAAAATACAATGTCCCAAGTATGAACATGACAAAAAGCCTATTATATCAATCTGCATGAATCCTAAATGCAAAGACAATTCCCTCATATGTCTCAAGTGCAAATCACAACATGAGCAACATCCTAATTATGTCTTTACGCTCATACAAATACAAGACTTTTTACAAAGAAATATTCAAATCAATAAGGCCATCAATAATCCATTGACTCAAGAAATCCTGGATCATTTTGTCAAATACAAACAAGAATTAATAAGAAGAGTAGACGATATTGAGAAATAACTCTAAGATTCTATTGCTTTACTCAACGATAATAATTCAATTAAGGAAATTTACAATTAATGCATCAATCTGAAAACCTAGTTGAATTATGAATCCTTCAAAAGAGTTGTTGAGAAATTACATGACAATTGCACTTTTGATTTAAATCTTTAAAAACTTTAAAGTAATGAACTATTGTAAAAGTATGACACTGCAAAACCTTAGATGATTATGGCTATCAATTCACTTTAGAAATTAGTGTAATCAATTTAATAAACATTTGAAATTAAAAAAGAACCAACAAGCAATAAATAAAGCTAAAATAAATTAGTTTAAATAATCAAGCGATATGAATAGGTTGCAAAAGATAGCGATGGATCCTTAACCATTAAACCTTTGAAAATTAATAAAATGTTTGTCTGTAATTTTCTTGTCGAATAAACCTGTGAATTAATTGGTTTCTATCAACCTTTCCTCTACAAGAATAAAGACATTGATTATCAATAATAACAACTAAGATGCCTCTATAAGATTCATTTAGGTTATGATCTAACCATAAGAGCCTATGAATTTTAAACTGTAATCAATCACAATGCATTAGAGAAACCCATTCCTTATTGTTATTACATTAAACTACCTGAATAGTTCAGGTTGATTTCAGGATAAGTATTCACAATCAGTTTAACTATATTGGATACACAATCTTATAGTGTTTCTTTTTAAAAACTGACTGATAATAATCAATACTTGAAATTCTAATTTCCAAAATTCAACCAATATTTACTTCCTAAAGAAATCAAAGAGATTGATGATTATGGGTACTTTCCCTGTTTTTAATTGATCTGATAATTCATTTGAGTAATGTAATTAAATAGAAATCAAATACAATTTAATAATTTATTTTCTGTAAAATTTTGCCTCTATATAATTTTCTTTACTAGTTATGTTTTTATTAAATTTAATTTCCATAAATCAAGGCTTCTGACTTGATTAGTTTTTATCATTGTTTTTTATTTCTGTTATCCTCTGATTTATGGAATTTTATCATCTACTTCTTATTTAAATATTAAAATTTCAAAATAATTAAATTGCTTACTAAAATCACTACACAAAAAATAAGACACATTGAAGTTCAAATCTTAAATATGATGATGATTGCATTCACAACTTTAAAAATAGGAGAAATTTTATTACAACTTGATTACTTAATTGTTGATGTATTAGGATCGATATGATGGAGGATTTCTTAAAATAAATAATAAAACCATAGTTCAAGAGAATAAAAAATAAGTTGAACACAAACATACATATACAATTGATAAAGAAATCATAAAATGACTTTATGCTATTATTTTTATTTTATTCATGAAAAATAAAATTATTCTATAATTTAATTTAATAGAAATAGAATCAATAATTATTCGAATCTCTATAATTAAGGATAATGATAATTTAATCGATTAAATAATGAGTAATTTGATATTAAAATTAAGGTGTAAGGAACATAAAAAAAATAAAATAATCGGTAAGTGTGATAATAGTTCCTGTTCAAAAGATCCTCTTTTTTGCATAGACTGTCTGGCATGCGATCATCATTAGAATCACTTAGAAGACACCACCAACTTTGGAGATCTTGAACTTATACTAAAGGAACTAATACTATAATGGTCAATTAAAAATAGAATTACAAACAGTTTGAACTCAAAAAGTGAAATTTCAGAAGTATAATTAGATGAAGAAATTAATTAATAAAATGTAATAAGCAATCCAATTTAATGCATAGAATCAAATGATTTGCAGCTGAAGTTATAAAAAGATTAATTGTTAGAATTATAAAATTAAGAAAAAATAATTTAAGAAAAGAGAGAATGTGGTTAATGTCATTAGTTTTAAGAATTATCCCAATATGTGAATGGTGAAAAAGGTGGAGTTTGCAATAACTGTTTAGACTAGAAATGTTCAACGTGTTAACAATACTTTAATGATCCTTTGGAGAAGATTGAAAACGAAAATTATTGTAAAGAATGTTTAAAGTGCCATGAATGCAATAGGTTTAAGCCAAAAAAATTGGTAGGATCATTTTTTTTTCATGAAGATTCTTTAAAGATATCATAGAATTCAGCACTTAAAAAAGAAATGATTGCTTACATATAGAAATATTTTGCTACCAGATAATAAAAAGCTGATAATAATGAAAAAACAATATTTTTTCAAGCTTAACCATATCCTTGTTTAGATTTATAAGATTACTCAGGATATATAATTGGGTATAATCATCCAATTATTAAAAATAAAATAGAAATTGATGTAAAAGCAATTACAATAACACAAGAATAGGCTGATAAATATTTAATTGAAGATTTAGATTAATTTGAAAGAGAGCTATATCAATTTTATTTAAGAAAGGGCAGAAAATCAGATGATATTCCAGAAAATATCAGAATGCTATAGCTTTTTATTCTATTCATTTTTAAAGATTTCAATCTTGTTTTGAATTTAGTTAATTAATCAACTTATAACCATCACTTTACTGAAATTTCTAAATACTAATATCTGAAAACTCAGTAAATTCTAAAAGGTAGGGTTGAAAAGGCATTAGATTTCTTTAATGATCGTTTTCATAAAACAGATGGAAGCATTAGAGATAAAACACTAATTAATTAGATTAGGAAAGTTTTACCCACCTACAAAAGAAACTGAGTATTATTCTAATTTTTTGATATACAACAACCAAAATCAAATTATTTATTTGTTATTAACATTTTTAATTTCCTGTCTTTTAGTTAAGATCACACATAATATATTGAAAGATCAAATATTCAACTCACATTGAACTTAATTATTGTTTCAATAAAGAAGTAGAATTGATAGATCTTATGTTATCAATTTAATACTGAAAATCGATATAACTTTCAGAACGACCCAAAAATAAATTTCATTCCCTTTATTAATTTCCATGAAATTTAATATTATAAATTACATATAGTTTAGAGATTCGATAAATAAATAAGTAAGTTAAATAGAATTGCACTTGATTTGGAAATAAATAAAACAACAAAACTTTGATAGAATTGTTATCAGAAACTTATTCTATAGTTCTTTGAATACCGAATTTATGAGTTGATTTTATCTATTGAAAAATATTTTTATTATTATTTTAAAATATTGTTCGATGCATTCTAATAAAGTAGAGAGCTTGAAGGTGAGAATGTTTAAAGCAAAATGATTGTTAAATCTTTCTATAACTATGATATACTCTCATGATTTTCCTTATAATTTAAAGTTGGAATTTACAATAAAATTAAGTTTATATATTATATAAATTGTAATTCATAAAAAAACTTATTTAACCAGATAAATTGATTTTTGATCCTTTTGCCACTTTCATTTAGTTTAAGAGACTTTATATTTTCTATTAAAAAATCACTATTTAAGGACTTCGAGTATATCTTAATCTAAAACTATAAAACTTGGAGATTGCTTTCAATCTTAAATATTCTTAATTATTTGGAAGCATCTTCGAATAATTATCAACATGATCTTAATAATAATACCGACTTATTTGTATAATGAATTTATGTACTTTTTAATCACTCTTACAATATAATTACTATTTGATTAAAGATTTATTAATATTTGTATCTTTCAAAGTAATGAATATACATTAATATTTTTTAATTTCAATAGCATCTTCATGTGATAGTACTTGAATTATTGACTCTATATCTTAAAAATTATATTAATATATAAAAATATAAGTTTATGAAAATCTACTATCTCTCCCTTATCCAAATGGATGATAACTAAATTTATAGTCTAGATTATTAATATACAATTAATTTTTTTATATTCTTTTGCAATTTCTAAGGATTTTTAAATTACATAATAATTTTAATATTAATCAATTATAATACGCAATATTAATTTTAATTGATATTAAGGAAAATATATATAATATTATTAATCCAACATTTGTTATATACTCAATAATCAAAGCTTTGGTTAATCAGCTTTAGCCTTCACTACTACCTTTCCATTATTTTATCCTAATAAAAGTTTAGCCAATCCATTAGGAGCTTATTCTAATCCATTCTGAACATCATATCTTATCTAAAAATAGATGATGTGTTATTACTTTCAATTATCCTTATTTGAGCATTTATGTAATGGTTGCTTATCCTGGTTTGAATAATTCAGGATGATCAAAATAAAGGAAACCTTACATGACTGCTCTTTTTATAATTAATCTAGGGTAATTCTTGACTTTATATGGTTCTAGAGGGATAATGATAATGACTTTACCTCCAGTTTAATTGTATGTGGCAATGGCTCCGCAAAGAATAATTCTGGTGTGATCTGTGATATGCATCAATATTTCATCTAGCATTTCACCACCCACATTATCAAAATACACATGGATTCCATTGGGTGTTAATTCTCTGAGTCTTTTACTAAGATTTTCATTTTTATAATCAATGCAATCATGTGCACCCAATTGTTTCTTCACATAGTCACATTTATCTGGACCACCTGCGATTCCAATGACTTTGCATTTATAATAGGTTTTAGCCAATTAGACTGCAATTTCTCCCACAGCTCCTGCAGCTGCAGAGATAACTACAGTTTCTCCCTCCTTTGGTTTTCCTATTGCTTCGAATCCAACATAGGCTGTCAATCCACTAATTCCTAGTGGACCTAAGAATGAATATCCTGTCAAATCATCAATATCTCCTCCCCTTTTAACAAGATGTAATTTGGCATCACTGATAATCTAATACAGAGTCCAATTAACAACACCAATCACATAATCCCCTTTTTAGAATTTCTAACTTTTTGAAGCCAGAACTCTTGACACAGCCTAGCCAAACATGGTGTTACCAGGAAGTACAGGATCTACGTAAGTCTTGGCACTAGGATGAATTAATATATAACAAATACCCACTAATCCATACTCTCATTGTTGCATCAATTGAGAAGTATAGATTCTCCAACAATACTTCGCCATCCTTAAGTTGACTAGCAGTTGGTGTTGATGCAGTCTTAACCTAGAAAACATCATTCACTCTAGGATATTTGGCATCAGGCTTCTTAATTAGTTGTACTTAGAGATTTGACATATTTGATGTAATTATTTAAATTTGTGTAATATTTGTTTATAAGTAATTTAACAACACGTATTAATTCAATCTAATTAAGAATCTTTTTAGTATTTAAAAATCCAATTTTATTNTACGCAATATTAATTTTAATTGATATTAAGGAAAATATATATAATATTATTAATCCAACATTTGTTATATACTCAATAATCAAAGCTTTGGTTAATCAGCTTTAGCCTTCACTACTACCTTTCCATTATTTTATCCTAATAAAAGTTTAGCCAATCCATTAGGAGCTTATTCTAATCCATTCTGAACATCATATCTTATCTAAAAATAGATGATGTGTTATTACTTTCAATTATCCTTATTTGAGCATTTATGTAATGGTTGCTTATCCTGGTTTGAATAATTCAGGATGATCAAAATAAAGGAAACCTTACATGACTGCTCTTTTTATAATTAATCTAGGGTAATTCTTGACTTTATATGGTTCTAGAGGGATAATGATAATGACTTTACCTCCAGTTTAATTGTATGTGGCAATGGCTCCGCAAAGAATAATTCTGGTGTGATCTGTGATATGCATCAATATTTCATCTAGCATTTCACCACCCACATTATCAAAATACACATGGATTCCATTGGGTGTTAATTCTCTGAGTCTTTTACTAAGATTTTCATTTTTATAATCAATGCAATCATGTGCACCCAATTGTTTCTTCACATAGTCACATTTATCTGGACCACCTGCGATTCCAATGACTTTGCATTTATAATAGGTTTTAGCCAATTAGACTGCAATTTCTCCCACAGCTCCTGCAGCTGCAGAGATAACTACAGTTTCTCCCTCCTTTGGTTTTCCTATTGCTTCGAATCCAACATAGGCTGTCAATCCACTAATTCCTAGTGGACCTAAGAATGAATATCCTGTCAAATCATCAATATCTCCTCCCCTTTTAACAAGATGTAATTTGGCATCACTGATAATCTAATACAGAGTCCAATTAACAACACCAATCACATAATCCCCTTTTTAGAATTTCTAACTTTTTGAAGCCAGAACTCTTGACACAGCCTAGCCAAACATGGTGTTACCAGGAAGTACAGGATCTACGTAAGTCTTGGCACTAGGATGAATTAATATATAACAAATACCCACTAATCCATACTCTCATTGTTGCATCAATTGAGAAGTATAGATTCTCCAACAATACTTCGCCATCCTTAAGTTGACTAGCAGTTGGTGTTGATGCAGTCTTAACCTAGAAAACATCATTCACTCTAGGATATTTGGCATCAGGCTTCTTAATTAGTTGTACTTAGAGATTTGACATATTTGATGTAATTATTTAAATTTGTGTAATATTTGTTTATAAGTAATTTAACAACACGTATTAATTCAATCTAATTAAGAATCTTTTTAGTATTTAAAAATCCAATTTTATTATATGAAATTTTAACTCATCTTTTTTGCGTATGTTACTGTTAAACTTATCTTAAAAATACAAATTTTTCATAATGGTTTTTCGAATAATGTTAGTAAGGTTAATTTTTCATTAGATGTTGTGGGAGTTAAGTTTGGTTCTGGATAGATAATGTATGATTATAGATTTAATTTAGAGGATATACAGTTTATGATAAAGGATATTTTGTTAAGTGAATTGATTAATTTATTGACATACAATAAATCGTTTTTGCCTATTTAATTTAATGAAGATCTTTGCTTTCTTGCTGATCTTAGTTTTAGTTTCTGCTACAAATCATCAACACCGACTTAATTACACTAAACAGAGATCGATCACAGCTGTGATGGCTGAGGTGGAATTGAAGATAAAATCCCATGCTCCATTGGATGCTGTCTTGAATATACTCACATTATTCAGAGATTCCGTTAATGAGGAATAAGTCAATCACGACCAAATTTTTGTTGTAGAATTAAATGAATGTTAAGGCGAATACGATTTTAGAAATGCTGAAATTCAAAACGCTAGAAGTACTCTAAGAGACTCCAATGCTCAATTAAACATTTGTCAATATTCAAAATAAAGAACGATTGAATAACAATAGGTCAATTAGTAACAAGAGAACACTTTCCAGTAGCATTTGAATACAATCTTGAAAACAGCAGATTCAGAGTCAGCCTATTTCAAGAAGAGAAGTCGATAGTATGAAGATTCATTAAATTCCATAGAAGAAGCATTGACAATATTGTAAGGAATCTCATTTGGGTATAGAAGTTTTTCAGAATTAAGTAAGGTGAGTCAGCGTATGCTATAAACATCGTTTGATATCAAAAAAACTCCAATTTATGCTCCCATTTTTAATGCTTTCATTTAATTGGCAAATCAAGGAGAATCAGTTGATTTGAGTTCACTTCAATAGGTTGAACATTTGCTTAAGGATTTGAAATCAGCAATAAAAGATGCATATAATTAATTCACAGAATCAAATGCTCAAAGTGTAGCTTAGTTCAACTCATCAAAAGAGAAGGTCAGCAAGGTGTTATCAAGATTACAATAATAATACGAAAGATAATAAGTAAAATTAGATAAATTGTCTGCTTGCATCGGAGTTCAATCAGCAGTTTCGAATTCCGCATCATCAAAATAACAAAGAAATTAACAATTATTGGAATAAGCTGAAGCTTTGTGCTCAACCTTTTAGACTGAGTACAATTATGGTACTCAATCAAGAAGGAATGAAATCTAATTGGTGAATCAACTTGAAGACATGGTCAGATAGAGATTCGAATAAGTGCATGAGGCTAAGCCAGTGTTGTACTATGCCAAATTGAAATATTGAGTAATTCAAAATATAATATAAATTAATAATGGGAACTGCATGTTATTCTCATTAGACAAGGAAGTAGCATCTGAATGACATTAGGTTCGGATAGCAGAATCTGATGTTTAGGATGGTAATTTCTGGTATAAAGGTTAAAAATATTCAACAGTAAAGTGCGTATGTGATTGTAAAAGTGAATGAGCATCTCTATAAGACCACCATGATCAGATACACCAAAAATCCACATGTACTCTTACTCCTTTAGTATAGTGGCCCTAAACCTTCACTTTTGATTTGCACATCGATCCTCAAAGTATGCAGACTCAATTCTTTACATTAGTACTATATTCAAATATCCAACCAAGCAAATCCTAGATGACTCAGACAAGGTTCATTACAAGATCAAATATACTTTATATGAAATTGCCAGTGGACCACAACACCATGATATTTTGTTTAGTGTAAATGCTATTAATAATTTAGAACTAATCTTCTATTATTTTCGATATCAAAGTGGCTCAGAAGTTGCATTTTAAGATTAACACCAAGCACATTCGTTGTATCCTAGAAGAACAATTGGGAGATATAGCCTACAGTTTTCTATTGAAAATCAAATCTCAAGAGAATGAATCTCAATCAGCCATCTCTCCCAAATATATGAATCCGACCTATTCTTAAAATGACGATGTCCCTTATAAGTATCAACACATCAAAGGTGGTTCCCAAAGACATGTCTCCACTAAAAAAGCATTAGAAGCTAAGAATGAAATCCTTTGGGAATTCAGGACTGAAGATTCTCCATTTATGGAATTTGATATATTTGCAGACGATTTCCAAATCACTACATTCGTTTTTGTACTTTATGCAAACAAATAAACAAAACAAGAAGAATACAAAAGAATAGGTAGTACATACATCAGTTTTAATAAATTCTTTTATGATAATACATCTCAAATTGCCTAAACTGACACACTCTTAATTTAAGAAGCATAATTAAATGAACAGTTAATTTCTGATGGCACTTATATTGGGAATTGGGCAGGTACATTCATCATTAGATCTAATCAATATGTCAGTTAATGTAGTGGAGTCAAAACTGAAACCGGAATTGTGAATTAATCTACTTTGTTATTGAAGAAGGCGAAATCCAAAAATAACACAAATAAAGAAGTGGATTGGCTGATTGGATTATAAATAAAAGTTGAAACACTATCATAGACCATGAGGGATAAAAAGATAAAAGACTCGGAGAAAATGAGAAATGAAATTCTATCGACTTTGGCTGAAAATCACAATATTAAATATCAGAGTGTTGATGAGATGTTACACAGTTAATCAGTATAAATTAAGTTATGGAAATACTTATTAGAGTAGAGTAGTAAGTAATAAACAGAAATGGTTAAGGAAATATGTTTTACTGTGCTTAGTGAACTTATTTATAGAGATGATATGGATTTAGATCATTTGAGTATTGATACTTAAATAGAACGTATTCATAATGCTTAATTATTTGTTACTTTAATGATTAAAGTTATACCTCTTTGTTTATAAAGAGTTGTTGATACTTCTTGTTCAAACAAGGAACATGATTTTTTTGTTAAATTTGCCGTACTCTCCTACTTCAGAGTACCTCAATTTAAACAAGCTCTGTTTCCAGAGATCGAGAATATCTCAATTCATAAATTTTATGATCTTGCATTCTAAAATGAAAAAGGATAATAATTAAAAAAGGAATTAGAATCATTGAAATTAGAGATGCCAGATAAATAATCCGTACATTTTTATTATCCTTTTGTGATTTAATGGGTCAATTTTGTTTAATCTAAGTTTGGATTCAATGTCAATTGGCAAAACATACAAGGATATGATGAGATTGTCTAGTTGTTGCTATCCAATATTTAATTAAAGAATCACAAATTCATTGAAGCATCTTGTGCCATAATTAACAATTCCATGTTGCTTAGCAAATTCATTCACATATTGTTCAATTAAACAAGAGTGTACGATGCAATTCAAGTATTCAATACTTTAAATATTGTGGACGTTTGGTTACAGAAAGTCAATCAAAATTACCATGTTTTACCTACCAATTTTGATTATTCCTTTTTCTTCAAGGGAGTCAAACTAATCTTGAATGGAGATCATGCTGTCTCTATTAGTAAGAGTTTATAAATCTTATATAATAATTTCCATCTTATCACAAGTAACATTTATTAAACCATATTAATATAGCTGAACCCAAAAAGGAATTATGTGATTTCCTATTTAGTACTGATTTATTTTTTAAAATCTTCATGCATTGGAGTCCCTTAGTCAGAAATACATTTATACATCTGTTGATTTATAGAATATAACATCGTCATAGGTCTTTACAATCAGGATTCGAAAAAATAAGAGACATCAATAAAGAATTGCAATATGCTTTCTTCAAAGATTACTCTTAAAAGGAAAGAGATCAATTGATCAATGATATGATCTATCTCAAATATTCATACATCATTTAAATTATTAGGAAGATTTACTAATAATTTTAATTGTATAATGGAGGCAAACAATATGTCCAGAAGGTCATTTAAGAAAGAAGTCTAAAGGCTAAACTAATCAGAAAAAAAGCAAAGGAAAAAAAAGAATAGTAAATACTTAATGATAAATAAAATGAATAAGATTCAACTACTCTTAAGAATTCATCCAGAAAAAGTGAACTGCCAGAAATCAGTTTCTAATCCTAAGTTAGCAAGGCTTAAAGTGCCATAGGATTTGCAGAAAGACCAAACAATTCTATGAAATCACTTGATGATGATCATTAAAAAGTAGAGGAAGAGTAAGTACCAGATAACACTCCCATGGGGTCTGAATTCTATTAGAGTTTCTCTTCTTTTATTGATCTAAATAAAATACTTTAAGAAGTTGAATAGGAATAAGAAAATGAAGAAAATAGAAGAAGATTACCGAAGAAGTAATAGAATAGATGTCTATCACCTAAAAATATAACCAAATAGCAAGACATGAAAATACTAACGAGGAAATTCCCTGAGTTGGAGTTTGAAACGTCTGGACTCAAAGCATCTAATCTCAAATATCTCTAAATTGCTTATTAAGAATATACAATAGTATAAAAGGAATATTTAAGGTATTTAGTTATTCATAAGTAGATGGATCAATCAAATGAAATGCAATTAAAGAAACTTCAATTAATTTGATTAAGTCAAAGATCATTAGGTACCTCTCTTAGTAATAAGAGTACCAAAAGATGAATCAAATTAAGAAGCTCCTTAAAGTGATGATTGAATTATGTTATTTAATATTTCAATTGCCAATATTTTATACCTCAATGAATCCTCTTATTTTTATCAAGATTTCATGAAAAACTCGTGATAAAAAAGTGCCACGTCAATAGAATCTATAATTTTATATCAATGAATTTTATCTAATTTATTTACTATTTAAATAAGAATGAGCGTCACCTCAGAGCAAATCACACCATAACCACCTGAAGAGAATTAAGAAGAATAAAAAAGATCAGAAAATTCTAATACTTTGTAATCAAATTAAACAGAAGAACCATAATATTTTTATAAATTAATACTAACACAATTAATAGTCATTTTAATTTCAACAATGCTATTTACTAAAAGGTGGTTCTACATTTAGTACCCTAATCCAAGATGCAGTATGACTTTTGATACTTATTGTCGTGGATATGGAAGATGTTCGGATAATTAAACCTACTCAAGCCAAGCCTATTATCGAGAAGACCTTGAGAAATATTAAGATTGGCAGCTTCGTTGTACTCGAGAAGTCCAAAATCCTTCATGTTTATTTTACTTTTCTCTCATCTTATTCCCTTCATTGTTGATTTTATAATCAGTATTTAGAAATTACTAACTATTTGTAAGATATTAGATTTATCATTTTAGAAAAAAAGATAGAAACTTTTTCACTATTTGCAATATCCATTAATGAGTCTCTTTGTCCAAGTTTGTACGCACATAATCCATTATACTAGATGTATTATCATTTTAAATATTCTTAGATAGCGAGTTTTTTTATCATTTCAGAATATTACTGATATTTATGATTGGAAATGTTTCATTTTTTTATCTCAATCAAAAATACTTTAAATGGTAACTTGAGATTAAATCTACAACCTAAAAGCTGGTTAATTACATCTTTATTTTGATATTTCTAAAAGGAATGCTTGATTTTATCAGCTTGAATAAATCCAATTGGATACCTCATTTATTAGTAATACTTTATACTTTTTTATATTTATTGCATCTTAATACTTATTTATTCAAAGTAAAAAGATTTATTTAACATTAGTAAAACAATACAGTAGTGTTTCATAATTAATCACTTCTGTGTTTCACTATATGCAAACTAAAATCCCTGTTTGTTATTTAGGATGTTTATTAAAATCTAGCCGAGACTCATTTTGTAATCCCAAGAAAGCTGATGGAGACGGGATTTGTTGGAATAATTGCTGCCTTATTTTTAAGAGATTACATTTTTAGTCTTGGAACTCTGTTTATTCTAGGAGGATTCTTAATGTTCTTAGTATGGGATACCTCGCTTGTGTCTACAGTAATTATTCTTTTATATTCTAAGTCATCGAAGCTCACTTTAAAAGATTAATATTAAGCAGCTAGTTTGTTCTTTTTAGATATTCTAATGCCAATCAGAAATATTTTCCTAGTACTTCTTGCTTGAATAAATTATTCATATTTTAATATAAAAAAATCAACAAGAATCAGCTGCTAATGAATATAACCTTTGTCTAAATTCTAATTGCTTATTGGAAGAGAAAGTATCAGTATCTTCATTTGCTTTTGCTTCTATAAACTTCGAGAAATTGGATTTTTAGAATTTAAAGAGCTTTGGTCTTTTTTACTTATAAGTATGACTTAAATTATCATCAATATCTCTTGGGCTGTGTTCTTCTGGCTAAACTTCAATAAAAGTCATACATTGATATTTTCTAACATTCTTTCGATTTTCTGTATATTAGTCTCATTGTTGATTTCATTCATTACTTATTATATTCTNCTCAAGCCAAGCCTATTATCGAGAAGACCTTGAGAAATATTAAGATTGGCAGCTTCGTTGTACTCGAGAAGTCCAAAATCCTTCATGTTTATTTTACTTTTCTCTCATCTTATTCCCTTCATTGTTGATTTTATAATCAGTATTTAGAAATTACTAACTATTTGTAAGATATTAGATTTATCATTTTAGAAAAAAAGATAGAAACTTTTTCACTATTTGCAATATCCATTAATGAGTCTCTTTGTCCAAGTTTGTACGCACATAATCCATTATACTAGATGTATTATCATTTTAAATATTCTTAGATAGCGAGTTTTTTTATCATTTCAGAATATTACTGATATTTATGATTGGAAATGTTTCATTTTTTTATCTCAATCAAAAATACTTTAAATGGTAACTTGAGATTAAATCTACAACCTAAAAGCTGGTTAATTACATCTTTATTTTGATATTTCTAAAAGGAATGCTTGATTTTATCAGCTTGAATAAATCCAATTGGATACCTCATTTATTAGTAATACTTTATACTTTTTTATATTTATTGCATCTTAATACTTATTTATTCAAAGTAAAAAGATTTATTTAACATTAGTAAAACAATACAGTAGTGTTTCATAATTAATCACTTCTGTGTTTCACTATATGCAAACTAAAATCCCTGTTTGTTATTTAGGATGTTTATTAAAATCTAGCCGAGACTCATTTTGTAATCCCAAGAAAGCTGATGGAGACGGGATTTGTTGGAATAATTGCTGCCTTATTTTTAAGAGATTACATTTTTAGTCTTGGAACTCTGTTTATTCTAGGAGGATTCTTAATGTTCTTAGTATGGGATACCTCGCTTGTGTCTACAGTAATTATTCTTTTATATTCTAAGTCATCGAAGCTCACTTTAAAAGATTAATATTAAGCAGCTAGTTTGTTCTTTTTAGATATTCTAATGCCAATCAGAAATATTTTCCTAGTACTTCTTGCTTGAATAAATTATTCATATTTTAATATAAAAAAATCAACAAGAATCAGCTGCTAATGAATATAACCTTTGTCTAAATTCTAATTGCTTATTGGAAGAGAAAGTATCAGTATCTTCATTTGCTTTTGCTTCTATAAACTTCGAGAAATTGGATTTTTAGAATTTAAAGAGCTTTGGTCTTTTTTACTTATAAGTATGACTTAAATTATCATCAATATCTCTTGGGCTGTGTTCTTCTGGCTAAACTTCAATAAAAGTCATACATTGATATTTTCTAACATTCTTTCGATTTTCTGTATATTAGTCTCATTGTTGATTTCATTCATTACTTATTATATTCTAAAATCCTTTGCTATTAACATATCTATCAATTATTTATCTGTCTTACCTTTTATTTCACTTTTTTACTCTATTCCAATACGATTAGATTTATATAAATTGTATGTAATATATAATAGCTTGCCTTCACATGTCTAAAATTAATCCATTTTTTATTAATTTTTTACAATTTATACACTTAAATTAATAAAAATAGCTGTGATTTATTCACAATAATAGTACTAGTATAAACAATCAATTACATTAGAGTATATAGAATAACTCAAAAGTATCATCTTACAAAATAATCCAATCAGAAATATAGCATATATTAATGAAACTTGGTTAGGTGATCAAACTTAAAAGAAAGACATCAAAATCAAACAAATAATTAAAAATGTTATTTTCTAAATCAATTTTATTTCAAACTATTTATGAATTATTTATAAGAATTGATTTTATAATTTTCTCATTTATATGTTTATATATATTATCATAATATTTATTCTCAGTTACCAAAACCCCAACAATCCTATATATTGTCATAGAATGATAATTCTCACTGCTTTTATCCATCAAATATATTAGTTTTAAAAGTAAGCCCATTTTTGAAGGAAAAATATCAGCCAAAATGAGTGGGTACTTCTACTGTATTGTTATAACTCAAAGGAGTTATTTTAATCTGCAGATGCAAAAAAATCCAAAATTGAAATAATAAATAATTGAATATAATCCCCTTTATTATTTAAATTAATAATCAGTAATTAATTTTAAGATTATTAAATTATACTTCAGAAACTTAAAGTTGAATTAATATTTACTTATTTTAGGCATATAGTCATAAAATTTATGGTTTCTTCGATATAAATTATTTATTAACTTAAATATCAATAAAAATCTAAGAAAAACTGATAAATTTATGATCTTTTAAAACTGAAAATAATTGAAAATTTCATCATAAAAATTATTTTTACTTAAATTATCGTTATATAATAATCTGAAATGATTTTCTGGTAAAATGAAATGGGTAATTTTTCACAGTGAAGTAAAGGTATACCTTAGCTGGATTGATCTAAAATGCCTTTTAGAGAGAAATTAGTTTAATTATATCTAAAATTGCGTAATATTATTTGTTCTTAAGAAAATGTGGTTTGTTTAACTAAATTTAAAGAAGTGAAAAAGATTTTTGAGCTTAATTTGATATTTGGTTACAACAGAAAATAATATAAAATGTTATTTATGATAATAAAACTGATTACATCATTTTTTCATAGCTAATTTCATTGTCTAATATTGTACATTCATACACGAAAAACATTGAATGATCCTTCAGACACTTCATTCAATGAAAAATTACTTTCAAATTTAGATTCTAATGATTGGCTTGTCATTTAAGAGTATTCTTCAATAAAATAATTGTTATTTCGATTAAGGTCTTATAGTTGTAATATTAAGTCATTTCGCTAATGCTGATTTTTTGGGTATATTATAAAGAAATGAGGCCTTTCTAATGTTTCCGGAGAATTGGCAGTATTTCTGGAATTCTTACTTTTACCGTACACTTTATATTGGAAGTTAGTTTAGCCTTCAGCATCAGGGTTGAGGTCAGGCAAACTCGGCAGTGAGTCTTGAGAAATAATATCTCTTTCCCTTTCTCTGAACTTGCATGTAGCACCCATATTTTATATAAAATAATTTAAAAAGAGGCTAATTAATTATGTTTAAATAATGAATAAGAAGAAATGTCGGGACTGAATTGTATTTAACATTTTGACTTGGAAAGTCAATGATTTTGTTAGTTCAGATGATGTTTTGAGAAGTTATTCTCATATTTAAAAAATATATCAAAAAACAAATTAAATAAAAGGTTCAATATTCTAAAATTCCAACTTCGTGAATCAAATTCCATAAATAAAAATTCGTTACTGAGTATCTATGTAATACCTTCTCAAGACTATAATACTTCTGGATCAGGTGTAAGTAAAAGCAAATGTAGTTTGAATTAAGAAATCTCTTTTGAAATTATCACACAATTAAACTGAAGGTATAATTAATGAAGTTACTATAAGTTAGTTTCATTTGATAATAGTAATGTTATTAGAAATGTAATAATTTACTTAGTAGTGTATTTAATATTCAAATATATTATCAACAAAGATTTTGGGATTTCAAATTAAAAAGGATGACCATATTTCTAATGCTATTGAATTATTTAATAGATATTAATTCAAACATAAAAATTTATTATATAATAAATGAAAGGCAATCATCCTTACACGATAACATTTCCAATTTGGTAATGTGAATAATGGTCTGCCTTAAAGGGTAGATTGAAGTTAACAGACGAATAAGTAGTTATTGCTCGATGGAATGACACAAGGTTTTTAGATGAAGAATTAGCATTTTTGGAATCTTTTCATAGAATTAAACCACATGCAGAGACAAAGTTGCTAAAACCACAAATAAGTCTGCTGCCCTCAATTTTGTAGATTGTAAGAACGAATACCTATACAGATTTGATAATAGAGAATGTTTCACAATGGCTTCTGATAAATGGTGACTTGTCGAAACTGTTGTTGATATACTTTGGATATGACCTCTATTAAGGTTGTTCCCCAAGGGATTGCACAATTGAAAATATAGTAAAGAATGGTGATTCGATAGTAATCTTAGATTTCGGTTTGAAAAAGAGACAAGAAAATTATTGTGTCTATTGGAATCCATTGATATTGAAAGGAAAACCTTGTAGATCATCTTATCAGTGGTCTCTTGGCATACTCTATTTGGTGATGACTCAGGGAACTTATATCCTTAATGAAGTGCATAAACACATAGCCGATTGGTTGCAAGGAGGTCGTTTGGATATAGGATCTCTGATTTCAAATAAGAAGCCAACAATATAGAATTTGATTTCATCTCTTTTGAATCCCGAAAACCCAATTCCATGGCATTAAATCCCATATCATCCCGCCTTTAGAGAAGATAATGCATGTAAGTAGATTTTGAAGGATTTTCAGATTAGATTGAACAGGATGGAAGTGAAATGCAGATCCTCATCAAGAATAAGCAGCAGAGATGACTCTAATTCTCTGATAAACTTGCCTCAGTAGCCCAATTGCAACAAGAATCAAAAGGTGACTGAATAGAATCTATTAAATTAATCCTTGATAACCAAGATCAGTAATATGTAGAAAATGCATTAGGAGAATGTTAGAAGTGTTGTTGGCAATAGATATTCATCAGTATAGAGTAGATAAAAGTCATCATCTCATTAAAGCCGTTAAATGATTCAAACTTATAGCAGCAACAAATTTAACAACTTCTTTTCATCTACAAAACTGCTTCCAAAACCATAAATTAAATCATAAAACAATAGTCATACTGGAGTTAAGAGTTTTCGCAATTAGACCCAAAATACTACAATCTATACAGGATATGATTCATCAAGGAAGATCAATGATAACAGTTAGGAATTGATGCACTAATAAGGTTCTCAACAACATATTTCTTAATCATTCACAAAAAATGAATTCTTTTATGACAAAATCAGAGCCAGAATTTCATCAGTCCAAGGCAATACTATCAAAATGACAACAAAATAAAGGTTTGGTTCCTCATCTCAGAATTCAAAGTCAGATCAATCCAAACAATAACAAGTTGTTTATAGTAAGGGATCTAAAACCTAAGAGGAATTGTAATAATTGTATCAGCAATCAGAGAATGCTATGGAATAATACAAAGCCATTTATAGTTCTGATTTGGAAGACAATCAATAGCAGAGACCCAATTTAGACGAAAGCAGAATTAGTAATGCTGAGAATTACATATAATTAATAAAAAGATCAAGTTAATAATTGAGTCTGTTTTCTTAGAAATACAACCGTTCTTTGGATGCACTCAATATTATTGGCCAAACTGTTGCAAAATGCCTTACATTTTTTAATGGTTTATAAAATTTCTGGGTCATTCCTTTATTTTTAGTCTTTAAAAGAATGTTGCAATTGAGGAAGGAAATTGAAATCCTCTTAGAATCCAAAATCAATTCTTTCGGTTTAGATGAATGGGATTATATAACATCTTGTTTTGAATTTGAGAATTATTGCAATAAAGTCAAATAAGATAATTAATTGGTGTAAAATGAATTGAATTTGTTGCTTAATACAGCTAAAGCCAAGGCAGAAAAGTTAGATAAAAATAGAAAAGACAAAGTTGAGTGGTTTCTTAATGATTTTGTTGATGATGACATCAAAGATATATGTTATACATATTTCAATGGATAGATCTATTAGAATATCAAAGACAAAAAGGGAGTCCCCAAATCAACTTTAGAATGGTTAAGACTATAAATATAAGCTTAAGCTTCTTTGATTATTTTTTAGCTGCCTATTTTAATGTGCGATAAAGAAAACTTTACTTATGAAGGCTATTTACAAGCTCTGGAATACACAGATGAAAATCAAATATTATAATACTTAAAACGAAATGAGTAATATCTCGAAAGCAAATGATTCTATATTCTTATCAATTATATTAAATATAAGAATAATAGAACATTACATATAATTAATACTAATATTATATAATTTATAAATAGTCTCAATCTCATTATTTAAAGTAGGATTCATGAAAAATCTATATTTCTTCAACTTAATATTTCGTAGCTATAAGTTCAGAGAAGGCCATTTGATCTTTACTGAAATCCTTGTGATATTTTAATAGAAATCCAAGAATCTTGATGCCATCAATCAATCCTAAACTACCACTTCTATTCTTATAAAATTCATGCTAACATTTATTGGCAAATTCAACACAATATTTATTATTTAAAGATTTTTCACTATTAATTACATTAAGTATCTTGTCACTGTTGATATTCACTAACAATTTAACAGTATGAATGATCGATGTCACAAAATCATTGACATCTTTCTTCTTCTTACAAATCTTCTGATTATGCCAATATTGCATTATTGGAAATAGAGTGTCATCTATTACTGTATACTACATATCATAAGATTTGGCTATTAATTATTTTAATTATTCAAAATGATTCTCAATAGTATTGAATCTCTTTTTTTGATTAGTTTCTAAAAGTAGTAAAATATTCAGATATTTCTCACTCTTTTGCTGATCATAATCTTGCTGTTTTTGATTTAATTAACATACTCCAATAAAGGTAGATAAAGTAAATAGTAAACTGTTACTATATTCAACTAAGTAGTTTTTTTCATTCACAAAAGTTTCTTATCATATTGAATTAATTATACCATAAGTCTGTTTGTATGTTTCATTATATGGTTCAAGGTTATGAGCTAATTCATAGTACTTTTTGGCTTCTTCAATTTATTTGTCCTTTTTATACACATTCCCTAATTAATAATGAGCTTCTGCATTGTTTGGATTCTATTTTATGCAATCTATATAATTTTCTTCTGCTTCATCAAATCTTAACAAATACAAATTAGCTCCACCTAACTTAAAATAAATATTTTTTAATATTACCATAAAGTAAGCTTCTTCTAATTTTACTCTTCCTAGCTTTACATAAGTATTCAAATTCTTTATGCAATTCTTATAATCTTCAATCTTACTATAGCACAATCCAAAATAAAAATAACATAACTCATTAAAATCTAACTTATTAATTTTCTAAAGAGATTCTAATGCTTTCTTATATTGATTCTGATCACAATATATCACACCTAAATTCTTTTTCAGTTAATAATACCTTTTTCAAAATGTGAGCAATCATTATGTTTGTCAATATCCAAAACTTATTAATGAAGATTTAATGCTTCTTTCTCATTTTTTTTTGCCTTGTGAAACTAAGCAAGCAATTACATAATCTCGATATTGTTCTTATTCTTTTCAAGTCCTTCCTATACAAAAGTCATTCCTTCATCATATTTCTCTTATGATAACAACAACTTTCCTAATCTAAGCTTTTATTGTATTACCCTTGAAAATATATGTTTATGGATCATCCAAATTGTGTTTTACATTCAAACTCTCAAATATTTCTGAAGCCTCTTTCACCTTTCCAAGTTTCATATATACGTTGGCTAGAAAATGGTGTAAACAATACCTTATTTTTCTTTCTTATCTTAATTTGTTTCTTCATCTATGATCATAGTATGACATTATAATGCTTCTTCTAATCTTTTCAACTTTTCCAATACAAACGCTATAAATATTCCTCTATTATGTTACCCTTTTCTTTTAGCGCATTTATATCTTTTGGTTATTGACTTAAGGCCTTATTTAGGCTGGTCAAAGCATCACCATATTGTCCCTATTCCACCTAAATCTTAGCATTTAATCGAAGTGATTAATAATGCAAAGGATCTTTCTTAAGAATTTAATCAACTACTTTTCTTGCTTGAGCATATTATTTTTCTGAATACAAATTTTCAGCTTAACCATTTTTATATGAATGTTACCTAACGTTAACTTATCTTCAATCGGAATAATAGTACTAGCTTGTTAATCGGTTATTTAAATATTTAAATTTTTTTCAGCTTCCTCTTTCATTTATTAAACCAACTTATTGTTATTATCTATTTTCAACATTGCAGAACATGTTCCATACATTTTATCAAACTACTGTGTAACTTTATATATGTTTCCTATACTTGCATCAAATTTTGTACCTTGTGTAATCAATGCATCTAGATAATTTGAATCTAACTTCAAGGCCTCAGAAACGCATTTAAGGGCTTCTTCGTGTTTATTTAGTTCAATTAGAGTGGTAGCCTTGTTGATATAAAAATGCTTTTGCTATGAGTCCTCTTATATGGCTAAATCATAGTATTTTAGAGACTCCTCTTTTCTATTTAATTTAGATAAAGCATAAGCTTAACAAAGAATTAAACCATTAGTACCTAAACTATAATTCACTTCTGAGAAGTTTTGCTGCTTTGCATAGGCTTTCTCTAAGTAGTCTAAGGCTTCTGGAAATTTTCGTTATTTTATCATTAAACACCCTAAAATATTTTTGAAAAATAACCTGCTTCATTCAAAGCGTATACATGATCAGGTTACTTTTCTAAAGTTGCCTTAAGTAGATTTAAAGCATCTTCTATTTTGTTTTATTCAAAAGCCACAATGGCTGAATAAAATAAAATAGTTACCTTTTGAATAATATGCATCAGCAAATTCCGGATCGATTTCTAAGACTCTGTTGAATAGATTGATAGCCTGATCATATTTCCCCTTTTTAAGTAAATAGTTTCCTGAAGCTAAATTCAGTTATTATACCTCTTTGGTATAGCTTTTATTTATCAGCTAACTCAGTATCTTGAGAGGAAATACTATGTTTTTCCGAATGGTTTCCTTTCTTTTTGTCAGGAGCTTCTGCTTATGATGACCCACAACCCATTAATTAAAATATAATTAAAGAAAATTTGATGCGACAAATAAACTTAAACGATACAGTTTTATTATATCTTTTTTGATGAGTAAAGGTTTAATATAGTTTCGACTTGGCTTTATCATAAAATTCACAACATAACTTAATGCTTATTTGTATAAAATAGAATAAGTTAGAAAAAATTGAAAAACTAGAATGAGTTTTTTAGCTTGATATTCTGAGTGTTAAAATAGAATAATTATTTGAATCTATCCATAATTATAGATCAAACTATTTCGTTGAGTATTTATACGGATGGATGCTCTTGATGAAGTTATTTTTAATATTTTATCTTCATTTAAATAAATAATGCCCAAGATAATAATTCTTGTCTATTAATAACCATTCTACGATTCCATCGTTCTATCAATTCAGATGGTTCCAAAATTAAAATCAATCCTTTTGGTTTTTTTCAATTGTTTGTTGTTAATTGATATTTATAATAAAATCTATTATATAATCAGAGATTTTGCTCTTCTTATTAAAAACTAAATTAAATATTAAGCAAGTAAATAAGGAGTTGTTACCCACACTTAGAATATGAAATCTTTATTACTAAATTTATTTGGTTGAATATAAAAATATTAATTTAGATTAAAGTTTCTATTTTTAATTATTCAGCATCAAATTTTTTGGATATTTTTTTCTATGATCTTTCATTGATAAATTCCTTGTTTCTAGTTTAAATATTCAGTTTGTATTTGCATAAAAATAATGTTTCATATTAATCTTAAGTCACTATCTCAAAGGATTTTCAGTATTTTATAATGAATTGGAAATAAAGTCTTAAACGTGGCTCATGAGTAATTAGTTTACCAATCAGTGAGAATTAAAAATAAATCTAATTGATGTCATATGATAATCAAAAAAGGTAAATGCTTTGCTTGATCTGGTAAGACTAAAGATTTATTAAAATAAATATATGTAGTTTTAGACAAAATTTTAATAAGTCTACCATATGTATACTTCTAAGATATTAGAAATGATTAGGCTATATTGAAGAGACAGCAATCTTCTTTGTAAAACAATACATAGATAGAAAAAAAGAATAAAATATAAGGCAAGGATATATCTTTAATATCACAAAATGATGGGTTTAATAAAAGTAATTTAGAAAATCAGCTAAGATATCTTTCATTATTCTTTTGAAACTACTTTATCATTCAACAGGTTTAAAATTAAAATAGCCTTGTTTTACCTATTTAAGTCACTCTTAATTATTATTTTAATATAGAAAAATAAGAGTTAGTAGAATTCTTTTTGAGATAACTCGCTTGAAATTAGGTAATAATGAGTATTTTAATTAGTACTATATAATATATTAATTATTTAGAAAATTAATAAATTAATATCATTTAATCTTTGTGGGAATAATTAGATTAAAGAATTGTAAAATTATTATGGAAATGTTAATTTGATAATTCAGACTAGTTTTCCAAATAATTTCACTAGTATTATTGGGTTTAAATTGATATTTACGATATGCATAGTTATTAAGAATAAATATTGCAATTTTATTTAGTTTCAGTATTTATTTATTGAGTAATTCATGAATAATATTAAATCTAATATAAATGATAAAAATGTATAGGGAGGATGAGAAAGTTGATAGATATTTTGAAATATAAATGTGTTAATCATACAAAAACCGAAATCAGATAATTTCGATTGATTCTCATTCTTTGGCTTATATATCATGGCTCTAATCTGCTTAAGTTTTTGAACTGGCCCTTCTAAGATAAATAGGATTTTTTTTAATAGAGAGTAAATTCTCCTTGGAGTCAATTTCAGTTTTGAATCTAACGAGATTATCGGAGGTGCGTCTACAACTATTTGGTTAAACAAAGAGAGGAATATTTTTTGAAGTTGATTTAGGTATTATAACATGTGATTAATCTTAAATTTCTGGTTCTCTGAGTTACTGATGTTGTTGCTATTTGGTAAGCTCATTTGAAGTTGATTTCGCTACCGAACAACCCATTTAATAAAAAAATTAATATACCAGTTGCCTTATATTTATAATTAATAAAATATACATCTAAAATATTCATTATTAGATAGGGAGAGAGGCATTTTATTTGTTGGGTGGGCATTCCACAATTGCAAATGAATGATATCAGTAGATTCTTAAGTGGTAGAGGCATTTGAGTTATGAATAATATGTTGCCAGGGAGAAAATAATATATATATATATATGAGGCCATTTTGTAAATAATAAAATTTATGAGGAGAAATTAAATATGATTAAAGAATAAATTGTTTAGTGATGTAATGAGATTAATATTATAAATTGTCTGTTAGAAGATTAAGAGATGTCATAATTTTTAAAACCAGTGCCAGCCTCATCACCACCTAAATCTAGAAATACAATATCGCCAAATACGCAATCTAAAAGTCCATATTACAACGAATTGCAGCAAGGTTCTATTTGTTTGAGTTTTAGGATCGACTTTACAGAAATCCTAATAGAGTCTAAGGAACTCCCATTACATTAGTAAGTTTGAGAAGAGCATCGATATGGATATGAAACAAAGCAATACCTTTAATAATCCAGAATTTGAGATTAAGAAATTAATGAATTTAGTGGAATTGCAATAGCATGAAATAAATAACTGGAAACGTCGCTATGAACAAGCAGAGACACGAGTAAGATCTAATTTCTAAGTATTATAGTGTATCACATCTGATCAAACTTAAACAATGTTGGAATATGAGAAACATTTGGATCAATTGACCAGAGAATTAAAAAATTCTATATAATAGAATGACGAACTCAACAATAAATTGAGAGACAAGGATACCCAATTGCTTCGATTGAATAAATAGATAGATATTTAGAAACAATAATTGAATGATTATTCATCTGAATTAAAGTATCTTTAACATGAAAAGGTGAACTAGGATAAGGATGCATCAATCCAATTGTATCAAAAGGATTAGAAATATAATTAAAATTTATAAGAGATCTAATAAGCACATTTAGAACAATTACAATTAATGGATGATTAAATTTAGAAATTATAAGATGAATTAGTGAGAAGAAATCAGGCCATTGAGTTTTAAAAATAAGAGATTGTCTAATTGGATAAAATTGTAAATGAAATTAAGACAGGAGAAAAGAATTTGATGTAACAATTGGAGTCTCTAAAAGTGAAGTATTCGGAACTATAGGAGGAAAAGAAAAGAGAAGTCAATAAATTAATATAATAAAATGAATAATAAGTGAAATCACAAGAAAAAGAGTTTCTGGATGAGAAGGATTGTTTAGTGGATAGGATTGGATAACTTTAATATGAGAATAATATTTTAAATTAATAAATCCTAGAATAGTAGAGTAATTAATTAAAATTATAAAATAGATTTAATCTAAGGAATGTAAGATGAGATATAATCACAAGTGGAATAGAATTGCAACTTATAAGAGTAGAACCAGTTGAGCACCCAGGATTTAGATTAAAAGTATAGAAAATCAGTATCAGAAATAAAGATGGAATATCAATAATAGATTAATAAATTGTTACAAGAGATTTAAAAATTGAATTAACAATTGGATTAAACCTAAAGTTAATTATAGTAAAGCTCATAATTGAATTAAGAATTGTAGATTGCACTAGAAAATTTGAATTAGCATCATTAGACTACAACAAATTAATTAAAGCAAGTGTAGAATGATTATGATTCTTTGCAATTGCAATATGACAATGACGTTTAAGAGTAGAATTAAGATATTGAATAATTAAACGACTAGGTTAATCAATTGAGTGAACTATTGGAATAGAGATCAAACGAATTCGATGAATGCAGATAATAGAAGGGATAGTTAGCCTTAAGAAATAATGAGAATAATGTAATAGTAAATGTAATTATTAGTTATTGATACAAAGATTGTAAGTGGAGTTGGAATGTCAGAAATAGAAATTGATTGAGATACAGAAGTAATAGGAGGTATCAGAATAAGTGAAGGATGAAATCAAGAGATCTCAGATTGAATAGATCAAGAGATAGATGGAGTCGTAGGTTGAGATTTTAGAGAGTGAGAATAGAACTCTGAGATACTAGATAGAGATGAAGAATAGAGAATGTGAGGAGTGGAAACAATAGTATACTAGAAATTAATGATTGTTTATATTATCAGTTACTGTTGATTTGTATCTTTGAAATTTAGGAAAGCAGTTTTTGAAAAAGTATTGAAATGAGTCCAATAATGTCAACTTATGTCATCAAGGCTGCAATGATATAGTCATCTATGTCCAATTCATGTTTCTAATCTAATTATTAAATTCTTACTTCTCCGTTGACAATTAGAAGTGTATCAATAATGATATGCACTCCATACAAGATGAAAAGGAATGATAAAATAAATAAAAACTTCAGGGACAATTCGAAGTAGAGCAATAGGAAGATGAATAGCAGAGCAATAGTGATAAGAATGAATGTTAAACCTTTATTCAAATTGATTTCTGATGCTGTGAAGTGCGAGTAGACGAGGAGTGAAATGATGATGCCAAATTGTAGTGTAATCAAAGAAATGACATGATTTGAGTAGGTAGGATAATGATGGGTGGTGTAACAAAAAATGTATGAGATGGAGAGTGTGAAACTACTATAACAGATGTAATTATAGGGATGTTGTTTGGCTAATCTTGATTTACATGTAAACTTACTTTTAAAATCTCATTAGCAAAAATACCACCAAGATCAATACAACTATAAATATCCAAAAGAAGAAGGGTCTACTGCAAAGGTAATCAATTATTGGAATTTGAGAATATGCTATCAATGTAGTAATGAAAGTAAATCCAATTTGAAATAAAATTATCAGAAACACCTCATTAGGCAATATCTTACCTTTCTGATGAAGCTCAATCTTGCATGCTCTATTCTCAGTTGCTCAGTATCCACAATCTCAATATCGAATGCCTAATAATTATTCTATTCATAGTCCATTTTTATTGATTAAATTATTTATTTATATATGACTGAAGCATAACAATTAGAAGAATTTACAATATACGGGATTCAAAGCGAATTTAGTGCAAGAGGACAAATCAAATACGAGGATCTAAGAATGCTCATATCAGATTATATGTAGATGTAACCAATCTTTTTCCTGGTGGTTTAAATCCTTGAACAAGAACATTCAATTTAGATAGTTGAAAAGATCAAAATTGATATCTAGACTATCTTCTCAACTTTTAGATCCCTTTCATTTTTACATGAAGTTCCTAGGGTATTTCACTTATTCTCTAATTCAGTTCCTTAATGGACGTTTAACACATCTTAATGTTCGCAACATCAAAGCAGCCATCCAACTCTATCATGACGGACTCCTTACGTAATCACTTCTTCGTTATCTAGGATGAAGGATATCAAAGATGCTTGTCTTATTTTTCATCTTCGAGAATAAGAATTAATGAGTGAAGGTGTACCATGTAATGCAACTGAAATTAACAATTTGTTATGGGTAAATGCATTTCTCATTATTTTCACTTCAGGCAATTGGAAAGGCCATAAGCAATAGTGTTTTGGAAGAATGGATCAAGAGATGCTCTGATTTTCTTCAAATTAAGGGTTTCATTTAAGAATTTGAGTTTCTCTACCTTATGGCCAACACAGTTGATAGATGGGCTTATTATGAAAAGATTCCCAAAACTAAAATGGATCTAACCAGAGACCCAAAAATGGTTTAATTATTACACTACTTTAGGACAATCTCTATGTTGTTGATTAAACTGGGTATAAAACTGCCAAGAATCCAGATGCCAAAATTCAACATTATATGAATTATCAATATAATATGGACAAGGCTGTTTTTAAAGGCAGATCCTTAAAGGATAGGAATGAATACTATATTTAAAAAAGGACACAAAAACATCAGCAATTCTTGAAAAATAAGGATGCTGGCATTGGTGAATTTAAAAAACTCTTAAGAGATCCTGAATTATATGTTGAAATCAAATCCAAATTAAAAAATGCTTAATAAATTTTGAATCATTCTAAATTGAATGGAAAGATGTTGAGAGTTTAATTATTAGAAGAATTTGCAGGCTCAAAAGAATTTTTGTAATCTCAGAGTGGCTAACATAATAAATAATTATAATAAGAGGAGTCAAGAAAGAGCATACCTACTATTAAATAATTAAAAGAGCATCCGCAATTTTAGAAATAAACTTAAAAAATACAAATCTCCGAAGCTATCGATGATATTAGATTGGATGTTTAATAGCATAAAAAGATGATGCAGGATCCAGCCTTTATGACTGAATATCTGTAGCGAGCATCCAGTGCAGTCAGTACGAAAGCATCTATGAGGAGAAATACTAGTGGCAGATTAGCAGTTCAATCTTAAACATCTTTGAGACCATCAACTGCTATAGTGATGCCTACATACAACAAAATGTCTAGACCCATTACAGCAATTAGTAATCAAGAATACTAGAAACCAAGATTATCGCAAACCAAGGTTAAATGATCCTTTTTATTTTAGATTCCATAAATTTTGGATGAAGAAATCGAAATATTTGAGAATGAACAATAGGACAAAAAGAATTAAAACACTGTATTTTATGGCTCTTCCAATTCTACTAAGCGATTATATAATATTGACTTACCATGGCATACATCGTCATAGCACAATTAATGATTTTATTTTAATTAATAAAATGTAAAAAAGGGTATAAATAGAGAGTAGAAAAGTATAAACTGTTTATGCCCCTCTAGCTACATCTTCATTAACTATACATTCTAGAGCTACGTCATAATCACAATCATAAAATAACACTATCAAAGTCATTTAAAAGCAACCTAAAATGCGCAACCGATCATTAATAACAAGGCAGATGAAACAAAAATAAATATTCTCATAAACCGATAGTTGTACTAATAAAGTGTTGACCGAGAGAAATTTAGAAATCGATTGTTCCTTGATGGAACCATCAACTACAACTAGCATATAACAATATCACCTTGTTTGGCAATCTCCTTATAGACCTCACATATATACCATCTATTTCCCATATCCATGTACAATTATATGATATTTAAGAAATGCTTCAGGAAACAAGATCTTAACAATTTTTAGTAGAGCAGATCAAAAAACCACTCTATTATAAACTCTAAGGATAAGTGCCATTCAAATGCATTCTAAGCGCTTTTGAGGCAGCGGGATTTGAGAGAATCGATGAAGAAAATTGGTTAATTTATTGGGGATTAGCAAGCAAGGATACCTTAAAAGAAATGAAGAAGTATTAAAAAACAAATCATTTTCCTGGTTGCTGGAGTGTAGGTAGAAAGGATAATTTATGGATCCATCTTTCTAAGGTTAAAAGAAAATTTCCAACTGAATACTACTTTATACCAAACACTTATTTATTGCAGTATGATTTTGAGAGATTTGAAGGAGTCAGAGAATCCGCTCCAAAAAAGACTTTGTGGATTAAAAAGCCAGTTGCTTCTGCTAGAGGAAATGGAATCAAATTAATCAATAAGAAAACTAAATTGACTGCAGATAAAAGATATTTAGTAATGGATTACATCTCCAATCCTCATCTAATTAACAATTTTAAATACGATCTTAGAGTCTATGTTTTGATCACTTCCATTGATCCTTTACGAGTTTATATGTATAAAGATGGATTGGTCAGATTTGCCACTTAAGAATATTCACTGAAAAGTCAAGACATCAAGAAGAGATTCATACATTTAACCAATTTTTCAGTTAATAAGCAATCTCCTAATTTCATAGCTAATAATTAGGATAAAGAGTAATAAGTAAAAGCTTCGAAATGGTCGCATAAGGAATATAAGCAATAATTAACTACCTAAGGCATTAACCATAAGATTTTATTTAAATCTATTGAGGATGTAGTATTGAAGACTTGCATTGCTGCTGAACCTCTTTTACTTGATAGAAATGGAAAAAGTAATTATATTTATTTATAATTATTAGCCTCTGAACATAAAAATAATTACTTTGAATTATTTGGATTCGATATTTTGATAGATGAAACATTGAAGCCTTGGTTACTGGAAGTGAATGTTAGTCCTTCTTTAAACTCAGCATCAGATTTGGATGCTTAAATAAAAACTAAATTGATATCAGACATGTTGCATTTAATAGGAGTGGAATATCATTATAAAAAGGCTTTTAGAGTATAAATAAAAAAGAGACTATACGAAAGGAATATCAATGAAATTTAATCAATAAATTCAAGAAACTTTAGATAAAAAGTCAATTAGGAAGATCTGGATGTGATGCTACAATCATTAGAAGAATAACTACGACTTGGTCAATTTAAGTGTTTGTATCCAAATAAAAAAAATATATGGGAATATGACGAGTTTTTTGAATATCCAAGATTCCATAATAAATTAATATAAAAATATTTCGAAGATGGATCTAATTGGGTCATATGAATTTTATTTTTGTTTTTGAATATATTTTATATTTGTTAATAAATTAAGTAAATCAATATTACACATTCATTCAATATTCTGATTCTTCTTTTTCAAATACTCCTCAAACTAATAAATTATTATTCAAATATCATACATTAATTGCTCCAAATGAAGTTACAGGTTTAAGAGTAGGGATTTAAAAATTTTAAATGTTCAAATTAATTGGGGTCAAAACATGTTCTAATAATATACTTTAATTTGTATTTTGATTATCATTATGATCTTCTTCTATTGGCGGCTCATAAATTTAAAAGAGATCAAAGTATGACTAGATCTTGCGTTCAAAAAATCTAAAATACATTTTTGTCGCTTTTTCCTTAAGGGTCCATTTAGAAAATAATTTAATCATTAAGAACCCTTGTTTTTTGAATTTAATATTCACTTATTCAATTTGAGAACTAATTTTATTGAAACATTTTTAAAATTGCTCTTATTCTAAAGTTCTAAATTTTGATAGTTTTTAAACACTTTATTATGAAATCTATTATATTTCTTCATCTGTTTCACATTGATTAGAAGATAAAGGACCGAAATTAGCCAAATGTGTATTATAATTATTTGATTCATATGATTTTCTTTCAGTTTCTTAAAATGTCTTGAAATTCTCATAATTTAGTCTGGGAGTAATCTTAATAGGAGATGTCTCATTTATTATTTGATGAATGTCTATTTAATGTGACAGTCTTTATTTTGTTTCCTGCAATTATAGTAGTTCCTAGGATTCGTCTGTTCGCAATCTAACTTTAGTTTGTAATTGACCACTTTAATATTCAAAGGGTTATTTGGGTGATTGCTTGTTATCAAATATTTTAATGATCTCAGAGTATTGTTTTGCTAATTTGTAATTCGATTTCCTCATTTTGAACTAATATATCAAATCATCAATATTGAGGTTGCTCCTTTTTGATGAGGATGACTGTCCGATTGTCGAGATTTGTGAATAAAGATCTTGTTTGAGGGTTTATCTCCTCATAAATTAAATTCAAATTGTAATTATCGTTATAATATAAAAAATCAAAATGATCTATTATTATCATTAGGTCTTCGTTATTATGCTTGTGCTTTTCCTCCTTTGCCTTTTGGTTGTTAGACAGGTACTTCCTCTTCCTCATCATAATAACCATCACCTTGAATATGGTAAAATAAAAGTACCCATTTCCTCTCCCATTTCTTGCATATTTCTTAACTAATGATCTCTGTAAGCAACTAATCGCAACACCAATTTGTAGACCTTATCAAATGACCAAATGTACTTGTTGTGGTTTGACAACATCAGGATCTAAGAACTCTTGATGCTCATTAAACAATGCCTCTACAATATCTTCAGGCTCAACCAAAAAGATCAAATTATTCAAATGAATAGCATAACACTTCTTCTTTTTCTTATTCACCTTCTTATTCTCGATGGGATGGTATAACAATCCAATGATGGGTGGATCGAATTTTAACACAAAACCAAGAGGTTGATAAGGCAATTTG
Source organism: Paramecium octaurelia (assembly GCA_905182995.1). Taxonomy (NCBI): domain Eukaryota; phylum Ciliophora; class Oligohymenophorea; order Peniculida; family Parameciidae; genus Paramecium; species Paramecium octaurelia. Next base: position 79,619 of record CAJJDP010000080.1, read on the forward strand.
TTCATTTTAAATATTATATAATAATCAATTGTTTAATTCATAATTCAAAATTTCTACTTAAGACTCATTTGAAAATCTCAGTTTTTAAAATTTGACACATACATACATTTCCTTAGTACTATCAAATCTCATAGTCTGTAATATAATAACGAATATAATACAAGTAGATTTTTATATTTAGTTTTCCATGTAATTTAGGATTTCACATAATTCACAATAATCGTAATTCTATCTCCTGAACTAAAATTCAACTTCTATTTGACATTGTTAAATTCTTATTCTAAGCAAGAATATGAAAATCCATTATTACTAATTAGATAGGAACTAATGTTATAGATGATGAAGACAAATACCCATGAGTGTCAAATGCTTGCATGCTAGGCTCATAATCATAAGATTAAACAGCATATTTGTTACAAATTCCAAGGTATACTAGATCACATTTATCAATCATAATCTCAAATGTACTTTATCCTTCCATTGGAATGGAAGGTTCACAAAGACAAAATCCTCCAAAACCTATTGCTATTTTGCAATCTTTCTATAATTTAATCCTCTAAGATTTTAAGTTTTCTGAAAATCTAAATCCTTATACTTTAGGGGGAGACAGTTCTTTTTATTAAATAACAATCTAATCCTGAAAACAAGGAACTTAAATTTCACTTGGTTGAGTTTTTATAGATTTTTTATTATCATCTTCGGATTTCTTTCCTAATATTTACAATAAATTGCTTTGTTCTTTTGATGATAATGAAAAAGTATTTACGTATAATTATTTTGGTTTTTGTTGGATATTTGATTTTTTTAGATTACTTATGCTATTTCTTTATTGAGTTGCAGAGATTTAATTTTTGTAAGACTAAGATCTAGTTTAAGCAGTAGGGACATAATAATTTGATGGTATCTTTCGATTCTATTCTGAATTCCTAGGTTTTGGTTATTCTTTTTTCTTTTATTTTTCTGGAGTTCTCATTTTAGAGTCATCAACATCTGAAACTATTTGAAGATCTGGCTGCTTCTCAATTGATTATTTTTAGTTCTCATTTGCTTCAGAAATTATTTCTATTTATTCAACCTATAGTTCTTCTGGCTTATCTTATTGGTAATATATGTTTTCTTTAAATTCTTAAATTATAATTGTATAAAATGATACTTTATAATGAAATCGTTTCTTTGCACAAAATACTCACCACTTCTAATTAATCTTGTGACTTATTGAAGATTTCTTAAATGAAATCTTAAATTGATGATAAGTTAACTACACAAGTTATATAGTTATCTAAATCTGACAATCTAAGTAATGATAGATCAATTTAAGTATTGAATTCTAAAGAGTTCTTCAGATTTGTAAGTTTATCAACTATGCTACTATATTAATTGATTGATTAAATCAACTGTTCTTATAATGGAGCACAACTTTAAGCCCAAAAGGATATTTATTGTAAATCCCTAATTTCTGTAATGTGATCAGAGTGAAATTCTATCAGACATTAATGACAATAAGGTCTAAAATTTTTGCATGTTAGGTTTGTGCAGACTCCCAAAATTGGTTTTAATTCATGGCTTTCAAATTAACAGGTACTTTCGAACATCATTAATTTTTTTATTGACGAGAAATAGAATCAAGATATTATTTTATCTATAAAATCTTAAACATATATAAAGGGATAGAATATTATGAAATATTGTATGTAGTGTTGCTAATATCAAAATAACAAAGTGTTGACAAAAATAGATTACCATTATTCATATTTCTATATTTATTTTATAATATTGAATAATAATATATATTTAATAATATTTAATATACATAGACTTTGATTTATTTATCTACTTTATAATTTATTCAAATATTGTATAAAATCTGTAGATCATCCAATCAGTTCATAGTTCACCCTTAAAATTCTCATATTCTATCAAATGTGCATTAATTACAAGTTTTTTTTTTAATCAAAAATTTAATGCCACAATATCTATTACATCTAAGTAGAATTTAGTTATGATAATCATAGATTCTCTTTCAGAAATATATACTGCTTTATTAAATCATATCTTTTGGTTCAAAGTACTCTTAATTTATCATAAATTCTAATATTATGGGGAAATATATTCAATTTAAAAATTATATATATTAAGCTTAATTAATATAAATAATTAAAATCAGCATCATACTTTAAGATAATGCCATCTGAATGAAAAGAAAGGACAAAAAAAATGTTAATAATAAATATATAATCTGATTTTGGTTGTTGTATATCAAAAAATTAGAATAATACTCAGTTTCATTTGTAGGTGGGTAACATTTTCTTAATCTAATTAATTACATTTTTTTCTCTAATGCTTCCATCTGTTTTATGAAAACGATCATTAAAGAAATCTAATGCCTTTTCAACCTTACCTTTTAGAATTTACTGAGCATTTGAATAGTAGTATCTAGAAATTTCAATAAAGAGATAGTTATAAGTTTATTGATTAGCTAAATTAAGAACAAGATTGAAGTCTTTAAAAATGAATAGAATAAAAAGCAATAGCATTCTGATATTTTCTGGAATATCATCTGGTTTTCTGCCACATCTTAAATAATAAACATATAGCTCTCTTTCAAATTAATCTAAATCTTCAATTAAATATTTATCAGCCTATTCTTGTCTTAAACTATATCTATTTGGATCAATTTTTAATTTATTTTTAATAATTGGATGATTATACCCAATTACATATCCTGAGTAATATTATAATTATAAACAAGGATATCGTTCAGCTTGAAAAAATATTGATTTATCATTAATATCAGCTTTTTTATATCTGGTACCAAAATATTTCTTTATGTAAGCAATCATTTCTTTTTTAAGTACTGAATTTTATGATATCTTTAAAGAATCATCATGAAAAAAAAATGATCCTACCGATTATTTTGGCTCAAACCCATTGCATTCATGGCACTTTAAACATTCTTTACAATAATTTTCGTTTTCAATCTTCTCCAAAGGATCATTAAAGCATTGTTAACACTTTGAACATTTATATTACACAAGAACTATCTCTTCATGATATTTACTTTGATCTTTTTCTTAAAACTAATGAAGTTCTAACTTTTCTTAAATTAATATTTCTTAATTTTATAATTTCTCCAATTAATTGTTTTCTAAATTTAACTGCAAATCAACTGATTCCATGGGTTAAATCTAATTGTTTGTTAAAATAAATTCATTAATTTTTTGTTCTAATTAAACTTCTGAAATTTCACTTTTTTAGTTCGCACTTCTTGTAATTCTTTCTTAAATTGACCAATTATAGATTAATTATTCTAGAAAAAGCTCAAGATCACCAAAGTTGTTTAAATCCTATAAATGATTTGAATGATTTTTTTTTTGACATTCGATACAGAAAAGAGGGTCTTTTAAGCAGGAACTATTGTTACACATACCTATTAATTTGTTTTTTTTATGCTCCTTACACCTTATTTTTAATTTGAAATTGGTCATTATTTTTATTAATTATATGATGACAATCCTTAAGTAATAGATTCTGATTAATAATTGTAATTCTATTAAATTATTAAATAATTTATTTTTTCATGAATAAAATAAAAATAATAAAATGAAATACAGAATCAAATAATTCATATGTAAAAGACAGTGTAATCTTACTAGTATATAAAATGAAGGAGATCCATAATTTATTTATGCTTTTTTCTTAAGTTTTGATGTAGAATATCTTATCTATTTAATTAAGCAATTTAGAGGTTTTTTAATTAAGGGTATTTATAAATTTATTTTATTTATTTAATACTCAATTTATTCTTTTTTCTTCATCATCTGAATAAAGCCTAGAAATATTTAAATAACTACCTCGGATCATTATAATAAACATTCTTTTTAATAAGATTATCCAATTGGTCTTAAGTCAATTTACTTATTTCTGATTATGAAACTGAAGAATTACTAATTCCATCACTTGGTTTTGAAGGAATTTCAATGATTTTCTGGACTGGAGAATTTTAATTATTAAACATCATCATAGCAGCCAAACTCATAAAATCGTTTCCTTATCCTTCTTTTGCTTTAGGGACAACTACAACTTTGGAGGATTTCAAAATGCTTGAGTATCCTTTTAAGTAATGTTATAAAAGAATATAATCCAAGACTCTTTTTTTTGATTATTCTTATAGAGCTTCACTAATTTAAGTAAGAGCTTTAGCTTCATTTTGAGAAACCAGTCTAACAGCTTCTGCATCTCCTTCAGCAATTTTGATGGCAGCAGTTTTAGCACCTGTCGCAATATTGATTTCGCTAATTTATTTGCCTTCACTTTCTAAGATTTCTCTTCTTTTATTTCTTTCAGCCACGACTTAGGCTTACATGGATACTCTGATTTCTTCAGGTATTTCAATTTGTAGTATTTCAACACCCAAACTAGTATATCCCCACTCAGCTGCAGCTTTACTTAGACCACTTTAGAGTGCGCGATTCAAAGCAGCACGTTCTTGTAGAAGTTGATCTAATTTCAATTTACCAATTTCTGATCTGAGAATGGTTTAACACAACAATTTGATTGCATTTTAAGGTTCACTAACCTATTAAAATGAAAAGAGCAAGTTACTTGATAAGATGCTTTAAATGGATCGATAATACGGATGAATGCAATTCCATCAAGATGGATGGCAACATTATCTTTGGTTATAACTTATTGTTTTTCAATTGGCAGGATTTCTTCTTTTAAGGATTAGGTGTATGCTGCTCGGTCAATGAGTGGGATTAGGAAGTTCAATCCAGGTTGCAAAGTTCTGTTATATTTTCCTAATTGTTCTACGATGACAACAGTTTTTTCTCTTACGATAGTGAAGAGTTTATATCCAAACATTATTTAATCCAATATATATATAATCGATTATTATTTATTTTGAATTTGAATGAATAAGACAAAAAATAATCACAGACGGGCATTGTCCAATAATGATTTCTAACAAATTATAACTTCCAAAATTTCAGGATTGCTTGAAGAAAATAATACACACAAAATGATGCAAAAGAATCAAAGCTTTGGCAATGTGCTATTCTAAATTCAAGAGTAGACTGACATTGCATCATCAACAGAATAATCAATACAATCAGCCAAAAAGACTCAAATTATTGAATCAAGTATCAAAAACAATAGATCCCAAGAATAGAAGGAAAACCTAAAAAACCAAGGCTCCTGCTCTAATCTCATTTCACAAATCTAATATATGATTAAAAGCAGTCATCCCATCAAGGAAATTACTTAAAAAACATTAAATAGCGATTCATAGGATAAAAATAAACAACTTAGCTTCACGAATGAACTACAAAAAAAACATAGTTAAATCATATCTTAATCTAATAATAAAAATGAAAGTTCCAGTCTGACACCTGATAGGAATAGAGCAGAATTAAATGGGAGCAAATTAAATAGTCATAAACAAAAATCTGATCAACATTAAAAATCTAAAATTGAGTTATCCAGTTCATTATTCAATACTCTACTAAGGGGAGATAGCAAAAAGAAGTTGAATCTTGAGTAATAAGAATCTTATAGAAGGATGGAACTACAAATGAATAAAATGTAAAAGGATATAAATACCATTAAAATGAGATAAGATTAATTAGATTAATTCAATAGAAATATACAGCATCAACTCTGTGATTTCATGAGCGAAAGCAAAAAATAACAAGATGTAATTGATTAATCCATAGTTTTTAGTATGGCTATCAATCTCTCCAAAAACTCGAGTAATTGGAATAAATCACTCGAAGAAATGAAGAATCCATATAACTCATTAAATAACAACTTATTCTTGATCAACCTAACCAAATAAATAAAGGAAATGAAAATATTATCAATTTTGGGTATTATTCTTATCTATATCAATATTTAGAAATCTCACCTCCTACAAGTAGGATAGCGAATAATATAAAAAGCTTAATAACTTAAAAAGTAATAATAAACTGTGATTTATTGCACTTTTTTTATTTATCATTATTATTCGATTCTAAAAATTTTATTATTTATGTAAATCAATAGGAATCAATTCATCAAAGTATTTGGCTTTAACAATTATATCTAAGTTTTTAGTTGCTTCAGATAACCATCTTGGAGCAAATGAAAATGTGGGACCAAAATCCAATAGATATTAAGATGCTTTTGACGCTTTCGAGGAAGTCCTTTAAATAGCTTCACAATAAAATGTAGATTTTGTTATATTGGGAGGGTATGATTTGTGTCTAAAATAAGGGATTTATTTCACGAGAAACACCCAACAGAACATTGTCTACTCAAATGTGTTGATATCCTACAAAGACATGTGTTTGGAGATAATTTTGGCGGAATTTAAATGGAAGTCAATTCACTCAATTATCAACCTAATTTTAGTTGTTCTAATTTTAATGTGCAATTACCAATCTTCATAATCAATGGTAATCATGATGATATTGTCACCGAAAGAAATGAAAGTGTATCCATCTTAGATATACTACATGAATCCAAATATTTAAATTATATTGGCAAAATTACTGATTAATCAAATGTTTGTATAAAACCAATTGTTCTTGTTAAGAATAATTAAAAGATTGCACTCTATGGTTTAGGTTATATGAAGGATTACTAATTACACAAAATAATAAATGACGGAAAATTGGTGTTGGATTCATTAGACCAAAATAATTTTAATATTCTAATCATTCACCAGAACAAATATAAAGGCAATCATTTTCAGGATGAAAAGAATTTTATTGATCCAATTTATTTTAAAAAATACAAAATTGATCTTTTGATTTGGGGTCATGAACATGAAGCGTAACATTTTCATTGATTTTATCATAGAATTTATACCTTAGATACTTGTGAGCACTATTAAGTATTCTATCCAGGAAGCACTGTTGCTACATCTATAATAGAATATGAATCACTAATTAAACAAGCAGGGCTGTTTACACTTACAAAGAATCAAATGAAATTTGAAAGCATTAAACTTGAAAAAAGCTATAGACCTATGATTTATAAGAGTGTAGAGTTAAGTGAATTGATAAATACCGCTGAAAACAATTAAAATCTTAGTAATTAGGAGATGGCTGAAAAACTACTATTTGACTTTGTTGAAAAAGAATTAGTAAATTACTATCAAACCAGTTCATTTAGACAGAAAAAACCATTGCTAAGAGTTAAAGTAGAATATTCTGGATTTGAAATAATGAGAATGAGATATATTGAAACTAAATTCGCTGATAGAGTCTCCAATCCAGATTAAATATTTAAATTTTGGGAGAAGAAATCAAATCTATAAGCATAAATACAAAAACGAAAAGAATAAGCGTAATTGATTAATCAATAATTTGATAACATCTTAAAAAGCAAAGTTGAGGTTAATTCCCAAAACCAAAATATGATGAATGAGTTCTCAAATATGGTAATGATAGATTCTCATATTTTAAGCTATCTACTAAGTTGTATCAATAAAACTTCTAAATCATAGAATAAGGAGATTTCTTAAATATACTCGATAACTTTTTATCATCAACTAATAAGGAGAAGTCGAATTTATTCAATGATTTATATCCGAAGACAATCGAGAAATTTAAAGACAACATCGTACCATAGTATAATAACAGAATATTATAAATTGTGAAAAAGCAAAGAGAATATTAAGATTCCCTGATATTTTAGATTCGAGATTCAATCATTAAAAATTTTGATGGTACAACAAAATGTGAATAATTGTATTGCACTAATTTTGGACTTGATATTAGCTAGATGTTTACTAAATTTCAGGAAGATTTTAGAATTGACATAGCTAAGACTAATATAAATTAAGTAAATAAATCTAATGCTGCTTTGATGCCTTCAAAATAAGTTTAGTTGTAGAAAAAAGAAAATTTCTAAGAATTATCTCCAATTATAATAGAGGATGACTCCTTGCCTAAGAATGGTTACACATAAACTAGTATATTTGGTTAAGATGAACAAGAAGATGAAGAGGTGGAAGAAAAGTAAGATAATAAAGGGAAGAAAGGTGCTAAAAAAAGAAAACCCATAAAAAAGGAAGATGATGTTGTAATTTTGAATAAAAAGTAAAAATATAAAATAGAATTATAACCTTATGAGAAGGGAATGAATAAATTATTATGAATCTCTATTTAATAAGAATACAACCGCAGAGTTTTTATTTATTTTTTTTATTAATTAAAATTATAAATTTTGAAAATAACATTTTAAATTATCTAATACTGGACTCATTTTATTTTATAATAGATAGATTTATAAATATCATTATTAAACAATTATATATATGATTGTCATTTTCCAAATCTGTATGGAATTTAGGAAAGCGATTATCCTGAAACCATCTCGGTCTTTTTGTTTAGGAGACTTTATAAAACTATTTTCGAAAAATCAATGTGAGTTGTTCCTTAAATTATGTTGAAATCGTACTTGGTGAACAATTTAGTAGTCTGGCTTGATCTTCGTCTCGTTAAGTTTGAGAGATCTAATGATTCGAAGATTCAACTGAGTTTCTTTGACTCGTCTATTTAACTATAGCATCCAATTCAATTATTTGGATCTAAAGAGCTTAGATCATTTTGGTTTGTTGTAGATCTTTCTCCATCAATTTTTTAATTTCTTTTTAAGATGATTCCATAAACTATATTTTTTCTCCTTTAGAGTTAACCAAAGTTAATGATAAGTTAGTTATTTAAGATGTCAATAGATTGAGTTCAATCTATAGTTATTAGTTAAGTTTAGTCTATTCCAAAATTTAATGCTCTTTTTCTTCATTTGATTATTTTAATTGAATTACTAACTCACTTAATTGTCTGTATTGTTATTGCGTCTCTCTTAATTCATCATTTACAGAATTTTGATTGTCTATTATTTCAATGCTTGGATTTCATCTTTAAGAAGTTAAATGTATTATCTATCGCTCTTAAAAATATAAAATAATTTTATACTTTAATTTGCTCTAGTCTTGCCTCCTCAATAATAAGTATAGAATTCACGACGTCTTAGATATCTGAATTAATAGCAAGTTACAGGATTTCTTCAAAGTCTTCATTAAAGGATTTCGATGTCTAAATCCACAATTTTAGTAAAATTTATTTGAATTCCTCTTGTTCTGATTTTAGTGTTTGAGTGCTATTTTATACTTCATAAACTTTGGATTCAATGCAATTAGGCGTAGTTATCATTATTAACAAATATTAATATATATATATAATATAATTTTTTCATAACTGCTAGAAACGAGACTCTTAAGGGAATTGTCGATGTATAATCTTCTTCAACCGCTTCTTGGAATCAGAGTTCACACATAACATTGAATAATAAGCATTTTGTAAGTAAGATCGACTTCTGTATTCCTTCACTTTTTATTTGCACTGATTTTCGATCCCTGAAATAAGGGCCAATATTACGAACTTATTTGATTTAGTTGTCAATCATTTAGATCTACTATTACGATTACTCATAAGCATGTGGATTTGCTTAATTCATTAAGTTAGCAATGGCCAATTAACGATTCTTGTTGATAATGTACAAACTGTAAGGTAATTTGACTCCATTTAAGTAGAAGGACGAGTTTGAATGGATTGTATTGATCTCACTATTATTTTTGGCCACTAAGTGCGATTTCTTTACTTTATTAAGTGATTTTCTATTTGGAATATGTTATAATAATCACTTAAATTGACAATGACTCTTTTGTAACTCTGAAAGATCTTTATATTTTTGATCTTTTTTATTTTTATTCATTTTTGTAATTTTAGGAGAAACCTCTAAACTGTTAAAACTTACTTAACTTGAATTTCTGTTTTTTTTAGGAATTTCACAAAAGGATTACTAGATTCTAAGGTTCAGTTACTTTTTATTTATTTTGTCTACTAGTCATGAATACATCAGGCAATTGCAACATCATTTTTTATTTATGATCAACTTCAATTTTAATCAGTGGTTAACTGTGCATTGAATTTCCAGGTCCACGCCACTTTTTATATAGAAGATTGTGATCATTGTAAGACAATTGAAAGTAATCTTCACTTTGATTCATATAAAAATAATTAATACAAAAATATATTTAAAAATAAGCAGTGGTTGATTCTATTATATTTATGACTGTATAACTAACGTTTTTATGAGATGAACCAAGCAATCTATAGATTTTGAGATGAGGGGAGAGTGTTGGAAAAAATGATATATTGCATTTATAATACTATTATTCACAAATAGAGTTTAAGATATTCATTGATACTGAGTTTATTAGAATCATCTAAAGGATGTTAAGCATGATTTTAAGGTGGGTTCTTAAGTTATTTTAAAGGTAGAATTATTAAACTGATTGCATTATATTTATTTTTATAATAAATGAGTGACGAAGAGGGTATGAAATAAATGTTATGTATAGATTACGAAGAAGAGGAAGAAGAAGAAGAGGAAGAGGAGGAAGAAGAGGAAGAAGAAGAAGAAGAGAAGCCTTAGGAACGTATTAAATAAATATATGATTAGCAACTGTTTAATCGTTGGCAAGAGATATTCATGGAGTATGCTTCTAAGCAAAAAGTATTATGAATAGAATGCATGTAAATACCGATCCACCATAACAATATTATTAGTAAGATTGTATTATGAATCAGACCGCCACCGTATTGGAATTATTCAAATTAATATTATGATCCATATTAATAGCAGCAACCTTAATATCAGTATCAATAACCGATTCGTCATGAGAAAGTTGAGGATCAATAGGATTACTAGGACTACTTGGAATATATGAGATTCAAACAATTTAAGTATGAGAATGCTGTTAATTAAAAGGGAAACTCATCAGAGTGACTTTTCGGGGTTGGGATCATCAAAGATCATTTAAAACTATTACAAAACACTTTAATAATAAGGCACAAGACCTTAGGTTTAGTAGAATGCAAGTCAACTGTATAGAAAAAATAACATGGACTAAAGTTTTAAGAACAGCACACGATATGGCTATTATTGAACATTGGATTGAAAATGCATTCTCAAATTAAGTATTACAACACTTAATTATATTATTTGATTTCTTCTTTAGTGACCACAGGCACTTAAGGGTATTTCTTACATAGATTGTCAAGAGATTGTTTTGGTTTAGTAACATCAACATAAAATTCTGTAGCCAACTTACTAATTAACAGATCTAATAATGTCCAAATGATTACACCCTAAAACAAAGGTAAATTTAGATATCTGGCTGCCAATAGGAACTTATGAATTGATATGTTTGAATTCTTTATCATTCTGAGTACTTCTAAATCTTGAGGTGCAAATACTATGCTTTCGTCATCGCCTTTTCCCATATTTAAATCAATTACAATTGACTTCTGTTTGTTTAGGCTTAAAGTTATTCAACACATAGTAGCGTTCAATAATCCTCCAAATTTCCTTATTGACATATTGACTTTGCAATTAAATTGGCTATTTTAAATAGGGAGTTCTACTTCCTATGATCGAGGATCGTATAGTTGATTCAACAATTCGGATTGATTTTTGAATTACGGATCCAATATATACATGGCATCATCGATCTGAACTTTCATACCTTATTAATATTTTTTCTGTTTTATACAAGATTAATTAAAAAGACAGAAAATGAAATTGAAGAACTATGATGATGATATACGATTCAAAGTGAGACAACGATATGCTACGATTTCTGATTGGATGTCGAAAACTATCGATTCTGAAAAGGTACCTGAAGTGAAACCTAGATCTTAATATAGTGCAGCAATTAAAATTCAAACGCCTGCAATGATTTCACTCCAGTATCCTTTTCAATTCTAAAACTAGGGCTAAAAGTGTAGATACAGTTCAGGATCGTAAACCTCGATTTTCTTTGTCTCAACAACCAACCACTGTGCAATCATCTAAAATTTACAGAAAATTTATAGATCCAAAACACATCACGAGATCTATCGATTACTCAGAATTAGGGGACTCCTAAGTTAAAACTAGAAAGAAGAACCCTTATTAAAATTAGAGACTTAATAGATAATTTTAGGCTATTTATAACAAGATGAAACTCATTTTGGATTCGTATAACAACAGAGAAAAAGTCCTTCTGTAATATATTGCTAAATTACAACGAGAAATCGTAACATTAAAATCAGGGCATAATCATCAAACTATTTGAATTATCAACATTTTTCTTTTATTTTTTATCATTATATCATAATAATAAATATGTCCGAAGGAATTAAGAAAAATGCGAAGTCATTCACTCCTTATATTGCAAAGCCTTTAGATATTGCCTCTGTGGATGCTTCATTCGAGCCCATGCGATAGTATAGATTGAGAGTCTAAAGTTCACTTGATCCCCAGGTCCAATAGTTGTCGTCTGATTAACCATTATCAAACAACTTATTTTTCAACCCTTAATATACTACTTTTGATATATCCCAACGAGTATCATATGATGGCAACAATGATTTTATGTTGAACAATCTGAGAGGACCATTTGTCAATAGTTCTCTTGATAGCAAACTAATCCACAAACCTTTTGATATCTTTTAATCCTAAAATAGACAAATCACTCCCATGATGTCTTATTTTTTTAACTCCCCTAGATAATCATTTTATCCTTTTTAGCAACAACCACAACAAAACGAATTACCGCCATATTCTAACAAGAGTTTGGATAGATAGATTAAGGTCACTCAAATTAATTCTCCATCCTAATTTATCATTAGACCACCTTCAATTTAAAAATAACAGGCGAATACCAACTTAAACCATTTTAAAAAAGAAGAGTTGAAATTACTTATCAAGGAAGACTCATGTGAAAGTGAAGTAGTTAATATGAGTGAGAGCAGTTGGAATTAAAATAAGGATGACAAAAAAGTAATCAAAATTGGCAAACGTACGACTAGAAAAAGATGCGTATTTTAAGAGAGTTCGGATTCATATAAGGTTAGCAGAAAAAAGAAAGGATCGAAAGTGAATGACACAAAGAATATTACCAAGAATTTCTCAAAAGCAATCATCTCATACATTCTTAATAATGAAGAACTGATTTTGGGATTCATGAAGAAGGATTAATATGATAGCTTTGTTTAGTTATTAAAAACCAAGAAGAATTCCATGACCAATATCAAATAGCTTAGAGATCTATGGGTTGACGGAGGAAAGAATCCTGAATTCAATAGAGTGTTTCGGATCATAAGGTATATCGTTTTTCTAAATCTTAGCTAGTATTTCCTAAAAAACCAATCTGTTGCTTATGTATATAATTCACGTATTTCAAACACTGCTTGGCATTTAAAATATAGACAAAATTTATTAAGGGCCCTTAAAGAGCCTGATAATTTTAAATTCATAAAAGACATATGATTAAATATACAAATATAAGAGGATTTTCCATATTTAGTAATTTTATAATGATTATAATTAATTTTTTATTACTTCCTTAATGAAAAGCAAGGATTATAGAATTATCCAGAATTCATCGCAATTAACCCTTAATTCTCTTACAGCCCCTTATCACCATTTAGGTAAGGGATGCTAATTTAATTTTAATGAATTGGACCCCCAATTATAAAATGAATTGTAGTTAGATGGATCAAAATATGTTATCTGTCCTGTATGCCATATTAAGGGACAACTTTAATCAGATGTGGCTTACTTGTAAATTGAATTAAAAGATGACTAAACTTAGTTTGTTATTGACAAATCCACTCAATAGATTTTAAGGATGAAGAAATCAAGTTTCACTCATTCGTTAATTAGCTAGTAAGAGGATGTATTGAAATTATAAGAGACATTCAATTTAAAGATCCTCAAAAGCGATAAATTATCCTTGGAATTCATTGAGAAATTGAATACAGATGTAAAAAGTGTCTATAAATTAGAGAAATAATTAATTCTTTCAAATCTATCTAAAAAGCTTCCAAAATACAAATCCTACTTCAATAGGAATTATTAATTTTAAACTAATTCTATTTTATCACCATTTAAAATTAAAATTTGAATTTGATATCTATGATAATACTGATAGCAAAAATTGCATTAAGATGGAAAGTAAATATTGTGACTAAGTGAAAATAATCTAAGTCACTTTGATCAATAATTTCATTTATTTGATTATTTAATAAGAAAACCTATCCTAATTATATAGAGGAAGCCTTCAATAAATTTCAAACGAAAAAGAGCCCATATTTTATATTGCAGAAATGCCTGGATATACATTATATGGAGAGTCGAGATTATTCTAATATCAAAGAAACCAATTGATGATTGGAAGTATGCATATCCTATTATTGTTATCATAGATTACGGCTCGATAGTTGTCGAAGACTAAATAAATGAGAATGTTGAAATGAATCACAAGATTAAAATTTCAGATTTAAATGCATCCTCCCAAATAGGCTAAATATTTGATTCTTAAATCGTGCATGTAGATTTAAGTTACACTACCATTTAAGGGAATGGTTACTTTGCTGAGTTAAATATTTCAGGACCTTAAATCAAAGAAATAAGGAATTTTAGTTTCAATGTTAGTAATAACAAAGATATTGATTTCTCTTTGGTTCATGATAATTTTTTCTATCTACTTAATAGTGAGAGATTGAATAAAAAAAGTGCGTAAGTCAGGTACTTTTTGCCAGGCACAGACAACAATCCATTGTTGACTACATTTGATATTATTAATCACCATAGTTATTTGAAAGTAAGAATCATACCCACGACGAAATAGAAAGTTGGGAATGTTAGCTGTGCTTTGGTGGGGTTAATGTTCCAAAACAGTTAAACTACTTTTCCAGGTGTATTGGTGTTTAATGATAAGGATAAAAAAATTGAGATTGAGCTTATTTGAGAAACATTATATAATATTAAATTAATCCGTTTTACCATGCGAATATAGGCTTCTATGTTTGGAATAATTCTTATTTCAGCCTTAGTGCTGGCTTAATCTAATGTAGAATTGAGTGAGATTGAAACCAATCCCATACCTACAATGGTTAATTTTGATGGCTATCAAAGAAATGCCGATTAAACTTAATAAGAGCAGACACATTTTGATTTCGCTGACTCATTCACCCATTCAAACACTGAGACGATTTAAAATGTTGAAAACAATAAATCTATTGAAGATCCTAATAATTTTATTTTAGACAATCAGAATGTTTCCACTCTTAATTCAGAAATAACTTCAATGTCCACCAATGGAAATTAAATTCAAGTATGAAATCTTGTAATAAAGAGGGTTCAAACGATATCCCACAATTAGATATGATTGATACTGAAGGTACTTAAGTACTTAGCTAATAAGATTTAAGCAACATATGTATTAGTGTTATTAAACATTAGCTGAAACTCAATAGAATGCTGAAAACTAAGATTGTATAGTAATCTATTCATAATGTCATTACAAAGGAGAGTCACTTAAATTATGCGAATCCCAAAGAGATATTGAGTAAAGATTTCAATAAACATAGCAATTTCGACCATGACATTAAATCAATACAAATACCCAAAGGATATTCAGTCAGACTGTATAATAAGGAAGATTTTACAGGAGAGAAAATCATATTGAAGGAAAGTCAAGAATGTCTGAATAAACCATTAGCACTTACATAGTTGTATGAGAGGTAATCTCATTAATTTACGATTCTGGCTTAAAATTTGAATTTAAGGGGAATCTGATTGGGAAATATTCAATTAAATCAATTCATAATTATACAATTAATTTATTAATAAAATTATTTGATTCATCATGTGTTCTAAGAATGGTTGATTTTAATTTTGTTGCTTACCGTCTTCATCTTTAAATAGGAGGCAATAAATAATATTTTCATAAATAGTTAAAACAAATTAAATCTGTTGTTTCTAAGATCACTCTTCATTGGAAAATAATATAAACTCAAATAAAAGGGCTATATATATAAAATGAAAAATGAAAAGAAGGAAGGACAAGGTGGTAAAAAATGAATAGTATTGAATATGATTTGGATTTCAGTCATTATAAACAAAATCAGATGAATTTCTGTTATATTAATTATTTAACAGTATAAAATGAGATATAGTCCAGCTTCTTAACAATATGGATAGGCATATGGGTATTCTTAACCATAGCAATCTGTTCGACCACCCTATGTATTGGATTTATCAATAAATAAGCAATCCTATAAACCGAACGACAATTCATAGAGTCACACAGTTACTCACCCTCATGTTAGAGAAATGTATCATCGAGAAGCTCCAATTACAGTAGTTACTCGAGATGAGATTGAGAGTGTTTGGAAGGCCAAATGCTCACAATTAGAGTAAGCATTAACAGAATGTCAAACAGAAGTGATGAGACTCAGAGGAATTGGGGCCACTGAAAAAATCACTTATGTTGAAGATACTTTGAAGGTATGAGAATTCAAATTATTTCAACTTAGATCAATTAATTGTATCTGGAAATTGATAGATTAAATAAGTGCTTGTTGGATATGTCTTTGGAATTGGATCAATATAAGCACAAATTATATATGGCAACTGACAAATAAGCAAGATAATAGGCAGAAATAGATATTGATAAGATGAGAGCAATTATGGTCGAGAATGAAGCCATGCTAAATGCCGAAATTGTTAGACTCAGAGATCAAAATGAAGAACTCTCTAAAAGATATCGTATTCTAGAGTTATCAATGGCTGACAGCAGACATCAATTGTCACTTAAGGAATATGAAGCCACTCTCTCTTAATTGAGATAAGAAATCGACAGGGCTCAATTCTCCATTAATAGTCAAAGGGCTGAAACTGAAGAATGGAAGTTAAAATACCAAAGACTTGAAGCATAATTGAGAGATTCTGCTTAGTATGAGGTTGAGATTAGAAGATTGAAGGAAATGGTTGATAATCGAAATAGGGAAATAGAATCACTTAAGTTAAATTCTTAATTTGAAAATGATGGCAAACTTTAGAATTTACAACTAGAAATAGAGAGGTTGCAGAATGAATTGAGATAAAAGAACGATGAAACCAATCGTCTCAGATCTCAAATCCAATAACAAGAATCAACCATCAAATATTTGAATAGTAAGATTTCAGAATTAGACAATAAGATTCTACAAATGAAGTCAGAGTATGATTCTCTTAAGGCCAATCAACTGAGTTTCAAACCTACTATCCAATCAAATAACGAGGATAAGGAATAAATTGATAGGTTGAGAAGTCAAATTCAATAATTGAATATAGAAATTGAAGATTGGAAATCGAGATATAATGAACTAGACAAAATGTATTAGGATCTTGAATACGAATATTAAAATAGCAATACAAGTTACGAAGAAGTTACCAAACTTACAAATGATGTCCAAATTTGGAAGAACAAATTCTAGGAACTCAACAGGGAATATCATCAAGTCTAAGAAGAGTTGGTTGTTACCTCTGCTGAATTGGATTCATTAAAGAAGAAGTAGAACGAACTGTCCAAATCAGGAGTTCGATCTAGTGCAGCATCGTATAGGCCTGGATAGGTATTTATTGATTACCTATACTTTTATAGCATCCTGATGTGTTCCCATAGGCACAGATTTGAACATGAATATTTTATCATATTTTACAGAATATAATATCACTTATTGATGAGTTATTTGTTTCTTCTTTGTAGCTTGAATTTTAATTAAAATGAGACAAATTATAAAAAAGGAAGACTCCAAATTCTTAGATCAAATTGTGTGCAATATGCTCCAGTTGAATGACTTATTCTATTGCTATGAACCATTTAAGATATTTATTTTTATTGTAAGCATGTGTTAACCAGTATTTTATCTGTACTATTACGATTATGATTAATTTTAAGAAAAAATACCAAATACTACTATTCAATAGATGATATTTTACTTTTTTAGGCCCGAAATACTTATATTCAAGTTTTTCCCAAACCTAGCGTTACTAATTATGCCATACATAATACTAGTGCTTTTATTTATTGCTAAATTAGGAATCATATTTAACTTAGCAAATGAAAATTAAAGATATTTAAAAAAATAAAAGAATCCTAGCATTCTCAAAAACATGCTTAAAACATTCACATCATATTATTAATAATTATTATGTGTTGTACTCCACTACCCAATATAAACATTAATAATTAGTGCTATAAGTAATACCCTCAAGTAATTTCAAAATTAAAATTCCGCTTATTTTGCTTTACTGTTATTTGGAATCATCATTTTCTTTATTGTCGAAATCGACACTCTATTGCATCTCTTTATCTGCTTGCCCTCATCCAATTTCCACATCAGAGGATTTGAAAAGTCACTTGTAACTTCCTTTGACATTTGCATTTATGCGATTGAATTACTGCAAATCATTTTCTTTGGAACAATAAACAAATAAGAAATTTCCTAATTTGCCTAGATAGCCTTAACCCTCATCATTGCTCTCTTGAAGATTACTAATTAACTCATGTATCAAGGATACATTTATAAGACTCAAAGAATAATCCTATACTTTATAAATTCCATGATAATTTCATACTCATTATATGCATTCATAGATCTAAAAAATAATTCCATCTTAATCTGGCCCCTCCTAGCCAGTATTGTATTTTACGCTGACTACCAATACCAAATCAATTCCATCCATTCAATATTTATCAATACTAAACAACCTATCACTATGTATGTGTATTAATTGGTCAAGTTTTCAAATAACTGCTATCAAAACGAAATTTAACCTCTCCAAAACAGTCTAATTTGGGCTCAGCACAAAGCCAAATGTTCCAATCTCAGTTGTTCTTGCAAGGAACCAACTTTGAATATCTTAGATGTTCAATAAGCCAACATTATTACAGAACAAATTTTTAAGTAGTTCATTTACACTAAAATTAAAAACATTACTAAGCAAATCCATGAGAATCGAAATATACATAATTTAGATGCTGCATTCTATGAAATTGCTTAAGCTACCCTATTCATGAGACAAGGATTTGTACTCATAGCCATCAAGAACTATAATAGATTTTTGAATAATTCATCCAATGATTATAGAGTAAGAGTAATATCGAGTGAGAAATCTCTTACCAATAGAGCTTAAAAAAAAATGAAGCAAAGTCAAGCTGATTCATAAATTCAGGATATTATAAATAATTAACACAAGAAAGTGTTAAAGTATGATGCTATGAATAGAAATTTTCAGGTTTCCACACTCAAACTTATTAAAATACAATACTTATTGAGATAGGCATAGGTGTATCTTAATGAAAATTTCACTAATGCCATCTGTACAGCTCAACAATTGTAAATGTCTGATTATTTGAATTTGTACTTAAAAAGTGAGTTTCAAATGGACGACCTCTAATAAATGATCATTAAGATAATAAAATTGAAAATAGAATTCTACACCTATCTCTTGTAATGTGATGCTATGAATTCTGATAAAATATTTGTTTACAAAATGAAGTACTTCACCTAAGTTTTAGATTTAGAAGAAAGACTTCTTTCAAAATATGAGGCTTACTAAAGTATTAAAATGAGATAAATGATAATTTTCTTTTATTCGCGAATTTATAATAGTTACTAAAAGGCTTAAAAATTCAAACAAATTAACAACAACTAATAATAGAGATATGTTTTTAGCAATTAAGTTATTGACTTCTATTCTGATAAGATTATGTATGTTTTGTTTTAATTGCAAGATGATTTATAAAATTTAAAAATCAAATCTCATTCAAGTAATTTCCTGAAAATAATTGGTCGATAACCTAATGACCATCTCATATAATTTTGTGATATATTACCTGACTTCATAAGGGAAGAACACCCTGCTATGGTTTAGAGATTTGTTTAAACAGGCAAAGCAAGATACTACAGAAATCTTAGTCTTACATTTGTGAAGCAATAAAATGGGTTATCCAAATAAATGGAACAGACCTTTGATACAGTCACATTATTAAATGATAATAGAGTGGTATTTGCATCAGTTCTTCAAGAAGTACTTGAATAAAAAGCATATCTCCTAGTAAATGTGAATGGATTGTTATCTGGTATGACCTTTATGTGTTTGAGAAAATTGGGATTTTCAGAAGAAGACATAGTAACAATAGATGACTTCTATTCATTCTATGATGTTGAAATCAATTAAATCATTCCTGTCTTTAATAGTATACCCTGGTCTGAAATATAGGAATAAAAACTTGATAATGTAAAGTTATTATTTCTTGACATATTACATTTATAAAGGGAAAATTATAGCAAATCTTCAATTGATAATCATTCACAATTAGGTAGAGTTTGGTAGGATAGTAGATATACAAAAGAATATGCAGCAAATTTATTCATTATGAGAAGGGAGATATTCGGATTTTATTATTTTATAATCGAATTAGAATCTGCTCATATGATTGAGTCTTCACATCAAAACAATGCAGTATTTTCCTGTACTTAATTCAAATAAACTCAACATAATGCTGAATCTGCAATCTTTGATATCGATTCAATTATTTTATCTATTGATGAAGGAGCCGCCAAGCATGTAAATACTTTGAATATCTAAGAACGAGAGAATTATTCAATAGCATTAAAAGAACTCTCAAAATAATAGGATTATGATAAAATGTATTAAATTATGCTAAGCCCCAACCATAGTGTATCTAATTTGATTGATAAAACTCAAAATATGATGAACACTGTTCAAAGACACAATAGCTCATTTTAATAAGAATATTACTGTTAACAACCTGCATTTTACATTGCTGAGGCTTCAAGTAAAGAGAAGCATCCTCAATTACAGTAAGCTCAATAGTAGGATGATTTATAATAATAATCGGAATCTAGTTTGGGTTCTATAAAAAGACCTACTTACATGAAAAAGTTTGAAATCATAGATTCATTTTATAGCAATTTCAATTTTTCATAACAAAAGATCATGGTATTCTTTATTATATTCACCCTCGTAGTGTTTGGCATTTTTTCAGTAATAATTTTGTCTCTGCTAAGTAGTGATTTACAAACTAAAATTAAAGAGATAGAGATGCTATCCTTCTAGGCTGACATTGTAGCTCCTTATGATCGATACCTTGCAATAAGGGCGTAGATTTATTATTATTAAGGGTTACTTACAGCTAAGAAGATTAATTAATCGTTAACAAGTGATTTAGTAGAACCACTTTATTCTATCATAGGAGTGTGCTACAATGAATTAAAGGAAAATTCTTATGTTTCTTTATTAGAGAGTGATCTAAAGGAATTCTTTAAGGATGTTTATACTAATACTTTTTTTATGGGCATGACTGACAAAATCATTTACTCTAGAAATATAACTTTTAGGGAATTTATCCATCAATTGCTCAATTATCAATATGATTTTAAAATAATTTTTGATAAAAGGATTCCAACTAAGGGTTGTCCTTGTTAAGTCTTTCAATTTTCTAATTATTTCAATCTATAGGATAATCTAGAAATTATGTCTCAAGAAATTTTACAATTTTCAAGAGACAAATGTACATAAATAATTGATAAATGGATTACGATTTGGATTGTTTTTATAGTTGTTTGTTTTGTGTTGTCTCTTTTGATATATTATTTAAAGACTGGGATATTATTTTAGTATGATACAATTATGGAAATTATAACACATATAACTGAGTAAAGTATAATAAAAGAGACTGAAAAACATAAAATGTTATTGAACAATTTACTGTCTTAAAATGATTATATTAATAGTTACTAATTAGAATTATAGACTGAAGTACAATAGAATAATTAAATTAAATAAGAAAATGATGTACTGAGAAAAAATAAAAGGAAAATATTGATTAGGGCATCGAAATTGAAATCAGTAATATTTTCCTTTGTTATATTTGTAATATTTTTAATCTACTCTTGTTTAGTTACATTTTCAACATAAAGTTTCTTGAACAAATATTAATCAACTGCTGATTTTTATAAGTTGATAGCAGATTTATCTTTCAGAAGTGGTAATATGTTTTTATATCGAGAAATGTTTATGTTATGGGGAAATCTTACTTACTTAAATAAGACCGATGGATTAAGATTGTATAATCTAATTGACATTGCATAAACTAAGATTATGGAATATGTTGATTAGGCTCCAAGGATAAATTTGGAAACACTTTTAGTTCCTGAAGATTTCTATTAATTCTTTCTTACAGTCTAAAACACTGATGTATGCAATTTTTTGGATGAGAATTACAAGCAAGTGCTTACTCCGTATTGTCTCAAATCATTTGATGGATCTTTGATGAAAGGAATGCTTCCTGCATTAACTTACATTCACCAGACCATAATTACTCAATAGGCTATCAATAATTTCACATATAGGGCAGAGGACATTTTGTATGAAGTGGAAGGAGGGTAGGTCGCAAGTAGAGTATTTTCATTTATGAACGAAAACTTATAGAATGGAATCATTAAAAAAACAGAGAGTTTCAATTATTAAAATTAGGTAATGTATTTAGATAATTATAAGTTATTGTCAATCTTCTTTTTAATTGCCTTAGGTTCTATTTGTTTCTTTGTTGTGAATTTCCATTATACTAATCTCAAATAACATCTCCAACTAATAAAATTTGGAGTCTTGATGATACCACAGAGTGACATCTTGAAGAACGACTTCTTTGAAAGATATCTGAAGCAAATTGAACTGAAATTGGGTTATAAATTGTGATAGGAATAAAATTAATTAATAATCATATTTTTTCTGTAAATTCAAATTGACGTAAGGCTCTTTCTAAAGAATCATCACCTAGCAACACTTGAATGGGAATCAATTGCAGAGATTTTTTATACATGGTGAATTCGGAGATCAAAAGTTTTCTGAAACAGGTCACGAAAACAATTGAAAACAACAATTAAGACAGTAAAAATANCATAAATAATTGATAAATGGATTACGATTTGGATTGTTTTTATAGTTGTTTGTTTTGTGTTGTCTCTTTTGATATATTATTTAAAGACTGGGATATTATTTTAGTATGATACAATTATGGAAATTATAACACATATAACTGAGTAAAGTATAATAAAAGAGACTGAAAAACATAAAATGTTATTGAACAATTTACTGTCTTAAAATGATTATATTAATAGTTACTAATTAGAATTATAGACTGAAGTACAATAGAATAATTAAATTAAATAAGAAAATGATGTACTGAGAAAAAATAAAAGGAAAATATTGATTAGGGCATCGAAATTGAAATCAGTAATATTTTCCTTTGTTATATTTGTAATATTTTTAATCTACTCTTGTTTAGTTACATTTTCAACATAAAGTTTCTTGAACAAATATTAATCAACTGCTGATTTTTATAAGTTGATAGCAGATTTATCTTTCAGAAGTGGTAATATGTTTTTATATCGAGAAATGTTTATGTTATGGGGAAATCTTACTTACTTAAATAAGACCGATGGATTAAGATTGTATAATCTAATTGACATTGCATAAACTAAGATTATGGAATATGTTGATTAGGCTCCAAGGATAAATTTGGAAACACTTTTAGTTCCTGAAGATTTCTATTAATTCTTTCTTACAGTCTAAAACACTGATGTATGCAATTTTTTGGATGAGAATTACAAGCAAGTGCTTACTCCGTATTGTCTCAAATCATTTGATGGATCTTTGATGAAAGGAATGCTTCCTGCATTAACTTACATTCACCAGACCATAATTACTCAATAGGCTATCAATAATTTCACATATAGGGCAGAGGACATTTTGTATGAAGTGGAAGGAGGGTAGGTCGCAAGTAGAGTATTTTCATTTATGAACGAAAACTTATAGAATGGAATCATTAAAAAAACAGAGAGTTTCAATTATTAAAATTAGGTAATGTATTTAGATAATTATAAGTTATTGTCAATCTTCTTTTTAATTGCCTTAGGTTCTATTTGTTTCTTTGTTGTGAATTTCCATTATACTAATCTCAAATAACATCTCCAACTAATAAAATTTGGAGTCTTGATGATACCACAGAGTGACATCTTGAAGAACGACTTCTTTGAAAGATATCTGAAGCAAATTGAACTGAAATTGGGTTATAAATTGTGATAGGAATAAAATTAATTAATAATCATATTTTTTCTGTAAATTCAAATTGACGTAAGGCTCTTTCTAAAGAATCATCACCTAGCAACACTTGAATGGGAATCAATTGCAGAGATTTTTTATACATGGTGAATTCGGAGATCAAAAGTTTTCTGAAACAGGTCACGAAAACAATTGAAAACAACAATTAAGACAGTAAAAATAGATAAGACAGGATCTAAGGATATGTTGATTTATTTTACATACCTCATTCGTTTGATTAAAAGTTTATGTCAGTTCGATCATACCTTATTTTAACTATTCCGATACATTCTGAAAGGCTAAACAAATGACCTGAGCTCCTTCCAATTCATAAAAATGGACTTCCGCTCTCTTAGTGAAGTTGTTGATCTCCTATTAACTACGAATGGATTGAGAAATGTAATTCAAACTAGGTATCATTCCCTTCATTAAAACTCCATCCAAGGCTTATTCACAATATGGAGTAAGATTCAGGTACTTCTATTGTAGATTAAATACTTTACTGCATTTATGAAGTTACAAAGATTTGAATTCTCTACTTGACCAACAAAATCAACATAGCTATCTGAGAATAGGTATTCATCATTTTATTGGTGTTATAAGCCATTCACATACACTTACATCACATTCTAAGACTTCTCAACTAATCCATATAAGCGATTTAAATCTGATGAATTGAGATATGTAAAATTGGACCATCTGAAGAAGATTTCTCGGTAGACATATATGTTCCCGCTCCGAAATCTAAGGTCTTGAACTAATCGATAAAAATCGGTTGTCTATTTATACTTTGTCAAATAGTTCTTGGTTTCTTCATGAATTATAACTGAATATACTAAAAAGTAGATATAAATGCAAAAAAAGGCTATTATTGGAATAATTTTTTACAACTTTTGCTCACCTTTCTTTTTCGGTTTCTCTTATTTTATTGATTGGCTTTCTTTCTTCTTTCTATTTACCAATTCTTCTCTTTCTCTAAAATTGAAATCATATTTTGATAGCAAATCTTAGTTCTACTAAATCAAACTATTCAAATGCTTCAATTTCTATATCTCCTATTCGAGCGAGTTTTTATCTGAAAAGTAAAACAAACTTAACAATTTCTCGTAAGTCCTCAATATGCTCCTCTTATAAAATAGAGTAATGAGTCCAATGCAAACAGCAATCAATTGATATATTAACCATATAACAAACCATTAATCTGCAGCAGCTGTACTTCTATTTTTTGAGTATTCCAAAATCTAATTTGTTAATTCTTCTAATTTATCTTACAAATTAAAGTAATTTGCAAATTGCATTACTTGACAAGCCTAGCCATTCGCATTTTTACGAGCATCGAACACTCGTTTGAATTGATATTGAGCATGCAATATTGCTAGCAATTCCTCTCTAAAAGACAACTCCTTTGAATATGTCACAGAATCATTATTCCCCATGAAATAGACTGTAGCATATTGATCCGTAAAGAATGCTTATAAATGCTCATTCTGCAACACATCAAATAAATTATTTTGCAAATCAAAGTAATAAGGAGCATTGAATTAATACAGTGGATCTATCAATTTATATAAGGTTGCATTATCTATATACTTTTCTCGATATTATTGCTAATATGCTGATATTGTTACTTTAATTGATAGATACAAGTCATGAGGTGCCATAATACTGGCATGCAATGAAATCATATCTATCTCTTAAATAAACATCAGCAATTCTGATGATATCAAAGTTATTACAATTAATGCAAACGAAATGAAGAAAGCTGTTTGTAGTAAAAGTAATATGAGATATACTGACATTTTATCAAATTTCTTTTTCTTGATTATCTTCTCAATCATTTCAAATTTCTTAAATAATTAAGATTCTTTTACTCCTCCTACTGAAGATTACTATGATTAAATTTCATCAATAACATTATGTTCGGCTGGTATTTACTTATGTGATTCATAAATTGAGGATTGTTTCATTGAGTCCATACGCATCTATTCAATATTAAAAAATTCCTATTGGATTTCTTTTTTCCTCTCTGAAAGCAGTAATCTATGACTTTATGGAAATACATTATTCTGAAATTCATCTTTCCTGTATGACACTATATTGGCAGCATCCTCCTCTTGTAATTCATTCTATAGAAACTCTTTCATTCTGACATCAAAAATGTTAACTTTTTTTGGTTCAGCTTCATCACTCAAATTCATCAGCGATGCAAAACTATCATTAATGAATTCAGCTTCTTAAGATTAAAGTGATGTTATGTCATTATTTTAGATGGTTTAAAATTTGGAATTTTCAGTTGGGTTTTTAGTTATTTTTGAAATAGTTGAAAATTCAATTAGTAAATATGATTATTAAGCCACATACCTTTTAGTTACAATAATGGAGACTGAATAAAATTAAACTTAATCTTCCTTTTACCATTATTTTGGATCCAAAATGTACATTCCCAAATCTACTCCTTCATTCTATACCTCTTTCAAATGCTTGTCATCCAAAAATCTCATCTCAGTATTTAATTAAAATGTATCGCTCTCTACATCTCCTTATGGAAATGAAGGTATTAAGTATTATAAATAGAGTCCATTAACTATTGTTAATACTTGGGGGAGTCCAAGGATCAGTTTTTGATGAAATCCTATCTTCTTAAAGAAGTTCTCAGAAAATGTCAATCTCTAATTAGTTCCATATGATAATAAAAAACACTTCTAATCAGGTAGTTCTTATAGAAAAGCAGCGAATACTAGATTTTAATTGGATAAAATCTTAGTGATGTCATAGCATAAATAAACGGTCTTAAGCAATCCAGTATTTGTGGAAATAAAACTTTGATTGAAACTCTTATAGTATCTGGATTATCCATCATTAAAGAAATTATGAATAAATGAGGGGTGCCAATTCTTCATAAAACGAGGCAATAGTTAAAAAAAATGGATATCCTTACTTGATGCTTTGCCAATCAATTTCAAAAAGTATGAGGACACCTATTCTATATGGAAATCGTCCAATTCTCCCTTAATTGAGAGTATGGCATAGGCAGTTTGATCAACTTGAATATCATAATTAGTGATTTTCTTATTCCTAAACATTTTGTCATCCTGCATCGATGTAAGTGTTGATGTTTTATTGGCTTCGTAGTAATTGTTTAATAATTCGCATTGAAAGAAGCATATACATCTTTAGATACTGGAACATGGGTATGCTGCATATATTTATTTGAGTAATTTCTTCACTTTATTAAGTTTAAAGCATATTTCTTTGGTACACTTTCCCAATAAATTTAAATTTTACTTCTCATCCTTTATTATTTTGTAATAAAACTCGATTTTATCATTTATAGCTTCTATAGTCTATTACTGTATTTATTTTAGAGACTAATCATAAGTGAGAAATGATTGAATAAAATCTGTTACCATTAGTTATTAATAAGCATGCATTGATGTGCCAAGATATGATTTTAGTTTAGACTTGGCTAAATACAGAATATAGTTTATTCTGCATTAATCAATCAAACTGATCTGGATTTTCAATCTAATAAATTATGTCTGATGTTCATCAGATTTATCTTTCTTAGTTGATGTTTCATTACAGGATTCATCATAAGCAATTTTTTTTTATATTTCCTTTCTTATAACGAAGTTTTGATTATTTGTTTGGCAATTCAACAATTACGTCAGATTTTTAATGGAATCTGTTATCCAACCAAAGTCATATAGCAATAAGGTTTGTACGACTATTAATTAATTGTACTAATGGCTTTTTTGGGCTTCTTTGGAATGGAGTATAAATGAAATTTTGTTGAAAATAAATTACTTTAAAATAGCTTAGGTAATGGCATTTGCCTATGAAATTTCAGAGATGAATATTTTATTTGAACAAATGCATAATGGATTATGACATACCTTCCGATGAGATTTATTGATTAAGGATGATTTTAGGGGAATCATTTATTTCTCTATATCACACTAATTCAGGATAAGTTTCAATTGATAGACAAGTTTATTGAGATTTGGTTCTTCTTTGAAGATATTTACAAAGGCCTCGTAATGAAGTTTAGTATCAACTGAGATTAATCCATAATATATTATAGGCAGCAACAACAATGGAATTATTAAGTATTCAAACATTTACCTTGATTCTATTGATTTACCTAAATAGTAAAAGCTTAGAACAAATTTGAGTGAACAAGTGAAATATAATACTTGCCGTGATTCTTTGAAGATGTAGGTTTAAAATAAAAATTAATTTACTAATAATGACAGCACCTCCAATAGCAATAGTACAATGTTGCACAACCTCACACTGCTTTGGTTCTGTAAAATACAATAGATAATAATTTGCAATTGCTGGAAAAGATAGGCTAGATAAGTGAATAGGGTAGTTTATGAGACATCCAGATAATTGTGCTTAAAGGTTAGAGATGTACTGGAGATAGTATATGTGATTAAATAATCAGCCTACCAAAGTATGTATGTCAGTAAGGATAAAAATAGATGAACGTATTCCTATCCATCTTAAATACAAAAAGCAAAGCTAATTATACAGAGGGTTGAAAATATTAAGTGCAATATTGTCATTGAAAATTATGTATATATTGCCAGTATCATCAATGAAATTCTCAAAGGAGAACACTCTTCCATCTTCTAAAATTACCGCTCACGTTCCTTTATTCGATATAGCATATAAGTAATGGTAAATTACCATGCTTTTTGAATTGTAAATGTCACCAAAACTACTAAATATACTCTCGTAAATGCAATGTCATAATCTAAAAGGAGCACGTCTTATCTGAATATTAATAAGGTAATTAGATGCAAAAAAGAATAATCAGGATTCCACTCTCCTAATCCATTTTCAATTATCATAAAAAGTGGTTGCATGAGCATAATTAATTACATTAGTAATGATAACCATTTGGATGTGAATGCCTAATGCTTCAAAATAATCATCATCTAGATCCATTATTACGTGAAACTAGTTTAATTTTAATTATATATCATATTTAATCAATAATTCAAAGGCCATTTTTCATTTATGACACTCATTAATCCTACTTAGGAATCAAAGCTAAATATGGAATCAATTAAGATTCTTGAATTAAACATCAAAGATTATCGAAATTTCTCAGACTTTAGTATGTTCCCCAATTATCATATTTAGAATAAAATAATTCTGTCAATTATAATAATTAGTTTATTTATTTCTTGAAAACCATAATAGATTTCTGAATTAATTTTTAAATAATTGATAATGGAGGCTTAATTATGAGGAAACTAATCAACCAGGAATAATATATTTAGATTATTATAGTCTCTATTTTAAAACTACAGACTTAATTATAAAACATTTAATCAATTTAGTCAATTAAATTTGCATAGATAGGCTGTTTGCACACATTCACAGAACATCCGAGCTTAATTAGATTATTAGTTCAAACTAGTCAATGGATCTCTAAAACGATGACGATCGATTTGTTTATTAGTCAATGTTAATTCAATAACAGCTTTGCATTCATTACCCCTTAAGATTGGATAAACATACACTGGAGCAAGTGTATACATATCAATCAATTGATTATAATGTACTTATTTTGTGAGATTGGAAAAGAAGGCAGGTTTTTAATCTTATGCAATCTGACCACAAACTCCTGCAATGCAGCTAATAGATTATAAACCTTAACGATTATATTTGAACATTTGATTATTTTCTATAAAGATAATTTCACAAGTTGAAATTTGTAAGAGTTTAGATTGCATTTCCTTTACTGAGATTGTGAATTATAGCTTGTCATTTGACTACATCAAACATAAGAATTGACCTATTAGAATGTCTTTTTGTTTGGCCACATTTTGCAAGACAATTTCATTTTCAATTTTTTACACAACAATTTTTACAAAAGTACCTAATAAAGAAGTAAAGTATTGGATATCTGAATAAGAGTTATTTTGTGTAGGTTGGAACACTTCAAGAAGGCCAGCAGGTAGTACAGTGTCTGTAATTAAGGGATATAGGTAAGTGTTCTCTTGATAAATGTCATCTCCCTTGCTATCCTGATATAGGAGGTGTCTTTGTGCAGTGAGTTCTAATGTTAAAGAATTCTATTACTATTGACAGCTTCTCGTTATTCTAAGCAATCTTTAAATGACCCTTTAGAGCAGATGATTTTTTAGGACTGTCCTTCCTATATTGTTTCAAAAAACCCAGTCCAATAATCTCTAAGCCAAAGTGTTAGTCTTTATACTCTTAAGAACTAGGACATGTTTTAGATGAAGGAATATAAATCTGGATATGTTCTAGTGATAATTTAGTAGTTTAAATACTTAATGACTATCAAATCAGTCAATTTAATTATGAAATTGTTATGCTGTTAACTGAACTCGCGATAATTCACCATATGATTGAATAGCCAAATTAAATGGATTTTCTTTTGATCCTAAGGTATAAGATTGAAGTGGGAGCCAAATTATTCTGGAGTTTATTCAAGTGATGTTGATATGAATTATTTGCATTCTATATTTTGGAAGATGTGCCTGAAGATGAAGTTAGTTGGGATTTCAGTGAAAGTGATGACCATTTTATCTTGATCAATGAACTCAGATTCTGTTTGGTGTCTTTGAGCTGCAACGATTCGATTGGTGAGTCGATTTAATTTATGATTAAGATTACTATTATTAATTTAGAGTCTACGATTGATAATTATATAATACTTCTGTAAATCCTTTTGTTTTTGAATGGCTTCCATTTTGTAATGCTCATTTTCATGGAGAGTGTCTAAGAGTGTGGTTTTAATTTGATCTTTTTGGAAGATGATATTGGATTCCAGAATAATTTAGATTCGTTGTTCAGATCTTTTAAGTTTTTTAGTTAATTCTTCGTTTTACTTCTGTTCAATTTAAATTTTTCTTTATAAATTAAGTTTTTCTTCATCATAAAACTTTAATTTCTCCATTAGTGTTTGATTGTCTTTTTATAATTTAGTAATAGTAGAGTATAATTTGATTTGTTAAGCTCTGAATTAAGCTAATTCGGTTTTGATCTTTTCATATTCTCTTTGTAATTGATGATGCTGAATTTCATTGAATGAGACTTTAGATAAGGTTTGAGCCATTCCTTACAGAGAATCATTGACTTGAGGCAAGTCCTTTTGTTTGAATTTAGAAAAGAATGTAATTTTGGATTGTAGTTACTCATCAACATTGCTATTCAATCTCTAATGGAGAGTCTACAATAAGAGTAAATAAAGGATTTACAAAATTGAGATCAGTGCTGTTGTTATTTTTATGATGACTGCGATCAGTAGAACATTATCCAGCATCCAAACGATCCAATCTCTTTTTTGACATAAAATTAATAAAATATTTCACTAATTGACAATAGTTATATAAAATGATTTCGTATATTAAATGAAAGACTCGATTTGACTACCAATAACATTCTTTTCTTTTAATTTACTTCAACCATTGATATTATTATAATACCTTCTAATCAGACAGGCATTATACACCTCTAAAGATGGTGCAACTGATTGCACATAATCAACAGATTTGACTGCAACTCACAATTTAAAGGAAATAATTGAGTATATTAATCAACATTAATCACATATCAATTAAATACTTTGTAAAGAGAGTCAAATCTTTAGATCTCATTGATATTTAACAATACTCTGGGATGGTGATGTCTTTATGGTAATAACTAGTAGAGAATGTTATATAAGTTAACTTTGAAACCAGTAAACACAAAGGCTGTGGCTCTTGCATCCAAACAGATCACTCTCACTGAGATAGAATAAAGAGCTATCAAAAATAGGAGCATTTAATTTTATAAGATTAAATTAATGAAATAAAGTAATTAGATAAGCATCGACGAATCCTTTAGGAAGATCATATGTAAGGATGTTTAAGAATCAACGCTGACAGAATTTTTAGAAAGACTGGGCTAATTGAATTATGAAGAAACTAGCACATACTTATCGGGATTGGTGTATTGATTTGATTTCATATAGTTAGCTATATATTCACCAGAAAGAGATGGCCCCAACTTGGTGAGTATTTATTGAAGAAGTGTGCAGAACATATAGCATTTTATGAGATAGTATTTTCAAATTTCTGATTACTAGATCAAATGGTCTTATGAGGCTTATACTTATAACGAGAGACAGAATGCTGAAAATAGTGTGGCTGTATTTGATTAAAAAATAGAAGAAGCTATGGTAAATCAGATTTCAGAGAATCAATTTCTCGAAAAGGAGAGCAGATCAAATTATGTGAATTCTATTCATAGATTTGTGACTTGTTTGACTGTCTTATCATTACATCTTAAGAATGTGCCTCTGAATGAGAGACAACTATATTTGAGACGAAATCTTATTAAAGGAAATAGGGCTTTGGAGAGTTTTCGTCGTAATAACCCTGGTATCAAATACTGCAAAGGAATTATCCTACCTTTTAAAGGCAGATCATAGATGGTTGTTCGCATTATTGACACTGAAGCCCAATCATTCAATACCAAGAAGAGAGTACCATATAAGTTGGTGGTTGAAACCGTGGATATGGACGAGTACGAATAACGCGAACAATAACTTGTCACTCTCTAGAAGCCATTGTCAGTAGATTCCTAAGCCTTTTTGGAATTTGATGTTATGCATCAATTCGACTATACTGTCTTTGAAGACTTCTTGTAGGAGAATAAAGATAAGGTATTGAATTAGGTTTTTTTATTTAGTTAGCTAGGTAATAAATTCTCCATTAAAATAAAAAGAGATTTGATTAGCAATTTCCTCCTCTTAAAAAGGAATTAATAGTACGTCGAAGAAGTTGCATTGATCAAATCCAATCCTATACTAATAAATAATTATATGAGAAGGACTTTAAGGATCTGTTTAAATAGGAAGAGAAATTGAAACACAGTGACAAGGAATTAGACAATATTACATTTCTTGATTAGATTGCTAATGGTATTCTATTTCATATTCAATTTTTCAGAATATCCGAATAAGAAGGGAACAATCGAGAAGATTTAAAAGTAGTTAAATGATTCCAAGAACTTTGTCTAACAATAAGAACTGTAATAATTGCAGTCTCCATCCTAGAATGATTTGAAAAGTGGCCCATTTAGTGAACAACAATGGGACGATAAAAGACAAGTCATCCAATCTCTCTCTCCTTATGGTCAATTCAATTCTTATTGTTTGAGAAGCTTGTTGATCAAAGGAGGAGATGATTTGAGGCAAGAACAAATGATGATGCAAATCATTAAAGTTTCTGAAGATGTACTCATTTCACTTATACTCTCTTAGATCCTAACCTAGGTTGGACTCTATGTAAAATCCTACGATATCATCATCACTTCAGTGGACTCGGGAATATTAGAATTCTGCAATGATACTTTGTCTATGGATTAACTGAAGAAGTCCATGCCTTCCATGAATCTAAGGGAAATTTATAATAGTATTTTCGGAGACAACTTTGAAGAAGCTCAACTCAATTTCATATTAAGTTTAACCTCCTATAGTTTACTCCAATACCTGTTCTAGATTAAGGATAGACACAATGGCAACATCTTAATTGACAACCAAGGTCATATCATACATATTGATTTCGGATTCATCTTGACCATTGCGCCTGGAGGGATTAAATTTGAATCAGCCCCGTTCAAATTAACGAAAGAGTACATTGAATTGCTTGATGGATAAGAGAGTTGCATGTTTCAATTATTCAAAAGTAAACTATTACTAGGTTATTTGGAATTAAGAAAGAATGTTGACAAATTCGCCTTTATTTTAGAAGCCATGAAAATCGATAATGAATTGCCCTGCTTGGAAAAGTTCGATATGAAAGCCTTCAAAGACAGATTCAAATTAGAACTTAACGAACAACAACTTGAGGAACATGTACATAAATTAGTTACCCAAAGTGCCAACAATAGATATACAAAATATTATGACGATTTTTAAAAATTGACAAATGGCATTATTCCTTGATTATTATATTAATGAACAACAACAATAGTCATACAAAATTCGACATTCTTCCTAAACTTATGACTACTCAACACAAATTGCTTGAACCTGCCTACCTGAGGAATACTCAAAGCAAATTCAGTTACAATGAAAGCAAGATGCTCCCTCTTATTCAAAGAAGTTCCATCTTACAGTAGACTCCAAACACTAAGCAATTGGTTGTTCAAAGTAAACAGAAAATTTATAGAAGGACTTGTGTGCAGTCTAGATTTTAGTTCTAGACATTTCGGAGCTGCTTGCGATAGAGGCTTTTAGGGTCTGTCTAAATTTCATTATACTCAAAAATTTGGTCATTCTACTGCACGTTTAGAACCTTTGCATAGGAATGTCGTCACTGAACTTACTGACGTAGAAGATGCGGAATCTATCCCGAAAGAGGAGAGGACGTATCACAAGAAAATTTACAAATATCAAATGATGCCCATACTTGCTTTAATAAAATCTTTCGAAATAGAGTGGATAAGGGAATTCGAAGATGAAGTCAACAAGAAATCCACCAAACCTCTATAATTGACATTTTAAATGGCCTTAGCCATATTTAATACTCATCCAGATCCCTTGGATTTCTTCTAAAAAAACTTACAATTATTGGAGAGAAATACTGTATCTTTAAAATAAAAGGGTTTGAATAGATTGAAGTATAAGGTTAAGCATTTTGAGACTGAAGAATTCCAGAGAGTGGTTGTGATCAAGAATTAATCTGGTTAAGGATTCTTTAGAATTAATTTCCCAATAATTCAATTATATTAATAAGAACACTAACATATTTAGACCATCGAATTGTCCCCAAGGAAGCTCTATGATGTTGTTAAGAATAATTTCTTTGAAATGCAATCATTTGTCGATTAATTTGATCAATAAAAACTGCAACTGTATATCCAAAGTAAACCTGATGATGGAGACATTTTGAAAGATTTAAATGAGCCGCAATCTTAATAGCAAACATCTTTAGCAGACATTCAAATGGAAAATGTGACGAAGACTTAAGATAATCCTGTATCAAATATAATTTAGACTGGGTTGCCAGTTCATAAAGAATTAGCGATTCTTATTATAGGAGGTAAATTAATTAAATGAATATTCATAGAAAAACATGAATTTCCTGATAAGATTTTACAAAGAAAATTGATAAAGAAAGTTGTAACTTTTGATAATACTTTTTATACATGCGACTTTTTACCTATTCAAATTTTATTAAGAGAGAAAAAATCACAAAAAATCATCAAAATGTACTCTCCATCTCTCAAAGAATTGGATTCTATCTTTGTTTTGTTGAATAGTAACACCATGCAACAAATACTTGATTAATATGTTGTTCCTAATTTTGATATGCCCCCAGAGGCCTTTGATTACAAAGACTTTAAAAAGGGGACAACTATAAAATTAAACCTACCAGAAATTACAGAATAACCTTTGGAGATTACAGAAGAACAAATTAATAATGGTATTCTGAGTTCACAAATCAAAGAAATTGAAATTAATAATAAAGACTTACAAATCATAATTGAGTATAAATTATTAACTAATATTAGACCTTGTATGCTAGAAATTTACAATTAAGTGACCAGTAGTACAATTAAAAAAATATGCTCTTCAAAAGAACTTACTTAAGTTCTATCCAAAAGATATTTAATTGGGTTTAATATAATATGAAATTAATTACATTTATGTATTATTTCATATATGTTTATCGCAATCACATTCACATCTAAAGTTATTTATATACATTTCTTTATTGATATGACAAAGATGACAATCAGAAGAACACATTCGACATAGTGCTTTGTTGCATGTTTTGCATCTAAAAATACTAATAAAGTATACTTAAACTAAATCTCGTATCTATTTCTATCCTTATTACATGTCGCCTGAGTGCAGGTGCCTAATAAATTACAATAACATTTAAAGTCTCTTGTGTCATTTGATTCAACGAAAGTGTGATTCTTCTTTATTGTATTTAAGATATTTTAGCACTGGTTTAAAGAATCCGAACTCACTGTTATTGCTTCAGTATTATTCAAGTTAAAGGTGTCACATTTAGAATGGCAATTTGTTACACATGTACTACATATCTAAAATTAGTGTTTTAAAAAGAAAGAGTGAGCTTTAGAACATTTTATGCACTCGTACATCTAACTCAATTTGACTTATTTTCCCTAATTACATTTAGTGGTTCCATAATCTTATAATTTTTACAGGTCATTATTATGCATTATGATTGTTAATGTGTTATTTGTACCATAAAACTATAGCACATAAGGTTGCAAAAAAGGGAGTGCCATTTTAAGTTCTCTAATTTTTTATTTTTCAAATACTCTGTCAAACCTCAGGATTGCCATCCTCAGTTCTTTGAGTTGTTCAAAAATAGTAAAGAGTTTTTCAATGAAATCAAAGTTGACATTATTTCCGATGATTGAAAGGTGGAGTTTTTCCAAATTTTTAAGTTTAGATATATTAAGTTTGAGTTTCTCCTACACCATTTTATCATAGTTGGTAATGTAATCCATAATTAAGGTTAGGTCTCTCATTTAGTATTTGGATCCCAAATATTCAAGAAGCAAACTTATTTCTGAGTTTTTGGATTGCAGTTTTGTTAAGTTTATGTAGAACTTCTTGAATACTACTGTTCTTATTGACGTGACGAGGAATGAAAAGGTCGAATGGATATCGCAATCTTCGTAATCTAGTGCCAGCTCTTCTAGAGATTGGTTAAACTGCCAGGATTAGGAGATTTAGGTTAAGTTCAACTTAATATTAGGTATTCTGAAATCAAAGGAAGTGCAATTATATCTGCTTAATTTCCATATAATGGTTCTATGATCCTGTTCTGATATTTCAGATCGATATATCAATTTAATTTTAGGAATATGCTATATTTTAGTAAGAAATTATATAATATTATTAGTTTAAGGTTATTGAGTATTAACAATAATTTCAAGAGATGTTATAGCTTAAAAGCACATAGAACCAAGATTTTCAGGCCACCTATAAATAAGAGTTTGTTAATTGGAGTCATCAATTAATTCAAGAATCAGAATTTGTATATCATTTCCTGGAGATAAATGAAGTTCTGGAGTTGAACTATTGAGTTATAAATTTAACAGTTTACAACTGTTGGGCAATAAGCATTTTTTTTTATTTGATTTTTATCCATTTTAAACAAGGCAAACAAAATTTTAAAATTGGTATAAATTACTTAGGTCTTCATAATCGCAATATAAGAAATCATCAAAATGCTTTAATTCAGCCAGCATGCTCGTTTGAATTGCGGGCATAGTCTATGAAAAACTCTCAGTATGAACTTTTTTATTCTCTATAACAGATTGGTGGAACTTAGAGAACTGTCGTTGCTAGAAATTACTTTGAGTTTGAACAGGAGATGCAGAATCTTAGAAGGATTTCGCCTTAGTAGATTACGTAAGTTTTAGTGGATTTGGTGTAGGAGGTTTATTATAATACTATGTATCTTTTAAGTGTAAATTGGTGGTGGAGGCATTTTTGGATGATTTGACAACTTACAACTTTTTTGTTGATTCTGATAGTAGATTGGCTTAAGATTTTTACTTCTTTGAGTTACTCAAATTGGGAGGTATATTTTTGACTGACTTTTATCTTTCCTCCTTGTAGAAGTTGGATCCTGAATTTCTGCTTCTATTAATTACGACGTCCGGTGAGAGATAATCAAATTACAAAGGGGATTTCTTGGGTGATTCAAAAGATTCGAAGGTTGTTCCTTTGGATAAATTAATCGACTGATTTTGAGATTCTTTTGCTTGTGTATAGATCTGCTTTAACTCTATAAAATCAGGACGATTGTTTGGATTGATTTACAACATCTTTTTCAATATGGATATGATGATATTGTCATCAGCAGTGATTCTTTTAACGTGTCTTAAATAATCTGCCATTATTTCTTCTTCAATCTTAGAGCCAACTATCTATCTTGAATTCCATAATTATAGAGTAACTAAATAGAGAAAGCACAATCCCAAAGAGTAAACATCGCTTTTAAAGGGATTGTGTTTAAGTCGATTCGTTTCTGCATTCAATAACTCAGGGGCTAAGTAAGACTTTGTTCCAACAACACTGATAGTTTAGATGCTTTCCACTTGAGAACTGCAGCCAACATCGCAAGCTTTGAGTTAGAAGGGTTCCATGATCAGGATGTTAACTAATTTTATATCTCTGTGAGCTATGTTTTTTTGTTGGAGATCTTCAAATATATTTATTAATTATTCCAGTATTCTGTGCAATTCCTCAACTTCTAGATATTACTGCTCTCTTTATTTAAGATATTACTCTAGATTCTGCTAACCCTTTTCCATCAGCAAATACGCAAATTACTGACTTTAAGTGTATTTATCTTAAGAGACTGTTTCTAATATCATATAATCAATTAGATTGATCACGTATGGAGAGTTGGATAATGATTACATGATTTTGATTTCATTTTCAATGTAGCACGAATTCACTATTACTTACTTGATAAATAAGAACGCTTTACTTTTAATGCATACATTTTTCCGTTGAGTGAAACATTGTAGACCATGTTGTTGCCTTGGCCCAGATGTCCGTTGTCTATGAGATTCTTGCGAAAATCAAGACCTTTTATAAATTTCATCTAATTTAGTTAGGAACTCAGATCCATGTATATATTAATTAAAATAAATCACTTAAGTGGATGAAATGACAATGATTCCTCATATACCATTTACTTTAGTATAGCTTCGGTAGGTTTGAAACTATCCCATCCCCAATCAAATGTGCATTCGCAAATGGGTTCTTCCTCTGGATTGTGGAGTCCTTCAAAATACGGATGTGCCAGACACTCCTGAACTGTCAATCGCTTGTCTGGATTGAAAGTGACCATCTTGTCTAGCAAATCCAAGGCCAAAGGTTAGGCGCGGGGATACAAGTTCTTCCATTGCTGTTTGGGTTTCTTGGGCAAACTCTTCAAGTAAGTGAGGGCATTCTTATTTCCAATGAATCGAACATCTTCATTGGAAGGAGTGCCCAAGACTTGGATGATTCTTTGCACTTAATCCAGATAGTCCTCGCCAGGGAAGAGTGGTTGTCTTCCTAAGAGTTCTGCCATTATGCAACCCAAGGCATAGATATCCACTGATTTGTTGTATTCAGAAGCATTCAAGATGACTTCTGGTGCCCTATACCATCGAGTGACTACATATCTAAATAAATCCATCATTGATACTCAGTTTTAAATTCACTCTCGTCTTCATAACCACGAGCCAAGCCAAAATCGCAAATCTTCAGATCGCAATTCTTGTTCAGTAACAGATTGCTTGGCTTGAGATCTCTGTGGATGATGTTGGCAGAGTGAATGTACAACAGTCCTCTCAAAGCTTAATATAGAAAATATTAAATGTGCTCATCTGTTAATTCTTACTTCGAATAGATCACTCTATGCAAATCAGTTTCCATTAGATCAGTAATGATGTATATGTCTTTGTAATTTTGCGGATGTTCCGGTCTTTGCAAATCAAGAAGTGAAACGATATTCTCATGATCGAAGAATTCTAGTCAATCATACAAACAGGCTTTATACTTAATAGTTTAATCTCACGCACTATTCTCTTAGCATCAATCAGATCTGAAAATGCATCTGATATTTTTTTGATTGCCACTAATTGTTGACTCTTCTTATTTAAAGCTGAACACACCACTCCATAAGCTCCATGTCCAATCTGCTTTATAAATTGATATTTGTCATCGACAATAAAGGTCTACCCATTGCAATCGAAAGCATGTTTCCCCTTGGGTATCACTTACTTAGACTTCATTATTGTTATTTATTTTATAAATATTATAATCAGTACAATACTATATCAACTCTAAAAAGTGACTATCCGACTGGATTTTCACAAGTGCTTGTCCATCAACTCTAGACTTTAGATTGCAAATCTCCATTATTTACCATAATAATAATTATTATTTTATTCATGACGCTAAGACCATCCCACAACCCAGCCCTATTTGATTAGTACATACAATATGATGGTCTCGAGGGAGAAGGATTTCGAATTGCACAATCCCATAACTCAACTGATATTTATATTGTTGACGACTATGGTGGCTGGGTGGATAAGGAACTAAATTACTATGACAGGGATGGAGAACCAGCAGGTTATTTCGATAAAGATTACAACTTCTATGATATGTAAGGGTACAGAATACCTGGTGGTTACAAGGGTGGAAAATCTATTGAAAGAGAAATCAAAAAGAAGTAGAAATACTTAGACAATGTACCAGACAATTCTAAACAAAAATTTGGTATCTCCAAGATTTAAATCTTTAGTGATTGAAATCTAAAATCTACCACCTAACACAGTACCGATCCAAATTATTAATTACATACTGGAACGATGCGATCTGAAGTAGAGTGAAATTGAAGAGTGCAAAAAAGTGTAGAGGTAGTCCACAAAGGGATATGTGGTTGTGACTGGGGCAGAGAAAGTATAGAAACTACTGGTTTTGGAAGGCAGGAAATTTAGATTGTAAGAGAAAGTAATATGGAAAATAATAATAGGATGGCAAATTTATTAGCAACGATATTCAAATATTTGTAAGGGAAGCCAAATTCAATAATGCGAGACAATTCTCAGAGTATCCCCATAATGCTAAGAATAACCAATAGGAATAGGTTGAATAGGATGATGATGGATAATACAAGATTGCTTTTGATAATCTAGATCCGAAAAAGTCAAACTAAGAACTAATCGATTGGATTGTAGGCCAAACCAAATGTTCAGCTAATGAGATTGAGTTGAAAAGACCCAACCAAAAGAATTCAGGGGAAGTCCTCCTATTAAGTGAAAATCTAATGTACTTAATTTTGAAATAAAACGGAAGACAATTCGGTGATTCCCGTATTACTTTCAAACAAAGTAATTTACTCAATAAATTGTAGTAATTAAATAATGAGACTTCGATATTTTCATGTGCGTGTGTGATGCATAATATAGATACATAATATTTATTAAAGATGATATCATAAATATCTTTTCCTTGGAAATCTTATTTACAATATATTTTAAATTATAATATCTAAAATGATCGTACCTGCCATTATCAATAGCAAATAGATGTCAAAGTGATCTCTACAATATGGTATTCATAATTACATTTCAGAGTTAAAGTCAACCAAGTCCAAAAATTATTAAGTGGGTCTGCAAAACACAAATAATATAGTTATTGAAAATGAGAGAGTCGAGTATGTCATATACACGTAATTCTTATAGCAATATTCCTTGAACGGTTTAGAAATAATGAAGATGTAAGGCAAGAATTAACTGTATATCTAAGCAATAATGACCGTAGCAGTATTGAGCATACCGCTCCTGAGATAGTCTCTAATAGGAGGTTCTGGTTAATCAAAATGATGATCCTAAGCATTCATGATGATTGCTACAGACACAAGTAAACCACCAGTAAAGATGAATACATGAGTATAAAATGAAAGTTGATTATTTACTTAAATAAATGTGATAAACATTACATTAATACATATCATCTAAAGGTAATTCTTTAGATAGATTTGGCAATGCTTTTGTTAATGTCATCGATGCCATTATTGGGATGTAACATAAAAAGCTAAGGAATAATAATTAAAAGTCACTATAATTTTGACCTTCCAATGCCAAACATGTGTAGGCACAAGTAGCTAGAAAACTTAATAAAATATAGAGAGGAAAAATTTCAGTCAAGGTCTGTGCTGTTGCTCTTCCTTATGCTAATATTGTCACTATACATTTAATGGATTAATCTAATGATGAGAAATGAGCTGTGTACGAAGCATCAGCTTGGGAGAATGAGACTCCGATATCTGCTTAAGAAATAGCTGACTTGGATTACAGACATAATTACACAATCATTCGATCCGTCTCCCACCATAGCCACACAGCATTTTAATTATTGATGCATGAAAACTACCTCCTTCTTTTGGTGTGGCTTAACCCTTGCAAATACAATCGTCCTTTGATATAAAGAGGGAACATCCACTTTGTGTTGATTGCAGAATTCCATGAAATCTCCAGTCAACGCGAACTATTGGTTCAATGTGTATATGTAATTCTACAAATCCTTCACGTCAATTTGGTATTATTTCTATTATACAATCTATTATTTTTCTTCTATTCTTTTGATGTCAATCTCTACTATCTCTGAATTTCTAACGTCAAATAATTTTACAACATCGGTTGCGATCCCAATGTTGTAGGCAGTATTGACAGTTGTTAAAGGGTTGTCACCAGATAGAATCTGAAATATATATATTATTACTTTCACTTTCAAATTTGACTCGATTAGCTGTTTCATTACTTCTGCAGTGTCATGTTTTAATTGGTTTTCAAAGATAAGATATCCTAAGAAATTCAAATTGATTTCTAATTACATTCTTTCTAAATTGAGATCCTCTCGAGTGATTTCCTTTTGAGCCAAACTTATAACACGGTAGCCTTAATTTACATAGAAGGATAATTGTGAAAGCATTTCTTGATTCTGAGAATTCAACTTTGATTGCAGTTTCTCTGGAGCACCTTTTGAGCATAAATAAAATTTGTTCTCACACTCTACAATTACAGACATCATCATCAATTCAGAATTAAAATCAAATATTTTGATAATCTTATAAATCTTTTAATCCTTAGATGTGATTTGAATGTCATTCTTATCAAAGACTATTGTCGATTAACTATATTTAAACATTTCAAGATCCAACACATCTCCAACCAATTGTCCCTCAGATTAACAAATAT
This sequence comes from Paramecium octaurelia, assembly GCA_905182995.1. Classification (NCBI taxonomy): domain Eukaryota; phylum Ciliophora; class Oligohymenophorea; order Peniculida; family Parameciidae; genus Paramecium; species Paramecium octaurelia. The sequence continues at coordinate 122,465 of CAJJDP010000080.1, forward strand.
GATGACAACAACTTATACAAATATTGCAATCCTATTTATCCCATAAACCAATCACAGTTAACTCATTAGTTGTTAGAGTACCAGTCTTATCAAAACAGGCAACATCAACTTATCCAGAAATATGAATTTTATCCATGTTGCTACCTATGATATTCTCATTTTTCAAACGAAGCAATGCTATTGTTGCTGTTAATGAAAAAAAGATAGGCATGGCAGGTGGAAATATCCAAGTTAATGTACTAAATATGTTAGCTAAAATTAATTCAGTGGTGTAGTCTAAATAAATGACCAAAGTGGCAGCTGCCATTATAACATTGAAAACAACAAAGCCTGCTAAGAATTTCATGGCTTGCGTATAAAATTTGTGAGTCACTTTGTGTGGATATAATACATTTCTAAAATATTGTCCTCTAATTGTAGAATAATTAGTTCGTATTATTTATGCAGTTGATCCAGTATTTACTTCGAGGATCTTTGTACCTTCAAACAATATTTAGCCTGTCTATTTTGGCACAGGATTGCTCTCCCCTGTCAATGTTGCTTCATTCAGTAACGCCATACCCGTAATTATACAATCAGCAGGAACAACCATTGTCTGCAATTTTATTATGTCTCCTGGCACAAGCTCGTTCACATCTATTTTATTTAACTCATCATTTCTTATCACCATCACCTACTAATGGATTGCTGCTAGTGATTGCAATCTTTTTAATGACTGTCTAAGCAAATAAAACTTGATGAAAGTTGAAATGAGAGAGCAAGACATCATCACAATTGCAAAATAGAAAAACCCTTAAACCAACCAAATTACAACGCATAAGTATTACAACGTATAAAATGGAGTTGAAAGTTCTTCTAATGTAAATTCTAGAAATCCGATCATCGGAATTTTCATCAGTGCTGATCCATAATCTAATTGTCTAGCCTACACTTCCTTAGTAGTTAACGAATTAGCATTTTTAGGCTCGAATTCTAGAGGTTTGAACTTGTCCTCCTACAATTCGTATTTTAAGAATCTAACTTTCATTTTAGTTGCATTACCTGAATTTGAAGTGGATCTTCTTTCCCTCTCTTGTGACTTAGCAGATCTCATTAAACGGATCGGTCTTAACGTGTGTTGCCTTTTCTAAGGTGCTTGTGATGTACAAAAAATTAATAAATTGATGAGGAAACCATCGAAAGTAAAATGCTGCCAGAAACCCAGTACATATGCACAATAATACCTATGTATATACAGAATAGTTACAAGCATGACTAATCGCTCGTAGCTTATTCTTACACATTATATTGATTTTAATTTATGTTCCCCTTCTATTTGGCTATTTATAATTTATAATTCCATAAATAATAAAATTTATTAAAATTCAATTCTTTTTTCTTAAATATTCATTCACTAAATAAGAACAATAGTTGTTATATGAGTTCTTCAGCCTTTGGTTTCAGCAATTGACTTGATTGAACCTTTAGGATTAATTATTAGCGCTGTCTGTCCTCCTTAAACTTGATTCCAAATTCACTTTAATTTATTGTCTATTGCATAATCAGATAATTTTCAAATTACTACAACGTCTAGAAATACCGCTTAAAATCAATGAGTTAATTAACAAACTTATGGTTTGGTTGATTGATAGTCGACTTTATAACACATTTTATATCTAAATAATAGGAATTAGACTTACTCTTATTATCCTTCCATTTTTCCTTCAAAGAAACAATGTCAACTAATTCCGATACTCCAAATTTGATTAAGGATACAGGCAACAAGATATGGTACTATTTGTCATCTATCTAGAACTCCAAGATCGGTTGTTTCATAAACTCTTAATATTGGAATTTCATTTAGATCTTAAACGTCGTGTATTTTTAAAGAACACTGCCGTCTTAAACATTTAATTTATTTAACTAGTTATCTAAATATGTGATATTGATTTGTACTTGAAGGAGCAATCAATTTGATTTTTGTGATTGAAATGTTGTTTTGGCTTTTATTTCTAATATGCAACAAGAGACTCAAATCGTCATCATTGATTTTAGTTATGCAACCAATCTACAACACCTTGTCCTCATATAACACTGCTCTAGGCATTAATATCGAAAACTTGAAATCATCAATTTCATTCGAATATGGCTATGCACAACCTCTCAGAATATCCATAAATAAGCTAGTGTCATACTTAACTTCTATTCTGGTTGTTTTATTCTCAGTATCCTTGGGTATTACTGAAAATCGCGTGGGTATGTTGATTTCAATTAAATTAGGGACTTTGAGATACTGCTCCAAATATTGCTGTATAGGACATTTATGATTGAAAGTGATTTATTTAAATTGCTTCTCGATTATTCGTAGTTTATTCAACAACGAATCCTCATTGCATTTATAATCTGAAATCTACTTAATTGAATCACAATATTTATCATTTAACTATTGATTCTCATGGGATAACTTATGAATTTCCTCTTATAGGATAGATATCTACTCCTTCTATTGTTTATAGTATTCATTCAGATTTATTAATTATTTGTTGAGAGAGGTGTAAACATCTGTCCATTTTTATGATTACTATTTATAAGACTTAAAATCTTATTCATACTTTTCGATTATTGACTTTTATTCCTTAACCTCTTGTTCATACTCCCCGTTCTGTTGCAACAATATTTGTATTTGTTTCAATAGTTTTTGTTTCTATTCCTGATGTTCCATCTCTTACTATGGATTATTTTTAAGTAATGTCAGTATTTATTCTGATGCTTGGACTTCGGCATCAGCCATCCTAATTCCACTCTTTTTTGCTGATTTTGAAACACACTGTTTTGAAAATTCAATGACCTGGTTTTCAACCTACAACATCTTCTACCCCATCAAATAGACACTATTTTTAGGTAACTATTGTATATCAAAAGCAAATTGATTATCAAATTAAGGTGGATCAGACATCCCAAACTGATCTAATTTAGCTCTTTTTTCAGAATGATCGTCGAAAGCATATCTCTCAATTTTCTTACCGAAATCATCTTCAAATCTATTTGCATAAGGGTCCACAAAATCATCAGGATCTTCTTTTTTCATTTCCACACCCCATTGATAATTGCCATCCAACCCTGAATCAACCTCTTTGGTTTTAAAATCTTAACCGTTTGATTTAGGCTCCCATTGATTTTATGGCATGGGCATTCCTTATTAAGAATCAACACTTTTCGATCTGTCCTACTTACTTAACTTAGATGATCCAGCCATTATTTCCAAATCAATATCTTGATCATTGAATTTAAATATATTTGAATCTGGTTTACTGTCCACCTCTGTCTTAAATTCACTTTTATTGTCCATAACTTTAGAAAACCCTGTAAATCCATCCTGGGATGGTTTAGTATCAGGATTCCCCCACAAATTCGGAAACTACACGTTATTATCCTCAGATATCACTGAAGATTGTCTTTCAAAAGGATTGGGATTTTTCCTCTTTTATTATTATTACTCCTGTGGCTATGGGATAATCGTGGGTCTCATCTTCTCAACAACGACCTCTTCATCCTACTTTGAATCCTTTCGATCGTTTTGCCAAGGAGCAAATCCAGGATCCCATTCTTACCCTTAAGGTTCTTGCTTCTGAACTCCCCACCCATTTTAAGAATCAGGATCAGTGTTGTGTCTCTTTGAATCAAACGGTAAATTGTGTTTATCTTTACTATCAAAATTTTATTGTGAAAATGGATTATCAAAGTGTTATTGTTCCTACTTTTATTCTGGCATATTCCATTAAGATACAAACTGATTATCAGGATCTGTAGCCTACCTTTATTCAAAACCATTAAATTGGAAATTAGTTTCAGGAGCTTGAGTATTTTCTGGCTAATTCCAAGAAATGGGTGCTTATTGTGAATCCCATTTATCCATCTTAGGAGTTTGTTCCTATTATTTTTAAGGCAATTCTTGTTGTTGCTTTTGTGTCTAAACCACAGGGACAGGCTGCTATTGTTGCTATACCTTTTGTTGTTATTATTAGATTAAATCCGACTTAGTTTTTTCTATATCTTCCTATTCGAAATTAGCAACTTAAGAGAAGAAAAAGGGATTATCATTCTAAGGCACTTGCTTTTGAACTTCTTGAGTTTTTTAATCTGATTACTATACTTCGTTTTGCTTATCCATTATGTTTGGTTCATCCAAAGGGAATTTGAGTGATTAAACCAATTCATGCAATTTAGGATGATGCTTATTCTTGAGGACATTCCATGACATCTATTTCTTTAAACACTTTTAAATATCAGCAACCAATTCGTTTCCCTTGGTGCTCAGTTTAATCAGATCCTCGCTTAACACCTCCTTCCTTGGATCATCCTCTTCCTCCAACTCAAACATCTGATTTTCAATTGGATTTATGATTGATTAGAGTTCTGAACAGAAGTCTTGTAAATCTAATAAAGTCACAAATATCATTACATGAGATGTCTTCGTTCTCTCTTAAGATATCAATAATAATATTGAAAAGACCCTTTAGCCCTATTAATGATTCAACAGCGGTAGAGAATGCCTTTTGTTCATTTTTCTTGGGCTTAGTTTAAGGTTTAGAGGCAGGTTTTGGGGTCTCTTATTATTTTTATTATTATTATTTTTATTGTTATTGCTGTTATGAACTTTGCTTTTAATCTGGTTGTTCTTGCTTTTTATTCTGTAGATCTATATTTTAAAAGTATTTGAATTAAGTAGGAAATCTGATTCCTGCCTATTGTAACTCGCTGCAGACATTTTTAAATGCGCTGGGTTACATCTTCTAATCTGCTGGTAATTGAAAAAAGATCGACCAATTGTACAAGCACTCTAACAATAGCAAATAAAATTCATCTCCAGGATCTGGAGGAGTAAAGAGTTTATTTTTATCTGGTTTCAATGATTATTTTGCAATTGCTTTTAAACGATCCAATACCTTAATAGTTACATAATTTGCCATTTCTTTGTTTCTTGTATTCATAGCATCTTTCAGAAGCTAACTAATAACTCAACTAATTTACCATCAATGCATTAAACTTAGTTTGAAATGGAAATTTTGATTTTAAGGTTTTCTTAACGGTATCAACCAGAGGATCTATGTATAAACGACTTCCATTTGTAATATTTTTCAAGAATACAACCTTCTCTTCTTCAAGAAGAGCTGAGTTACTCATAATATCAACTAACCTATTTGCCTATTTATTTTAAAATTCCTTTTTATCCTTTTCCATTTAATTTAAAATATATAATTATAAAATAAACAACACAAACTAATCAAAAAACACACTAGAAAAAGATTATTAACTAGCCTTTTTCTATCCATTCTCATTAAAGTAGGATGTAACTAATATATAAATCATAAAAATGAGTAAAGAAATTTAGATTTTAGAATTATAATATTCTATTTAATGTCTTATAATTTAATATTCTAGTTAAAGTTTTTCTTACTGTAATTTTAATCATATGTGAGAACCAATTGTTTGCTACTTTAACGTTACATGATTATCAAGAAAAAAACAGTTTAGGTTTGTTAAAATCTATATGTTCGATGTGATTGTGAGTAGTGAACTATTCACTTGTAAATAGAAAGGATTCTTAATACTTCTGCAAATAATATTTAACTTTTAATACTATCAGTAAAATATAACACTTTAATAACTTTCAACAATATTAAGTGATGATCTTTATAGTTATTATATTTAATTATAAATAATTGATAATCATATTAAATTGATAATATTTAAATAAATTCATTTATTCATATCTCATAGATAAGCTACTAAAAATAAACTGATATAAGTTAGCAAATTCGAATACACTAATGATTCACATTAAACACAACTTCCAACCCATTTATAATTTCCATTAGTAGATATGTAACAAGAATCAATATTTAAATTGGTTGTGTCTTAAGCCTCAACGCATTTTTATTGCTAAACTGTACATAGCTTTTTTGTTTCTGTATCAACATCAACACTAGTGCAATTTTCAACACTCAAATCTTTACATTCAATTAATTAACACTCATTATTTTCAAATTTACATCCAAATTCTTCGCATTTAGTTTTGAAATTATTTAAATCAGAACACTAAGCAAATAGAGAGTATGAGTCACATTCCTTATCATTATTAACAGCACAGCCTGTATACATTCCTTCTTTACCACTACAAGTTGCTGAGGTCTGATCAGAACAAGTAACATAGTCTTCTGCTTGACATTCACTTACTTTGTATACACATCCTTAAGAAGCAGGACAGTTTTCCTCATCATAGTTTGAGCATCCTTTGAATTCAGCACACTCATTATCCAAGTTCCAGTAACATGGGCAGTCTGAGCTTGATGAGAATTCATCACATTTATAGAAATGGGATACGCAAGAGTTATCATCCCATTTGCATAAGTAATTTGTTAGAGTTGGAGTACATTTAGATTGAGTTGTAAATATCGCACATTTATTTGGATAAGATTCACAATAATTATCATTCCAATAACAGTATTAACTTAATTAACAGTCTTATGATCTTAATTCACTGCAATCGCAATGCACTGTTGTATCAACTGTAAGGGTATTACCCAAAATAACCAACACTAAGAGATATATAACTTATTTTTAAATCATATAATTTTTTATAGTTTTTTTTCTCAAAATTTGCTCGCTATAATATACAATAATATCTTGAAGATTCAAATATATTATATTTACTTATAATTGTTTAATATAAATTTATACATTAAATGGATTAAGAGGAAAATAAATATAAAACACAGCAATCTATACCAAAATTTTATATCGGAACTCTATTTTCAATCGTGTTATGCTATTATATTAAAATATGATGAAAAATACTGAAAAAACATAATTGGGATGCATCCTTTGATTCATAAATTAAATGTAAAGAAAAAATTCAATATTTTTTGCATGCATAAATAAGTGTGTTATGAGATAGGAAATGGTATAATTTGTATTTGATTTGATAAAGTTGAATATTGTATTAATGAGTAAATTATATTAAATATGCATTGATAACATTAAAATTAAAATTGAATGGCGAAAAGAGGGGATCCAAAGACGCTTGTACTGAATAACTTCGAGGAATTGAAATTTGTAGACAACATCTTCTGCCCATAGCGTGGACAATTACGATTATTTCGATTCCATCCCTTTGCAAAGTACAAATGTACGTTCCTAACAGATATATGGTTTCAAAATTGGTGTGTTCTGTTCCAGTTTAATAGATGGATGTTAACCAATAATAGCAGTTGCTTAAGCAATATAAGGAGCGTTGTAAGATCAAACAACCGCACATTTTCTATTCGATTGAAAGTGAAAGCCAAAAAACAATGAAACCTGGTTAATTTGGATAGACCGAAGTATTTTAGATTTTTGTTTTTTTTGAATATGGTCAATTAACCTTACATGAATTAACAGAGAGGAGATAAGCAAAGCGATATTTGATACCTGAACCAGAAGTTTGGTGTCTCATAAAGGGAGTAATGTAAGCAATGCATTTCTTTTAAAATAACAATATTCCCCATGGAATGATTACTACTAAGACCATCTATTTTGATGAGGAGTACCTTCTCTATAGAGTGTACGATTAAGAGTTGATTGGTGGGAGATGGGGCAATTTCATCAAGTATCAGTAAACAAAGGACCCTGAGATATAAGTATTTTTGGCTCCAGAAACCAAGCCATTCTTCAACTCAGAAGCCAGTCTCTTAGAAACAGCACAAATAAATCCATTCAAAGTAGATGTATTCGCTTTTGGGTAATAAGAAAATATAATCAATTATATAGAATTGTGCTCCTGTAATGTCTTACCTTGTTTTAAGCTTTCGAAAATCCTTTGAAATGGCTAGATTAATTCTACTCCAAGAATTTAATGACCTTCATAACCTAATGCATTCAGCCTGATCCCACTAAGCGTTAAGATTGGATTGGACTATATCAATTGCCTCTTGAGCCAAGCCAGGACCAAAAAATAAATGAACGAAATTCTTTGATTCAATCTCACTTTGAGAATAGGGGTTAAAAAACATTTAGATGAATTATATTAAATAATTATGAGTAGACATAAAACTCAATTCAAGACAATCAAAAAGCGGACTAATAAGACATCCGATTTGACAGAGAAGTTCAAGAAGAATCTGCAGCAACAACTAGATTCAGATGAAGATGATGGAGACTAATAGAACGAGTAGAAATCCAAACATGAAAGTGTACATACTTCTCCTAATCTACTTTATAGTTAGTCAATGAATATTTGGCATTCACTCAACTAGAACAAGCACTAACCACAGGATTGCGAGCTGCTATTTCAGGTGATTTGGTACCTAAAAATCCATGGTGTGAAGTTTCAAGGACATTGGGAGTATAAAATCTAAAAACTGACATCTATACAACATTTGAAAAGCTAGCAAAGAATTTTAGGAAGACCCCTTGTATAGAAACCAGAAAATATCACATTTATAAAATTAGTTATAGTTTCAAACAAAAGACAAGAATAATTAATTCCCAAAATGAATTAGAAGAAGTATTTGAAGAACAGAAATTTGAGGTTTATGGCTATGAGAAGATGCTTGAATATGTGTTCCTGCCCAATTTAAAAGAGTTCTATTTTGCAATCCAAAATATTTTACCCTCATTTATTAAGGAATATCCTCAAGGTAGAATCCAAGTAGTAAATTCCTTATCTGGAGGATATATCATTAAATCTGGTTTGATTACTTATCCAAAGGCTCATCCAAAAGATCTGGAAATCAATTGTGAATGTTTTATATAAGCAAGTTCAGATGAAGTTGCTTTTGATATGTTTGCCAATTTTGTTTTTGAGGATTGTCAGAGTATCAACAATAAATAAGATCTAAATCTTATCAAAGTGTTTCTCATCTATTATTTTGATTAAGAGAAAAAAGAGTAGAAAAAGATAACTTGGAAAATGAAAAACATTAGTAATACAAACAAAAATAAATTTCTTAATGATATTAAAGAGTACACTAAAAACAGGAGTAGCATTTATTGGAAAGGTTATTGTAGAGTGAAGGGATTTGAAAATCTTGATCTCATGGAAGGAATTGATGACAATAATCCAGAAGGCTTCTAATATATAGAAGTCTACAAAATTTATAATCTCCACGTTTTCAAAAATGATGGACAATAAGTTCAGAAAATATCTTATTAGAATCAACCACTAGGATCATTACTTAAAGGAGTCTTCTTTGATGAAGGTCAAGCCCAAATTTATGCTTCGTATTTTTACAAAGAAAATGAAACATTCAATAAGAGTGTTTATTATAAGGATTTTGTAAAGAACCATTTGATGTTGGTTCTAAAAAAATGGGAGGAATAGAATATTGGAGCATCTGCTTGGGAATTGTTTTATCTGGCTTTATATATTGAGAATGCCGATTAAAGAAGAGATTTGTTAGATTCAATCATCTAGATTATTAGTAGTGACTATTCATCTTTAATACAATTAACAAAATTGAATAACATTCTTTAAATGTTAATGGAAGAGTATGATAAAAAGTAATAGGCCATACTAAGACCAATCATAACATCCACTTATAACGTTTACAGACAAGAATTAATGGTTACATTTGGTAGGTCATCTGGGAGTGATATTATCAGATATAGAGAGTTTTTATTTAGATTGTTAAGAGAAATGGAGGATAGATAGGGTGGGTTCCTCATTGAAGAGAATTCGTATCAGGTCTTAAAGGCCATGGTCAAGGTTACTAAATTTATAGGTATAGGCAACTTATAGAGGGTTGGAGCCATTACTGTCAGTTTATCATTATATATATTTGATTCTCTTAAGCAGAATAAATTAATATCGGAAAACTCTGGCTACTATACATATGAGGAATTTCAATCACTAAAAGCACCTAAAAAATTGTTACATGTTAGTACTGAGATTTAGGCCAAAAAAATAGATAAAGAATTCAAATATAAAAAGGAAGCCGATATTGAGGATGTCATTATATTACAATTCTTAAACGAATATGATCTTTTTGATAATTTGTATTATATCTTAAGAGATATCTTCTTTGGTAAATAATTACCCAATGCGTTGCCTACTGCACAATTTAAGGTCGAAACTAAGGCTATTAAATATTAACTATTCGAAATCGAGAGAAAAGAAGTTTATGATCAAATGATTAATCAATTAAGTGAAGACAAGAGGATCAATTATGGAAATGATCCAAGTATGGAGTTATACAATTTTATCACTGAAGACATGGATGATTTGGATCTAAAACCTATCATTGGATGGAAATAATGCTTATATTATGCAGCTGTCTTTGAAATATCAGGTCTAAAAGCCTATCTAGATGAGTTCCCATGGAGGAAAGCATTAAAAAGACCTATACCTGAGGCTTACAAAGTTATGCCTATTTTAGCAGTGTCTGGAACTTATCTATTTCATGATGCTGATGTCATCAATCGAACTTATGGTGAATGGAGTTTACATTGGGATTGGATTATCAAAGGAGCTTCCTATCCTCATGCTTAATAGATTTTCATAGATACCATTCTCAAATATGTTTCATGGTTAGAAGTATCCACTGAAATGATGGTCATGGGATTCTTTACTAAAAAGGATAGATTTGAACCTTTCCTGACCATTGAAGAGATTCTAAATGCACAGGATCTTTCAGAAATTAGGTAAAGATTGTTAAGCAAATTTACAGAAGGCAAAGCAGTCTTTTTTAAAACTATTTTTAAAGTAGAAACAAGATTCAAAAATGTTAATTTCATCATCAATTTACATTATATTGATCAAAGTGGATCAAATTTGTAGAGTTTGTTGCAAGAAGATATTTGTGAAAATTACTTTAGAGTTTTCTTTGATTTAAGTGAATTCAAACTATGGAATAGACTCTACCCTTATTCTAATAATAGAGCTCTCAAGTTATTAACTCAATAACAATAGAATGTGTTTTATACTGGAAGTCTTAATGATGCCATTAAGTTAGAATTGATAAAATTTTATGTCACAGAAAGTGAAGAAATATTTTTGACGATGTGTAGAATTCTGTTCTCCTATTCTGAATCCTTCTATAATTACTCAAAAGAGGCTGAAACTTTCTATTTCCTTTTCAAATATCTAAATGAATCCAAAAACAAAGAAAGACCCAAGATCTCTTCTGCTAATGATATAAGAGACTATTATTAAGAATGGTAGAAAGCCTTTTAGGATGACTTAATTGCTTATGATAATATTTACTTTGATTCAATAGGAGCTACAGTAATGAATTATCTGCAGCATGGCACTCAAGCATTCGATAGCAATTAAACAGATTTTGACGATTACGCAAATAAAATGATGAAATTATATGACATGTGCTAAATTATTTCTGATTCCGTTGTGCTAACATATAGGTAACTGTTGTTGGAAGACTATGGGTACACTTTACTTTGGCTTCCAAAATAAAGATGAATAATTAAGTAATATCTTATTAAAATTATATGTTTTTCTTCACTTTTAAACTTACTAAAAATAATAATATTTTTTTAAATTATACATATGAATATACTTTATATTGTAAGTGGGATAGTAGAGTGCTTACTAATCTCTAATATGAGTGAATTTAGTAAAAGTAATCATTATGTTTGTGTATAAATAATAACATTCTACCCTATTAATAATCTTGTTTAAGTATATTTTTTCAGTTTCTAGATATATATAGTATAAAATTTCTAACAAATTGATTCTTCTAATTACCTAATATCTAAAATAAGCTAAATTAAGAAATGAAGACCTCAACAAAAAAGAAGAGGACAATAAAATCTTTATATAAAATAAAAGAATAATTGTTTATTTAGAATCTAATTAATAACTACTTATTGGAAACATCCATATTCAATTTGTACTAATAATAATATTAAGATTCATGTTTAAAATAAAGATTTAATATTTTTATCTTTCTTTCCATTTTCGTTTAACTTCTGAGATTAGGTTTGATGTATCAAAAAAATTTCATCATCTCATTACATCATTTAATAATTTTCTGCAATTAAACTTACAAAATTCCATATAAGAATAATAACAGTATTATTTGGTAAGTTGATGCCGATGGTATTTCATTATAGTGACGATGGTATTTACAATACTTAATTACTTCAATGGAAAGCATGATTGGATGATTTAAAAATTTAGGTATTAATCTTATAAACCAAGGTGAGAATTAATCTTCACCGAATATAAATGTTTCTAATAATCAAAGTCAACGTCCTTTCGAAATAACTGAATTGGATTTGGTGTATATATATATTTTTATAATCATAATTATCCTAAGAATTAAGATTGACTTTTTTATTTTTTCCATTTTTGTGGGAGATGTTATGGGTAATATTGTTAGCTTCTACCAAGCAATGTGGAAATCACTGTAAATTAAAGTTGATGTTGTAATAACTAAAAATTTAATTAATTCGCTCATCTGTTTGATCGAATTATATATGAAGATATTAATTAAAGGAAATGTATGATGACTTAATATAATTTATCATAATTATGATTTTGTCACTCCTTTGTTTTATTGGATTCGTAGCAGGAGCCCCTGAAGAAGATTTGGTTGATGGGTCTACATGGGCTAAGTTCAAGATTCCATATTCAGGAAAGATGTAGGGGATTAGAGTTAATTCTTAGGTATTCTGGGTATTTGCCAATCGATGACGCTGGTAAAAAGCAATTCCATTATTTTGCTTTTCCAGCTTTTAGCTTAGCTGGACCATTGTAAGCTACATTTCCACTTGTCTTGTGGTTAAATGGAGGTCCTGGATGCTCATCTCTTTATGGAGCCATGGTGGAAAATGGGCCATTCACAGTAGAATTGGGTACAAATAATTTCAAATAAAATCTGTTCACTTGGTTGAATTTTGTATTATTGAATGTATATTTTGATAGGCTAACATGTTTTACTTGGAGAGTCCAGCAGGAGTAGGATTTTCTTTCGGAAATACAACGACCGATGACAAGAGCACAGCAAAGGATAATTTGAAGGCGGTGCTTGAATTCTTTAAGAAATTCCCAGAATACAAGAGCATAGACTTTTATATTGCTGGTGAGAGCTGGGCTGGAATCTACATTCCCACATTGGCAAATGAGATCATTGATTACAATGCCAAGGCAGCAATTGGAGACAGGATCAGATTGAGGGGGTTGATGATTGGTAACGGATGCACAGATCCAACAGAATGCACAGATTTGGGATTCAACTTCCCTGTGCATTTTTACAAGTTCCTTCATAATCATGGATTCATCAGTGAGAAATTAAATGACAAGATTGAAACTATGACAAGTTACTGTCACATGAAATCAATTCCAGAATGCATTGAAATCTTAGGAGAAGTGATGGAACAAATCAATGGATTTGAGTACAACTATTCAACTTATTATTATAGTGATTTCTATTTTAATCCATATAATGTATATGGAAAATGCTATCAATTGCCATATTTGAATGAGAAAGGAGAATTAGTGAAAGACAAGAGATTCAAATTACACCCAATGATGGAGGGAGTGATTGGAAAAGTCAATGATTGCTCTGAATCCGAAGCCTTGTTCCTGTATCTCAACAATGCAGCATTTAGAAAGGTACTCTCCACATATCTATATTCTAGGCTTTGCATATTAGAGAGGACGCTGGATATTGGAATGACTGCTCAAATATTGATTACAAGAAGGATCCAGGAGCCACCTATCATTTATATCCTAAACTCCTCAAGAATGGAATAAGGATCTTGAAATTCAGTGGTGATGTCGATGCCATAGTTCCCATCACTGGTACTTTGTATTGGATCGATAAATTGTAGAAGGAACTAAGTATATATCAATCATTATGCTTTAGACTTACCAACCATTGAGGAATGGAGACCTTGGTATAAACCAGGAGACAAAGGATCAGAGCCACAAAATGCTGGTAATGTCTGGGAAATCGACGGTTTGACCTTTGTTTCTATAAGAAATGCTGGGCACATGGTTCCTATGGACCAACCTGAAGCTGCTAGCATCATGGCTAGTCATTTCATATTTGAGATGCCTTTACCATCAGATATACTGTGATGGATATATATATAATGTGTTGCATTTATATAATTAATTAAATGGGTGCCTTGTGCCCTCGTTCAAATATTGAGGTCGTCCATGTTGAGTAGAATGAGAATGAGATTATGATCGATCCTCAAGTGGAAATAGACACTCTTATTAATCAAGAAACCAACTACAAACTTAGTTTAAGTCCTAAGTTTTCCCTCAATAATCCTACACTCTAAACCTGTGAATAAGTAATACAATCAATTCTCTCTATCTCACTTTCTTTCATGGTGAAAGACTTTTCAGAGCAGATTAATTTCTTGAAATTGTAAATACATAAACAAATACAAGACCTCATTAATCACCAAATCGATTTTCAAGACGAGTTGCTCAAAATGCTTATTGATTATTATGAATTTCTTAGTTATGTTCAAGAGAATAGTGCTACTAAAGTAGTTACTTGGTGGAAAGAACCCAAAACAATTGTCGATCTCTAACATGCAATTAAACATTGGTCTCAATAATTCTTTAAATTTGGGGGTCGTCTTAGAAGAGAAAAAGCATTCAGACAGCTCAACTTTGAACCTAAAACCCCTGAACGATTTGTTAAAACCCGCGAATGGATCAAAAAGTAAACAGAAGGTTAACAAGACTAACCAGAACCAAAATAATCATAAACAGTAGAGCGTAAACAATAAATTGAAGATGGGTTTGAAGAATATTGATAGTATATTTCATTATTAAAATTAAAATGAACGCTAATAATATCTATGTACATATACATACTTAATAAAATACTTATTTTAGCCATCATTCGAAATGGACAGTGAATAACATTAATACATCAAACTTAAATTTGTCATCCTAGAAAAAGATTGGCCTTATCCAAACTTCGAAATTGTTGTCGTTTACAATGATCCTCTTATGTTTATCAATAAAGAATTGCAAGATAGGCATGGAGGCATTACAGAAATCAGATTATATTTAGATGCTGAAAAGCAAAATCAGTAAGTTATTAATTACATTAGATTACAATACATCTTCAATAAAAAGATTGGAGATGCTCTAGCAATTAAAGGATCGAATTTTCAAGATACTGCTCCTGTTGTTACTATCTATTACGATTTTAAAAATGCCACCAAATCACCAGTTCAATTGTTTTGATCGTTATAAAAATATTATAAGCATTGATAATAAAATGGATAATAATTTAAAAATCAATACCCTGGAGGGAATGGATTCTCTGATTATTAAGTATAATCATCAGCAAACTTATGGTTTACTTCCTTATGATGTTCTTCATCTTTTCTAATTGCTTTGACCACATCCAACAATGTTGCATTTTCTGATAATTTCCAATATTCAATTGAGTTTTGATGTGCAGGCCTCGTTTTCCAAGAATGAATTGAACTACCTTCAATTTCTATTTCCTCAATCATATGAGTATAGGTCTTTACAGCTTCCTCCTCTAAATATCCAACTATTCTATGGCACACTCTTGGTTGAATCATGTAGGCAATGGAATATAATGCAACATACCATAATTAAGCCAATATCACTCCTGTTCTAAATATTAATGATGGTTTTTTAATTGTAAGAAAAGTCAACAAATGGACTCTCTCATTTTCTGCCTCCTCTAACAATGTGTGTATCCATCCCAAATCTCTTTTCATGCCTCTTAAGGATCTCAAATGTCTATGCATTCCTGCAACGAATCCAGGTACACCTGCTACTGTCTCTAAAAATAGAACCCTGTTTATCCATTTCTTTTCTGATATTATGTTGTCCTACCAAGGAAATACCTTCCTGTATCCACTAAGAACATCGAATCCAACTCTCATTGACTGAATGAATAAATGAGCAAATCTATCACCAAAAGTCAAAGGCTCTTTGTGATCGATCTTAACATTATTCATAGCCTCTTCGTTCCAGATGGGATGAGGCATTGCATACATGACGTTCTTTTTATCCTCAACAGGAGGCTTAGTTGAACAGAAGGTTTTGAAAAATTGTTTATTAATTCTTAAAATCATAATTAAAATTGTAAACAGTGTTCAGAATTTTTATATTGTGAAATAATGCGTAATAAAGCATTTCATCATAATTAAATTTAATTTATTTATTGTACAATATCCAAATCGTAATTAAATAATACGGAATTATTTCTCTTAAATTAAATATCCAAGAAAACTGATAATTAATGATTTTTCTGCTTTTTTTTTCTTTTAAATTTAAACTCATCGAAAAAGACTCACAATACAAAATTAAGAATTCTTAACTAAAATATATATATATNTTTCCAATATTCAATTGAGTTTTGATGTGCAGGCCTCGTTTTCCAAGAATGAATTGAACTACCTTCAATTTCTATTTCCTCAATCATATGAGTATAGGTCTTTACAGCTTCCTCCTCTAAATATCCAACTATTCTATGGCACACTCTTGGTTGAATCATGTAGGCAATGGAATATAATGCAACATACCATAATTAAGCCAATATCACTCCTGTTCTAAATATTAATGATGGTTTTTTAATTGTAAGAAAAGTCAACAAATGGACTCTCTCATTTTCTGCCTCCTCTAACAATGTGTGTATCCATCCCAAATCTCTTTTCATGCCTCTTAAGGATCTCAAATGTCTATGCATTCCTGCAACGAATCCAGGTACACCTGCTACTGTCTCTAAAAATAGAACCCTGTTTATCCATTTCTTTTCTGATATTATGTTGTCCTACCAAGGAAATACCTTCCTGTATCCACTAAGAACATCGAATCCAACTCTCATTGACTGAATGAATAAATGAGCAAATCTATCACCAAAAGTCAAAGGCTCTTTGTGATCGATCTTAACATTATTCATAGCCTCTTCGTTCCAGATGGGATGAGGCATTGCATACATGACGTTCTTTTTATCCTCAACAGGAGGCTTAGTTGAACAGAAGGTTTTGAAAAATTGTTTATTAATTCTTAAAATCATAATTAAAATTGTAAACAGTGTTCAGAATTTTTATATTGTGAAATAATGCGTAATAAAGCATTTCATCATAATTAAATTTAATTTATTTATTGTACAATATCCAAATCGTAATTAAATAATACGGAATTATTTCTCTTAAATTAAATATCCAAGAAAACTGATAATTAATGATTTTTCTGCTTTTTTTTTCTTTTAAATTTAAACTCATCGAAAAAGACTCACAATACAAAATTAAGAATTCTTAACTAAAATATATATATATTAATATAATCAATTTCTTTAATTTTGGCTATCCTAATTTAATATTAAAACAGATGATGTTTAAACGATTCAATGTTCCATTTACTAGTTTGTAAAAAGCAGGAGGTGACAAACATGCAGATTTCTTAGTGTGGTTAGCAAATAAATCCAAATAATTAGAGTTAAACACTTCCTAACTTACAACTTTACTTATCCAAAGTATCTCAAACTTAAACAAATTGTGAAATCAATTTTATATCATGGGGCTGTATTTCAATTAATTCTTAAACTCTACAACACTCATATAATAATGTAAACTTATACTTGGGATATGAATAATACAACCTATCACAACTGAGGGAAAGCATAACTGTATAGAATGGAGGATAATTACAATTGAATAAAAATGATATAGCGACATGAAATTGATTATTTCTTTTCTTAATGATTTTATAAGATAAATTAAGAAACAATTGTATTTAAATTACGTTATATTTGAACTACTAAATTTGATATTTTAATGATTTAATTCTTTTCTATTGCAGATATCTAATATTATTTATTTATGTCTATTTCTATTATTTAAATCCTTTTCACTTTATTTGATATTTCTAATTCCTAATATCAAGTTTGGTTGAGCCGCTTATCCTACGATCGTAAATTTACTTATAGCGTTGGATATTCTGCATACTTGGATTCAGGAGGTTTTATAGAGCCTTCAATTCCAGGATCTGCTAATTTTATCACTTGTGCAGCTCCTCCTACTAGCTATATAACTCTAAGTCAAGATCATCCATTTGCTCAAAGTAAATAGAACGATAGATACAGGAATGGCGATTGGATAAATATCGATTTATATTTTCAGGGTACATGGTCTTCTGAAAATTTTTAACTTAGAATAGGATCATTTTCGTATTCATATACTTACACATCCCCTACTATTTATACATTGTCAACTGGATTTTGCGACGATAATCTTTTTGAAGTTAGAACTTTGAACTTTACACTAGATTTAACAGAAAGTACAACTTTTGATTCAGTTAAATTTACATCCGCAAATACTAATTCGGGATTGGTTTCACTTAGAAATTATTATGTCTTTTCACTAAATTGTTACCCATCCTGTTCTTCATGTTCAGGTCCAAATTACAATTAATGTACAGGTTGTCATTATGGGGCTCCAACAGCCAACATTTGTCCACCTTGTCCATCAAATTAATACTATTAGAAGTATATCGGATGCCGAGACATTTGTGATATAGATTCCCCATTCTACTCCAATGGATTTTGTTAAAGTTATAACAATAAAAATTTTTATCTGATATACCTTAGCAGATTTGATAGAAAAGGTTGAAATTTAAACTTATGTCAATTCTATCGACAATCAGAGATGGTAATAGATATATGATCAACAATATGTAGATTAAACTCCAACTGT
Organism: Paramecium octaurelia; assembly: GCA_905182995.1. Lineage (NCBI taxonomy): Eukaryota > Ciliophora > Oligohymenophorea > Peniculida > Parameciidae > Paramecium > Paramecium octaurelia. The sequence goes on from CAJJDP010000080.1 coordinate 141,149, forward strand.
TATTTCTAATAATTATATTGCATTTGGAATATTTAAGTTTAATTCTGGAATTTATAGATATTTCAGTAGATTATCGACTTATCCTTACTCAACTTACTTAATTGGATTTTAAATTTCAATTATCCTTTATAATGATATTCCAATTAATTGTGGAATATAGTTTAAGCTTAATAATACTTATTATGGATCTATTTATAGAAATAACTCTGGACTGCAAACCCATAAATTGAAAATCTCTTCAACAAGGAATTATGGATCGTATTTAACCTATTCCTAAAGTATTGTATATGAATTGGTTGCATATGTTGATATTCCAAAATATGGATTTCTATTTTCAGCTATAGGAAATTATACTTAAATATCATTCCTCTAATTTAGAGATGGCACAGCAGGATGGGGGATTATTCAAATCTAAACTACTTCAGGATATTGTGCTTACTATTGTTATTTGTGTGAAGTATCTTTTAAATGCAAGTCTTGTTGGTATGGATTCTATTTGTATCGAGACGGTATCATAGAATATGGGGTAGGTTCATTATAGTTGCTTAAACAGTTGCTAAGCTCCTTATTAGTAATTAAATGGCTCTTATTGCTAAGATTATGATGATGAAACACCCTGTATTTTATAATATAGTAAATAGACTCTGAATTTTTAGTGAAAGAATATACAAGTCAAACAAAAGATCTCGAATAAAATGCATAATATTCTTTAATATCTCAAAGTGGATTAAACCTTTTAAAAGGATTAGATATCTATTTTTCATACTGGTAAGGAAATAGAGTCTTTGGAGGACCTTTGATATGGGCATAGGCTAAATTTAAAAGGATTCATAGTATAATAACCCCACATCATAGTGTTACAATTGCATTTTCTATTATATATGGACCGTCATTCCCTTCCGATGGGAAGTTTATATATATGATTGAAAATCATACACCAGTTTCCAAATCAACTACTAATCATTCTAAAACTTATTCTGATGGCTCAAAAGAGGATAAAGTATATGAAAGAATCACTCATAATACAAATACATTAACAATCACTTGGGAATGCTTTGGAACAAATAATGAACCAATAACAGCATATTGTGGATTCTATAATTATTATATTGCTGTTCATAATTGCAAACCTTATTGTTTGTAATGCTCAGATTAATCTAAATGTACTTCTTGGAACAGCACTTATAATTCCAATCTCGTTAAATTTTCTTAATCGGAGTGTTAGATTAACCAATATTATGATAAAGAGTCTGTGTAATGTTTAAATTGCCCTTAATCTTGTTTAACATGTACATCTAAATTAGATTGTTAAACATGTTAATCAACTTATACTTAATCTAAATTAGGATGTACTTGCACAATACATCAATATGAAGAATCAAATTAATGTTTTGATTGTCCAATTGAATGTAATTAATGTTTGACTTCTACTTATTGTATAGAATGTTTAAATAGTAATAATAGAGAATTTTCAAATGGGCAATGCAAATGTATTGATGGATATTTTTCAATTGCTTCAAATCCTTAATGCTAATTATGTAATAAATTGTGCAAAACTTGTATTGGACCAACTTCTGATGAATGTTTAACGTGCAATAATATTGCGAACATTGAAAAAGTAGGATTAACATGCAGATGTCCGGCAGGGAAGNTCCTTTATAATGATATTCCAATTAATTGTGGAATATAGTTTAAGCTTAATAATACTTATTATGGATCTATTTATAGAAATAACTCTGGACTGCAAACCCATAAATTGAAAATCTCTTCAACAAGGAATTATGGATCGTATTTAACCTATTCCTAAAGTATTGTATATGAATTGGTTGCATATGTTGATATTCCAAAATATGGATTTCTATTTTCAGCTATAGGAAATTATACTTAAATATCATTCCTCTAATTTAGAGATGGCACAGCAGGATGGGGGATTATTCAAATCTAAACTACTTCAGGATATTGTGCTTACTATTGTTATTTGTGTGAAGTATCTTTTAAATGCAAGTCTTGTTGGTATGGATTCTATTTGTATCGAGACGGTATCATAGAATATGGGGTAGGTTCATTATAGTTGCTTAAACAGTTGCTAAGCTCCTTATTAGTAATTAAATGGCTCTTATTGCTAAGATTATGATGATGAAACACCCTGTATTTTATAATATAGTAAATAGACTCTGAATTTTTAGTGAAAGAATATACAAGTCAAACAAAAGATCTCGAATAAAATGCATAATATTCTTTAATATCTCAAAGTGGATTAAACCTTTTAAAAGGATTAGATATCTATTTTTCATACTGGTAAGGAAATAGAGTCTTTGGAGGACCTTTGATATGGGCATAGGCTAAATTTAAAAGGATTCATAGTATAATAACCCCACATCATAGTGTTACAATTGCATTTTCTATTATATATGGACCGTCATTCCCTTCCGATGGGAAGTTTATATATATGATTGAAAATCATACACCAGTTTCCAAATCAACTACTAATCATTCTAAAACTTATTCTGATGGCTCAAAAGAGGATAAAGTATATGAAAGAATCACTCATAATACAAATACATTAACAATCACTTGGGAATGCTTTGGAACAAATAATGAACCAATAACAGCATATTGTGGATTCTATAATTATTATATTGCTGTTCATAATTGCAAACCTTATTGTTTGTAATGCTCAGATTAATCTAAATGTACTTCTTGGAACAGCACTTATAATTCCAATCTCGTTAAATTTTCTTAATCGGAGTGTTAGATTAACCAATATTATGATAAAGAGTCTGTGTAATGTTTAAATTGCCCTTAATCTTGTTTAACATGTACATCTAAATTAGATTGTTAAACATGTTAATCAACTTATACTTAATCTAAATTAGGATGTACTTGCACAATACATCAATATGAAGAATCAAATTAATGTTTTGATTGTCCAATTGAATGTAATTAATGTTTGACTTCTACTTATTGTATAGAATGTTTAAATAGTAATAATAGAGAATTTTCAAATGGGCAATGCAAATGTATTGATGGATATTTTTCAATTGCTTCAAATCCTTAATGCTAATTATGTAATAAATTGTGCAAAACTTGTATTGGACCAACTTCTGATGAATGTTTAACGTGCAATAATATTGCGAACATTGAAAAAGTAGGATTAACATGCAGATGTCCGGCAGGGAAGTCTTATTAAGATTCTACAGAAGCTTGTTTGTCTTGTCATTTATCTTGCTTAACTTGCTTTAGAACAACAATCGATGGCTGTTTAGCATGTGATTCTACTATATACAGAATTTTAAAAGGGTTAAAATGTGTTTGTGCACCTGGTTATTATGAGTTAAGTAATATTTGTACAAGTATCTTTAATTATCATATTATAGATTGTCCAATTACAGAAGATTCTACCCTTATTTAATGTTATAAATTATGTAATAATAATTAATAAAAATGGCATACTTTTACTTGTAGTTCTTGTGATACTGGGTTTCATTTAGTGTCTGGAGAATGTCAGCCCATTTGTGGAGATTTATAAATAAAAGGATATGAATAATGTGAAGATAATAATACAATTCTTAATGATTTATGCTTTAATTGTTAATATTAATGTCCAGCTCATTGTTTAACTTGTAATTAATCAACTACATTGCCTTGTCCTGATGTTTGTGGAGATGGAATTATTACAGGAATTGAAGAATGTGAGGATGGAAATTCTATTGAATATGACGGTTGTTATAATTGTAAATATTAATGTTAACCTTAATGTACAAAGTGTATAAAAGGATAATGTTTTGAGTGTGCAACTGCTGGTTGGTATATTGATCCTACTATTACTCCTTGATAATGCAAAGAAAAATGTGGAGATTTACTAATAGTTGGAAGCGAATAATGCGATGATGGAAACACTTCTGATAAAGATGGTTGCAAAGATTGTAGGTATTTCTGTAGAATTGATTGTTCTTCTTGTGATTATACAACCAATGAATGCTTAAGTTGTGATTTCCCTGGGTTTGTTCCGACTTCTTATTATTGTCAAAATGTATGTGGAGATGGTTTAGTCGTAGTAGATCCTTATGGATTCAATTCAGAGTAATGTGAGGATGGTAATACAATTAATTATGATGGCTGCAGTAGCACTTGTTAATTTTAATGTTAGTCAACAACTATTTGCACAAGTTGCAAAAGTAATAGATGTGAAACATGCGCCGCTGGATATTATCTTTCTAATCAAAAAGTATGTATAACAATTTGTGGAGATTCTCTGTTTGTGGCTGCTGAACAATGTGAGAGTTCATTGGTATTACCATATAAGGGTTGTTAAAATTGTTAAATAAAATGTCAAAATTCTTGCCTCGCTTGTGATACAACTGGGAATGGTTGCTTATCATGTAAAACTGGTTACATTAGAATCAATTATTTATGTTATTCAATATGTGGCGATAAATAATAACCGAAGATGAAGAATGTGATGATGGCAATTTAATTTATGGAGATGGATGTCATTTCTGTCAATTTAGTTGCTAGGATTCCTGTCTCAATTGTCTAGAAGGAATCTGCTTTGATTGTTAAGCAGGTTACCAATTAATATAATCCAGATGCTACTCTAAATGCGGAGATGGTCTTTTGAAATATAATGAATAATGTGATGTTACTACTTCATTGTAGATTTATAAAAATTGTTAATCTTGTGTATTTAGATGTGATAAGAATTGCTCCTTGTGTTAACTTGGTATATGCTAACTATGCGAAGACGGATATGAGTTATCCTCAAACAAACAATATTGTGTTAAATCTCTATAGTCTAGTATTACGATAATTGAAAACTGTAGCATACAAATTGGGAGCAGTTGTATTAAATGTTAAAATTATGCTTACTTTGAAAAAACATTGTAGAAGTGCAATTTAAAAGTAGCACCTTTAAGTTTCTGTCAATATTAACTTAAATCATTGTTAAATAATTTAAAAGTAATTATATCTCCTAATTTATATTGCAATCACTGTTTTGATTACTGTGCAGCTTGTAATTAAAATAATTGTATAGATTGTCAAAATGGGTATTATTTAGATAAAAACTTTTCTTGTATTTCACATTGTGGAGATGGAATACTCGCACATGATGAACAATGTGAAATTTATGATAAAAATTGCTTAAGTTGCATGTTTGATGCTCCAAAAAAATGTGAATTATATTTTAAAGATCAATGCTTTGAATGTGAATATGGATTCTATTTTAATTAGTATAATAATGCATGTGAATCCTAGTGTGGAGATGGAATTATAGTTCACGATGAAGACTGTGAAGATAATAACTATATAGAATTTGATGGTTGTTATTAATGTAAATATTCTTGTAGTTAATTCTGTATAAATTGTTTAGATGGGGTATGCTAATAATGTGATCAATATTATTTACTTAGGGATGGATTTTGTTATGGTAAACATAATCAAATTGATTTATTTAAAGATTGTTAATTTAACTTAAATAGAAATTGTTTAATTTGCAAGGAAGGTTATCAGCTGAATGAGTATGGTGATTGTATTCCTAAATGTTCATAAAGCTGCCTTCATTGTTATAATGGTTAATGTTATTAATGTGAAGAACAATATGAACTTAATTAGAATAGATGCTTTTTGATCTAGTAATGTTAATTAGGTTTGTATTTTAATTAAGATTTATAAATTTGTTAATCTTAATGTGGTGATGGATATATAACTGAATGGGAAGAATGCGATGATTAAAACTTAGAAAAATTTGATGGTTGCTTTTAGTGCAAATATGAATGTGATGATAATTGTATTTAATGTATATATGGAGAATGTTTTCGATGTTCTTAAGAATTTGTTTTAGTTGAAAATAAATGCTTATCAAAATGTTAAGACATTTGTCTTAATTGTACCTAAGGAGCATGTTAATTATGCATTGGTGGTTATTTCTTGAATGAATATTCTATTTGTATCAAAATTGACTGTGAATATGATTTCAGTTGTACTTCATACTGCGGAAATGGCATTATAGACGATATGGAATAGTGTGATGATCAAAATCTATTTAATGATGATGGTTGTAACAATTATTGTGAATAAACTTGTGATGTTAATTGCACACGTTGTATTGATGGTGTGTGCTTTGAGTGTAAAGAAGGTTGGAAATTAGATTCATTCTTTTGTGATCCGATTTGTGGAGATTTAATTGTTGTTGGAAATGAAGAATGCGATGATGGTAATTAGATTAGTGTTGATGGGTGCTTTTTATGTAAATTATAATGTACTCAAAACTGTGAAAATTGTTTGTATGGAATTTGTCAAGCTTGTTAGCAAGATTATGAGTTTGATTCATTAAATAATTTATGTAGACCAATTCAACCCTTACTTACAAGTTAAAATTGTCAATTATTAAATAATAACTAATGTATTGATTGTTAATTTGGATATCTTGATTAGATTACCAGCACTTGCATAATTGATTATAATATGAACAAATGCTTTAAGTATTGTAAAGAGTGTGTACTTTCGAAATGCTTAGAATGTGAATTTGGTTATTATGGAAACAATTGTATGCCTAAATGTGGAGATGGTATAATAGTCTAAGAGGAGGAATGCGATGATGGAAGTGAATACTAATTAGATACTTGCTTAAATTGTTAATACTAATGTCCTCAATATTGTTAGTCGTGTGGTTATGGCATTTGTACTAATTGCTTTTCAGGGTTCTATTTGGATATTGTAAGTAATTCATGCAATTCTGTATGCGGTGATTAAATCCTGACAAGTGATGAAGTTTGTGATGATGGCAATCAATTGGAATTTGATGGTTGTTTCTAGTGTAAATTTTAATGTCAAATTGAGTGTTTAGATTGTTTTTTTGGATAGTGTATGTAATGTGAATCACCATTTATACTTTATGAATCAACAGGCTATTGTCATAAACTAAAATCATGTGAAGATTTAATAGGACTATATTATGATAAATAAAGTAATGATTGCTTGCCATAATGTGGGGACGGTATTGTTGCAGGTAATGAAGAGTGTGATGATGAAAATAATGTTCCTTAAGATGGATGCTATGAATGCAAATTTTAATGCACAAAATATTGCCAAGTATGCAAAGATGGTATATGCTTTATGTGCGATAAAGATTATAATTTAGATAATAATGAATGTATTTTATATAAAGAATAAGATGATCTTAATACTAGCATTAATAAAGAAACCTAATATAATGATAAGAGCAGTAACAATACAAGTGGTAATAGTAAAAGCGGTAACAATACAAGTAGTAACAGTAAAAGCGGTAACAATGCAAGTAGTTACTATACAAGTATCTATGGTTAAAATCCAGAAATTTCGTCATTAAGTGAAAATTTAATATGTCGTGAAAATGAATGCGCATACTCTAAAAAACCCAGCATGATTCTTGCTTATAAATTGCAATCCTTTGCTCTTTAGTATGTTGAAATTACATTTGATTAAGAAGTCAAATTTAGTGATTATTTTGAAAAAGACAGAAATCTATTTGACCTGAGCATAATTGATTTAGATTCCTAGTATTATAATATCACGATCAATTCAATTAAAGATATCTCATTTGATCTTCAAAATGCTTCGTACTCGGTTTAAAATGAAATACTATTATAACTTTAGACAAAACCAGTTCTTCTAGTTTAGTTGAATCAAGAAATTGTTAACTCAAACGATTAATCATTTTCTTCGCCTAATTAATCAATTACTATATAAGCCCCAAAAATAATCTCAAAATAATTAAAATAAGTAACTGTTTATGCTTAATAATCCAATAAAGCATTTGTGATTGGAGCAATATCTATTTGTGTAATTTCTTTAGTTTCTGGTGATAGTTCTTTTGTTGTTGAAACCTTAAATCTTTTGTAATATCAATCTTTTTTAAAATTTATTAATGTTGACTATCCTGAAAACCTCAATGTATATTTTTAAGCATAAGAGCTGCTATCTGTATCATCTTACTTACAATTTTTCTAAATTGACGATTATTTAAATTTAATAACAAGTAAAGAAAATTAAATTGATCTTAATGGAAAATTCTAATCATATAAAATAGAAGCCGATCTTTTTACCAATATTTTACCATAATTAATTTAATGTTTAGCATTGGTAACACTTATTTATTTTGCAGAAAAGCTATATTATATATTATTTAGATTAAGTATATATAAGGAATATCTTTCATATTAAGAAACCTATTTATCAAAGATTAAAATTGCAATGATTAATTCAATACTTGTTTTTTAAAATAGCATTAGAAAATCAATAAAAACGAAATATCTATAGTATTATGATTAAATAATTCAACTTATTTACATTAACTCATGGGATTTAATATTTAAAGTCGTTTTGTCGCTTCATTATCGTGAAATCAACAATTTGAGAAGTATTTTAAGCACATTTTTTGCAGGCCTAATATTCTTCTCATATATAAACTTGTTATTAAAATTTTTTAGTATATGCAACGATGGTAAGGAAAAATAATCAGTTGAAAAGCTAAAAATAAAATTTGTTGCATTAGATATTTCCAGAACTATGATATTCCATATCTTATTAATACTTTTCTAAGAATAATAAATTTTGCAATGCTTACTAATATCTATCAGTAGTATAACTCAATGTTTTATAATCTACAAATATAAATCATGCTCTCTTTTGGATAAGATTATATTATTAACAATTGAGGGCATTTTAACGCTGTTTAGTCTAAGCTTATTTTTATATGTTAATATTGATTCGGATTACTTTTTTTATGAAAAAAAAGTTACTTTAGGCTTTGTTTAGATGGCCTTTTTGATTATGAGTCTTGGAATAGTTTTTGCAAAACAACTATTCATGAAAATCAAATTGGTTTTAAGATTATTAAGCAAGAAAAAGGAACTGGCAGCTTCAAGCAGCAAATGATTTTTATGAATTAAAGTTGAAATATCTAAATATATATTGTAACTAAATGTAAATTTTAAGATCTAATATAATTAAATAATAAATATTTTAACAAAGAATATAATTTAATTTATAAAAATAAATAATAACTATTAAGGCTTTAACGATAATAATTATTAATTCTTTACATTTTTGATTTACCTATTATTCTTTTAGTCTACTTTTCTGAGAAAACTATGTAAACTAATTTACTTTTATCAATATACTATTGTGTTTTAATATCATAGCTCCAACTTTATTTGTTTCATAGCATTTTCTATCTCCCCCGTCTTGAACTTAAAATCCTTTTATAGGAGTTCTGATGTCTTGAAGCTTCAAAACCAAGAGCAAATGTTATTTTTATAGTCTTCAAATCAAGTGAGTTAATTATCAGGTTTGAATTGTTCTTAAGAATATAATTTAACTTTTCTTTCAATATATAGAGTCTTAATATGAGTCACTTTCAATGTTCTAAGAGATGTTTCTGATATAGAAATTTAATTTGATTGAAAATAAAATAATAATTTTTTTATTAATTCATAAATTAGACTTCTTATGAATATATTCCATTTCCTCAAGGTTATTCTCAAATACAAATTAATTAATTTATTAATTTTTATTGATAACTACTATTTTAAAATAAGTAAAAATTTCTAAATATTTGCAGATTCAACTTAGCTTAAGTGCAAGGTATTATCTCTGGTTATCCAAAATAATTTTTAATAGTATATGATATGCTGGATGAGTGGTGCATTATTAACTTGAAATTCGATAAATAAAATTGATAATTCTAATTAAAAAATTATGCTTAATATATTTATTTAAAATTAAAAAATGAAGATTTTTTAATGTAGAATTTTTTTTATTCTTCTTAAATTTTTTAGATGAATAATCAATTGCTTGACTCAAACCAGATCTAGTTGAATCTGAACTATGCATTTAGGTCAGCCTTGTTTTCTTCTAAAAATATAGTTCCCCATTTTAGGCTTCCAAAGAACTTCTAAGCTATGTTTTTTAGTAATTAACAACTGTTTATAGAATTCTCTAAGGTTTATTTGCAAGCCCTATCTTGTTAAGTACCTAAGAGCTCCATAATTTAAGGGTTTTGTTATACACTAGGATTAAAATGATTGAGGATAAATTTTTTTAAGGCACTGGTGAAATTTTTTGGGATGTTTTTGCTTTCCCCAGGAATCGTATAAATCTCCTTTGTATTTTTTGGCTTATTATTGCCTAGTTGTTAATTTGTTTTATTCAAGTTTTTTTTTTTTTTNATGAATTAAAGTTGAAATATCTAAATATATATTGTAACTAAATGTAAATTTTAAGATCTAATATAATTAAATAATAAATATTTTAACAAAGAATATAATTTAATTTATAAAAATAAATAATAACTATTAAGGCTTTAACGATAATAATTATTAATTCTTTACATTTTTGATTTACCTATTATTCTTTTAGTCTACTTTTCTGAGAAAACTATGTAAACTAATTTACTTTTATCAATATACTATTGTGTTTTAATATCATAGCTCCAACTTTATTTGTTTCATAGCATTTTCTATCTCCCCCGTCTTGAACTTAAAATCCTTTTATAGGAGTTCTGATGTCTTGAAGCTTCAAAACCAAGAGCAAATGTTATTTTTATAGTCTTCAAATCAAGTGAGTTAATTATCAGGTTTGAATTGTTCTTAAGAATATAATTTAACTTTTCTTTCAATATATAGAGTCTTAATATGAGTCACTTTCAATGTTCTAAGAGATGTTTCTGATATAGAAATTTAATTTGATTGAAAATAAAATAATAATTTTTTTATTAATTCATAAATTAGACTTCTTATGAATATATTCCATTTCCTCAAGGTTATTCTCAAATACAAATTAATTAATTTATTAATTTTTATTGATAACTACTATTTTAAAATAAGTAAAAATTTCTAAATATTTGCAGATTCAACTTAGCTTAAGTGCAAGGTATTATCTCTGGTTATCCAAAATAATTTTTAATAGTATATGATATGCTGGATGAGTGGTGCATTATTAACTTGAAATTCGATAAATAAAATTGATAATTCTAATTAAAAAATTATGCTTAATATATTTATTTAAAATTAAAAAATGAAGATTTTTTAATGTAGAATTTTTTTTATTCTTCTTAAATTTTTTAGATGAATAATCAATTGCTTGACTCAAACCAGATCTAGTTGAATCTGAACTATGCATTTAGGTCAGCCTTGTTTTCTTCTAAAAATATAGTTCCCCATTTTAGGCTTCCAAAGAACTTCTAAGCTATGTTTTTTAGTAATTAACAACTGTTTATAGAATTCTCTAAGGTTTATTTGCAAGCCCTATCTTGTTAAGTACCTAAGAGCTCCATAATTTAAGGGTTTTGTTATACACTAGGATTAAAATGATTGAGGATAAATTTTTTTAAGGCACTGGTGAAATTTTTTGGGATGTTTTTGCTTTCCCCAGGAATCGTATAAATCTCCTTTGTATTTTTTGGCTTATTATTGCCTAGTTGTTAATTTGTTTTATTCAAGTTTTTTTTTTTTTTTATTTTCTTAGAATTTTTAGGAAGGTTTTTATCTGGGCCGCTTATTATAACAGTACTTTTATTATGTTTAGTAGTATTTTTAGTATGTTTAATTTCCTTATCTATTTTTTTATTTTTGATATTTTCCTCTAACTCATAAAGATTATCTTCATTAAACAATTCTTAATTAAATTGCTCCTCCTGGCTTTATAGTTGAAACAAAGACTCTATTTCAAATGGATCCGAATTCTTTCGATGCATATAATTTATTAATGAATTTATTTGGGAATTAAAAAGATATTTAAATATGAAATAAATCCATAATGGCTTCTTTTGATATGGTTTAAGAGTCACGAATGTTTTAATTAAGTTCATTTAATCTGACAAGATTAATATTATTTCTAATTATTCCTACAAGAAATTGTTAGAAAATGTCAATTATAAATATAAAAAAATTTTTCACTTTAATTCCAATAAAAGTAGATTAGAGTAATAATGATCGGATTAGATGGAGTTGGGAAAATATCTATACTATATACTAAAATTATAAGAGGAATTAAATCCATTATTCCAACAATCTGATTTAATAGAAAAACAATCAATTATAAAAATATTCAGTTTACTTACTTTGATATAGGAGGTGGAGATAAAATAAGGTTGTTGCGGAATTAATACATGGATGTGCAAGAATGCACAGGAATCACTTTTATCAGAGATTATCTGATCCGAAACGATTGCCAGAAGCGAAATAAGAATTCATGAGATTTCTCAACGAGAAGGAAACAAAATGTTCTCCCTTAATAGTTTTAGCTAATAAGCAGGATATTACTAGAATTAGTATTGAGGGATTAAAGCAGTTTTTTGAGCTTCCACATAATGAAAGAAATTGTTACATACAACCATTCTCCGCTAAGACTGGAGAGGGATTGTATGAAGGTTTGGGCTGGTTAACTACAATATATAGTACTAAATGATAATATTAGTACGTCTATAATTTCTATTAATTTCTACACATCATCGACAAGGTATTTCAATTTAAGAATATGATGAAAACAGCATGGTGCCTAAAGGATAAGTCAATCAATATTTTTTATTATATATAAAGGATGGGATTGGGTAACATGCTCTGCTAAAATCTACAATATGGATAGATGGGTGCAGTTGAGCAGAAGAAGCATACAAATTAATTAGTTGAGATTCCAAATGTATTTGAGGTAAGCTAAAAGAATAATTAATTTCTAAGCAATTAAAATTTGCTATTTATAGAGTTTTTATGATCATCTATTAAATATACTCATTCTAAGACTCTTATTTTTATTCAGAATTATATACAATTTCTGAAAATTTCTCAGAATTCTAATTAATTTTTTTTATTCTAGATTAGCTTTCTTGATTATTCTTCTCTAATTTTATTTGCCGATTAAATATCAACTTTTATTGTAATTCATCCCACTCTATGGCTCTTTTGAATCGCAATTACCCTTCTTTATAACTAGATATTAAATTATAGAACTTACAATTATTCAACTCATACATCTGTTTGTAGCTGTTCTCTTCTCTTATCCAGTCAATAATCATATGCTAATCATTAACTGTTCTAAATTGAATCTAAGAATGTCAATGACATGTATATTTATTATTTTTTATTGAGTAACCCATAAGAATAATAATATCCATACAATTTATTTCCCATACGATCTTGCCTAACACAAATTCTTATGAGCTTTTAGTCTTACAATTCTTCTTTAAATTAGGCTTATCTGCACGTTTGAGAGCTTGGTAGTGTAATTATATTTTATATAAATTATTCATATGAATGAAAAGAAAGATGTTTTAAAAGAGAATACTTACCATAAATAAATTTACCTTTTTTTGTGTTATTCATCATCATTACTCACTTATGTTTCTTTCTGGACTTTTCTCTCTTCTTATTCTTCTTATTTTCGCTTTCATCTCTTTTCTTGTGTTTTTTGGCACTCTTAGATCGAGATCTAGGTTTTTTGGATGATTTGGCTTCATCTATACCTATATATTATATAATAAATTACCTTTTTTTGATTTACGTCTTTTATTTTCTTCCTCTTTTTCTACTTACTCATCTTTGGGCTTCTTCATTACCTCTTCACTCCTTGATCTTCTCAATTCTCCCAACCCTCCACCAAGATAACGAGGTCTCCATTTAAGAATTGTTCTACCTCTTTCGATATCTACTACCACTTTACGTCCATCAACACGTTTATCTACTGCATATTTATAAGCTGATTTAACACTGTTCTTACTCTCATACTCTTTTAATTTATGATCACCCCCTTACCAATGAATGCATAGCCTCTAGGTTTATCATGAGTTGAATCTCGCGCTATTCTTACAGATTTAATTGGACCATATTCCTCAAATTCTTTGCGCAGTTTTTTGTCAGTCGTTGCAAAATTTAATCTACCTACAAACAATGTTTTGTAAGGATCTGAGGATATGTTAGGGTCTTCAAAAGGATTCCATGTTTGCAATCTTTTCTTCACTTCTTCGCTATGTTATCTTTTTCTCTCTTATTTCTTCAGAACTTTAAGTGGTAATCTTGATGGCTTAACAACATCTACAGAATTATTACTATAAATACTTTTTTCTCTTTCTTCTCTTTCCATCTGCTCATATTCATCTTCAAATTTATCCAGCATCCACTCTGCTTTTCTTCCAACTCCCAAAATGGGATCATATGGTCTACATTTTGGTTTTAATTAGGATTTGATATGAGCAACTTAAGGTATCACAAAGATTGGTTACATCTAAGGATTACTCATGAATAAATACATCTGGTGGAAAATCAGGTTTGCGAATATTAGCGGCTTATTATACTTGAATAGGGTTATTCATTGCANATCCCACTCTATGGCTCTTTTGAATCGCAATTACCCTTCTTTATAACTAGATATTAAATTATAGAACTTACAATTATTCAACTCATACATCTGTTTGTAGCTGTTCTCTTCTCTTATCCAGTCAATAATCATATGCTAATCATTAACTGTTCTAAATTGAATCTAAGAATGTCAATGACATGTATATTTATTATTTTTTATTGAGTAACCCATAAGAATAATAATATCCATACAATTTATTTCCCATACGATCTTGCCTAACACAAATTCTTATGAGCTTTTAGTCTTACAATTCTTCTTTAAATTAGGCTTATCTGCACGTTTGAGAGCTTGGTAGTGTAATTATATTTTATATAAATTATTCATATGAATGAAAAGAAAGATGTTTTAAAAGAGAATACTTACCATAAATAAATTTACCTTTTTTTGTGTTATTCATCATCATTACTCACTTATGTTTCTTTCTGGACTTTTCTCTCTTCTTATTCTTCTTATTTTCGCTTTCATCTCTTTTCTTGTGTTTTTTGGCACTCTTAGATCGAGATCTAGGTTTTTTGGATGATTTGGCTTCATCTATACCTATATATTATATAATAAATTACCTTTTTTTGATTTACGTCTTTTATTTTCTTCCTCTTTTTCTACTTACTCATCTTTGGGCTTCTTCATTACCTCTTCACTCCTTGATCTTCTCAATTCTCCCAACCCTCCACCAAGATAACGAGGTCTCCATTTAAGAATTGTTCTACCTCTTTCGATATCTACTACCACTTTACGTCCATCAACACGTTTATCTACTGCATATTTATAAGCTGATTTAACACTGTTCTTACTCTCATACTCTTTTAATTTATGATCACCCCCTTACCAATGAATGCATAGCCTCTAGGTTTATCATGAGTTGAATCTCGCGCTATTCTTACAGATTTAATTGGACCATATTCCTCAAATTCTTTGCGCAGTTTTTTGTCAGTCGTTGCAAAATTTAATCTACCTACAAACAATGTTTTGTAAGGATCTGAGGATATGTTAGGGTCTTCAAAAGGATTCCATGTTTGCAATCTTTTCTTCACTTCTTCGCTATGTTATCTTTTTCTCTCTTATTTCTTCAGAACTTTAAGTGGTAATCTTGATGGCTTAACAACATCTACAGAATTATTACTATAAATACTTTTTTCTCTTTCTTCTCTTTCCATCTGCTCATATTCATCTTCAAATTTATCCAGCATCCACTCTGCTTTTCTTCCAACTCCCAAAATGGGATCATATGGTCTACATTTTGGTTTTAATTAGGATTTGATATGAGCAACTTAAGGTATCACAAAGATTGGTTACATCTAAGGATTACTCATGAATAAATACATCTGGTGGAAAATCAGGTTTGCGAATATTAGCGGCTTATTATACTTGAATAGGGTTATTCATTGCATGAGCCAACGGCATCATAGGAGTTGGAGCCTAATAATACATAAATTTAATAATTAAAATTATGCAATTAGACTCGTTACTTTGAAATGTAAAGAATATTAATAATGAATTAGAAATATATTTCTAGCGTATAAAATAGAGTTGATAAATAAGACAAACATGATTATAACACAGAGAATGGAAAGTGAATTTGAAGAATTCTTTATTTTTTTGAGTTCTTGTTTAGAATCAAGAGATTAATTTATATTCTTTTTTGGTAGTTAAATGACAGCATATTTTGATAGAACTCTTTTTTTAATGAAGCCTATGAAACTTCTTGTAATAAATAATATCTTTAGAAAATCAAAAATACAAAAATGAAATTAGTAGTCTTAATTTACAAGAGTGTAATATTTTAATTGGTTCATATATGTACAGAACAGATAAAGTAAAAGTATGAATAAATCTTTGCTTTTTATGAATGTAGTCCTTTGAGAGAGAATAAATGAAATTAATAAACAAAGTTTAATTTGTGAGTAATTAATCACTTGAGAAGTTAAAAATTATATTTCAGTTTAACAAATATATTTATATTAATTAATGTTAAGAGAAAAGAGGGAATTATTCAGAGTTTAAATCAGAAAAGAAAAAAATGAAGAGATATTCACAAAAAAAAGAACTAATATCACATTATCAATTCACTTGGATTTTCCCAAGGTCGATTATGATCAATTGATATCTAAATAAAATCTCCCTCAATGTATAGAAAAATTGGATTAATATCTATCGTCCAAAATAGAAGTCCATCCTTAAATTATTAATGATCTATTGTATATTATTTTACTAAATAGGCCTGGAGCTTAACTCACATTTGATTTATTATAATATTTCCCTTAAGAGTGTTCTAAATTTTTAACTAATTTCACCTATCACATGAAAAGAGAATAGATGTTATAATTGTTAAGTCACAGTTAAATAGTTTATTTGAATAATCTCTTGAATGGCAGTTCAGATGAATTAAAAGAAAATGTAACAACATTATTCTTAAACTAAATAGTTGACTAAAATTGTATGCAATTTTATAGTTGAATTGAATTCAGATGAAGCCTTAAACTTAGCTTAAAGCTTACAACTACTAACTAACATCTGCTATAGTTACACAACTCATGGGTGTCATAGAGAATTGAGCATGAATTATCTCAGAATTATTGCTCATCTATTCTTTAATAATTACAAAGAACAAAACATGGAATATGTATTAAGTATAATAGATAAAATCTCACAATGTAAAGAAGATGATGCTCTCTAATTATAATCATTTAAAACAATGAGAGCAGTTATAGGATCAATTCATATCAACCAATTTGAAATTGTGAATCAATTTAATTAATATTAAATTATTGATGTTGCCTTATCTGTTATCAATCATATGATTTAATCATAAGAAATTACTAAGTTAGCTATTTAAGCCTTCAAAATGTTAAATGTAATAATAGAAAAGAATAAGCAACTGATGAAAGTAAAGCCTATATCATATGAAGTTTCTTCTAGAAAAATATCACCTATTGACTTGCTATTCCAATACACTTTCAAGTAATCTTAGTTGCAACAAAGCAATAATTAAATTAATTTATCAAGGATTGATATAAATTATTGAAAATGACAATAATTTTGTATTGAATGAGCAAGATCAATGTTTTGAAATACTTGTAACTCAAGTACAAAATGCCAATAAATACCATTAAGTAACCTATCCACTTATACTAGGAATTTCCACCCAATACTTGTAATTTAATAATTTAACTATTAAAGTCTCGATACAAAGAATCAACAATCATTGAATTTCCAATTTTAAAATTGATCAGCGAATTCTATTAAAATGAAAACTAACTTATTAGCATTGATGATTATTTGTATATTGCATTTACAGTTCTATAAACTGGAGAAAGTACTAACAATTTATTAGTTAGTGATTTACCCTGATCGGTATGTTGGGGAATTCTTAAAATACTAGGGGGAATCCATAATTTAAGATATCTAAAGAAATACGAGTGATTACGCACATATGTAGATAATTGATGAAATTATTAAAATGACAGAATATGATGAGGAATTAGATTTTTATGATTGACTTTATTATTGTTAAATTTATTTATGATAAAATAAAATTAATCCATAATTTAATAGAAGTACAATTATTTATAAAATTTACCTAAATAAGTATAATTATAATATAATTGATGAACATGAACAAATGGATTATTGTAATAAGGAATGCAATTAAAATTTAGAACCATGAGAATTTAAAGTGAGGTATAAGATAGAATTTATTAAAGTTGCTAAGGCTTAAAATGTTAGTAAGATTTAGGATTTAAAAAAGAAATGATAAAACCAAAATATAAAAGGAAGATAAAAATTATAAAATAAATATGACTTTTCAATCTTAAAACTTATTCTTTTTAAATTTATAAGATTACTTAAGATAAATTGTTTAAGATCACTCAATTATTAAAGTAAAATATAAACTGATTGAAAAGTAACTTAAGAATAGGCTGATGACAATTGAATAATGTGATTTATTACTGCATCAGATTATTATTAACAAATTCTTATGCGCTTTAGTGTTGGGTAAAATTAAGTGATAATCAATTATGATTTTTTATTAAAATTATAATTATTTGAATTTTCTTACTTATTATTCTATTTAATCCAGCTTCACTTCTATTCAAATTTTAACAAAATTTTTAACAGGAACTAAATGAGAATATAAATTTAATAAAATAAGTAGAAAATATTATTTTTTTAATTATACATGATAGATATTTGAATAGATCAATTTTATTTATTTGCATGTGGATGTGGGTCTTTTATTACTATATAAAGTACTTTATATTAGTGGATGATTTGCAGCCTATGAAATATCAAATCGTTATTTAGGGTCAATTACTAATATAGAATTTATAAAATCTTAGGCTGTCTCTGTGACTTTTTATGGACCATTATCATATTATATAGTTTAATTTTTTCTCTGAAATGAAAACATTTATTCAAGTTCTTTAGGATTTTTAGCATTGAATGGTACCCTTCCTAATTATTTCATTATTTCATACCAAATAACATTTCATAAAATACAATACCAAGTGCCCATAAATCTGTTTTTGAAGTATATTGATAATGAGAATATATTTCTGGAGCCATATATAATGGAGTTCCAATTTATAAAATTTCTCTACATATAATAATTGATATACTTTGTTTATGGTTGATTCAAGTCAATTGCAAATCCAAAATCTGCTAATTTGGGTATTTAATTTGAAACTAAAATATTCTATGTCTTAATATCTCGATGTACAATATTTCTCTCCTTTAAATAAAGCAATGCTTTAATGAGATGTTTTAAGATCTTCACTGCATTATGTTCTGGTAAATATCCCTTTTTTTCTATTATAGATTGCAAATCGCCTAAAATCCACAGACTAATTACCATCAGAACAAAATTCAGTTACAATATAGATATTATTGACTGTTTCAAGGTAATTGTATAATTTAAGTAAGCATTTATTATCTACTGACTTTAGGATGTTTATCTCATTAACTAATAAACTTCTAAAAATTTAATTGTTTTAAATGCTTTTCCTATCAATAATCTTGATAGCCACTGTCTCATTTGTGTTTTAATCTTAACCTTTATACACTGAACTGAATTCTCCAGTTCCAATCACATCATTTAAATTATACACATATTAGCCAATCTCTTTCTAAACATTAATATATTAATACTAATATGCTTGGAGAACTTTAGGATTACTTATTCTCAAACTTGATCTTACTATAAGGACTAGTTGATGATCCCTCTATTTTTTTTATGTTTTAAGGCTGTTAATTTAATTATTATTATTACATTTTATTATTAATAATATTGTAATCAATTTATATAGATTTAAATTACAATGAAGACTGAATAGCATGATTAATTAGGAGTTAATTAAAGGTGAATTGAATAATAATAATGAGAACATTAAAATACATCTTTTGAAATACTTATAATTTAATAATAGTCAATTTCTTTTTTAGGTAGGTAACATTTTCTTAAACTAATTCTTCAAATCTTTTTCTCTAATACTTCCATCTTTTCTATGGAAGCGATCATTAAAGAAATCTAAAGCTTTTTCAACTTTACCTTTTAGAATATCAGTACCTTATTTTTTATATTATATTTAAGAAGCTTCAACAAAAAGATGGTTAAAAGTTTATTAATTTGCTAAATTAAGAACAAGATTGAAATCTTTAAATATGAATAGAACAAATAGCATGAGCATTCTGATGTTTTCAGGGACATCATCTGGCTTTTTGTTTTGTCTTAAATAAAAGTTATATAACTCCCTTTCAAATTAATCTAAATCTTCAATTAAATATTTATCAGCCTTTTCTTAAGGTATTCTGAATGTATTTTGATTAATTTTTACTTGACTTTTAATTAATGGATGATTATAACCAATTATATATCCTGAGTAGTCTTTTATATTTAAACAAGGATATGGATCAGAATAAAAATAAATTTTTTGATCATTATTATCTCCTTTTTTTTATTTGGTTCCAAAATATTTCTTAATATAAGCAATCATTTCTTTTTTAAGAACTGAATTTTATGACACCTTTAAACAATCCTCATGAAATAAAAATGATCCTACCGATTTTCTTGGCTCAAACTTATTGCATTCATGGCATTTTATACATCCCTTACAATAACTTTCATTTTGAATCTACTACAAAGGATAATCAATGAATGATTAGCACTTTGAACATTTTTTGCCTTGACAACTTTTGCAAACATTATCTTTATTACCCCTTTTAATTTCACATGATTCTAAATTCTATTTACATTTACTACATGATATTGTAGGTTCTAATTATATTTCAATCTCTGAATCTTATGTAGAAATACTAGTTACACTATCACATCTCTCTATTTTAGCTTCCAATTTATCTGATTATATTTCAACAGACTGTTCAGTTGGGTTTTCATCTAATTTTTTATGTTCCTCCTTTAATTGATTATTAACATCTTCTGTATTTCCATCAATTCCTCCTCTTATTGAAATAATTTACTATTCATCTTCTACATCCAATTTTAATGTTGGACTTTTATAAGGTTAATAATTTTGGATGAGATTCTTATTGAATATTTCTTCAATCAATTTATAATCTAATGAAATCCCTTTTTCAAACATATATTTGGCTAAATAATTAGCCATTAAAACTTGCTTTAATCTTGTTAGGATGGGGTATTTTTGGGCAATTTAATCGTAAATTTTACCAAATTAATTTGCAAATCTATAGGCTCCATTATTTTCATCCTAAATTTCCTCGTCCTAGAGTTCTTCATTAACAGTTCTTGCATCAACTGCCATTTAAATATTCTAAATCTCAAGTTTATGAACATGATTATTTTTATCTTCTATAATGTGTAACTTTAGTTTTCCAATTTTAAGAAATATTCTAGCAAAATATTCTGGATCTAATTTATATAGAGGTTATAGATCTAGGTTTCCGTAATCAAATGGTCTAGTTTATAATGGCTCTCTTTACAATACTTCTATTCCCAAACTCATTTATTTTAATAGAAAATCAGCTTCATAAAGAACTTCTCCAACATGTGTTCCTTCTAAATATTTTGGGAAATAGATTTTTTATTGGAATGGACTATTCATTTCTTAATCGTTTTCCTCTGGGTCTAATGTAAATGACATATCAATTTGGTAATCTGCAAATTCTGGATCATAATAAACTTTCAAAAATGTGAATAAATCTTATATCTAAATCTTCGTTTCAGCCTCTTCATTAAGAACAAAATTAAAATTATTTTCAGTAATTTTAACACCTACTATATTATTGAATTTAGGGTCTTCAAAAAAATTCTTTTAAGCATTGTTTTTTAGTACATAAGTGGATGAAATTTAATTAAGTAAATTAAAAATTTCATCCTATCTAGAATAATAATGTGAATTAACTGACTCATCAGGCCGATAATATATGTGGCTCTCACATATTGCTTCCTATATTTTATTTTGAATTGCAAGTTCGATGGATTTTCTATATGATGTTAATGGCCAGTTTCTAAACGATAAGTCTATCAATAATAATTAAGCTTATGAAGTAAGACTATCCAAATCAACATTCGGATATTCAGATTTAAAAAATCTCCTTAACTTTAAAACATTTTTATCATAATCAGCTAAGAACAGATAGTTAACTTGTCCATCTGTTAAACCATTTTTATATGCTAACACTTCCTTGGGTTAACATATATGAGAATATCCAATTATTTAATAATCTTGATCATTTACATTTACAGGAAACCACAAGTTTTTTTCTTCGTTATAGCTGGCAAAATTATACTTTTTTCCTTCCAAATCTCTTAAAAATTTAATCCATTCAGGACTCTTGCGATTACAAAATTCTAAATCAGTATTCATAGCAAATATAGCATACTACTCTAATGTTACAAACCTATCATTAAACAGCTCAGTAGCATAAATTAAACTTTTTTCATTTGTTTGAAGTATTTCATATTTCCACAAGCCTTCTTTTTTTGGATTTCCATATTGATCAAAGTGTTCTTAAAACAATTTTTGTTCCTCTATGAATTTAATCTTTAACAAATTGTTTTGGTTCTCATCACTAATGTGCTTCCTTTCATTAAATTTCAAGGCTTGATAAAAATTTTTCGACTAGCACTCCTTTATCAATTTAGAGTATTGCAATATTCTTCCTGTATTCAAAAGAATAGATAAAAGAAGATATTAGCAACCAATATTTAATTATTGAAAGCTATTTTCTCCGTATTTTTCATTATATTCATTTTCAAGTACCATTTTGGCAGTATCGATATCCTATTATAATAAATATTAGGCTTTGTCCTTATTAATTCCATTCTTGAATTGTTCATAATCCTCATCACTTGTTATAAGATGATTATATCCAATTAACCATTTGGTGCCTTATTCATTACAAAGTTTGGGAGTTTCAATAAAACGATTGTCATCACTCAATTATTTCTTAGCTAATTCTTAAAATTATTCCATTATATATATTAATATCTTTAATGCTCTCTACAAAACATTTATAGTTCCAAATTCTATTAATAAAATTCTATAATTAAATTTAAATAGTTTTTAATAACATGGATTGAGTAAAAAAATTTTAATAAATTAATAATTTAAATTTTTTTAATTAAGTGCAAAATCTACCTTTCCAAAAATCCTAAGAAATTATTTCAAATATTTAATGTTTGTGGAAAAAATGTTTTGTTAAATCAAGGTTGTTCCTTGTGGATTTAATAATGAAAAAATTCCATTAAAATAAAATCACAATATATTTATTAATAGTATTACTACTTTTCATATATTTATTCTATAAGAGAAAATCTTATGATATTTAATATAATTCATGTAAAAATCTCATCTATTATTTTTTAATACCACTGATTGAAAGGAATACAGTCATTCTTAAACTTCTCGTAAAGGTGATCGAAATTCATAGTAAAGATATGAGCTTATCCCAAATCGAGTTTGACACATTGAGTAATCTAAGTATTATTAAGGGGAATTACCAATTTAAAAAATTCATAATAAGGATCACTCTACTTTACTTTGGTAGAATTAAGAAATACCAAGGATCTAATTTTTTCTTTTGATTAGATGTCACATCTAGTATTTGTTGGATTCTTCATGGTTATAGAATTCCTAATAGATGATATACTTGGTTAAATCTTTTCCCATTTAAAATTAATTTAATTATGCGAAATACAATTTGAATACTAACTTTCTTTTTGTTAAAATTTTAGTTCAATTGATTCATCTTAACAATTAATAATACAATCATTATTTTGTTGTGTGTTAGTAATAATGCTTGAATTCGTTTGTAAAGTGGCCAATTACTCAGTCAAATTCTGTATCAAAAATTACTAACCTTCAAATTACTATTTGAGTTGTTCAAATTATATTTAGAGAAATCCTTTTTCCTTTGAGAGTTGAAGAATCTGTTTATCAATTTCCTATTTTACACTATTTAATGTTTAAATCTAATCTCGATATTATTAATTCTGCTGATGAAGTTTTTTTCTTAGTTCAGCCTCTACCTCCACAATTTCCTTTTCAGATTTCAAAGATTTCTCTTCAAAGAATTGCAACTATAACTCCAATTATTAGCAGATCTCAATTTACATATTTAAATCACTTTTTTGATCCTTCAGTTGATTTGATTATTTTGATATCTAAAAGTTGAGCATTTCGATTTCTGCTGATTTTGATTTCAATTCAAAGCTTACATCTCTCTTGTAATTTTATATTTCCTCCAAATATAAATCTAAAAATATTTCATAATATTACAGGAGGAGTCAATTAGTTAATGACACATTTATTCAAGTTGGGCTTGATCAAGCATTGAATTTAGAAGGTCTTCACAGTTTATTAAAAATTCAATCATTTTTGAGTCTGTGAGTAGATTCATTACTTAATGATAAAAGATAGTGAAAAAATTAAGATGTATTAGATTCTGATAAAACACTATAAATATATTTTTTATCACTTTATTATATCTCTAATAAAGTAATTAATTAAAATCTTCCAAAATTTAACATACGATTAAATAAATATATGTCAAAAATCAAGAAAATCTCATATACCTAATCGCTCTACTTGAGTTTGGATGAAATTTACAAATGCTTCATTTGTTTGTTCTAGTGTTTTTCTGGTGTTATTCTGAGCATATTCAATAACTCTAATCTTAATTTCTTTAACTATATTATACTTTAGGCACGTTTTACACAAGAAATGCTTTGGTCTCCTGAAATTTAATCGTTGCATTCCAATTTAAAGACATTCAATTTACTTTTTTAAGGTTTAATCTAAGAATTCTTAAACTCTCTTCTGTTATTCATGTACAAAGTTTCTTTTATTTATTATTCCTATTTTAATTATGTAGTATTACTTTTTTTGCTGCAATAGGATCTTTGGTTATTTTTTCAACATAAAAAACACTTCGGCATCTCCTAAAGTCGAGTTTTTCTTTAAATCGAACATCAAAATAAGGACAATCCCATCAATCTTTCTATTTAGGAATTCCTATTCTCTTATATAAATCAATCAACAGTTTATCATTAATTTTTCTCCCTATTTTGATTGTTTTTAGCAGATCTACAAGGATGCATTTAATTTACCACTAATTTAATGTATCATTCTTGTGAATTATATTTTGAATGATTTCTGTTTCAATAGAATACTAGTCTGAAAATAAGTTATTTATTGTGTAAGATCAATGAAATAGGAAAGGAAATTATAAGAAATCCTTTGACTTTTTCAAGTCTCACTCTAGAATAAGGTATCTCAAGTTTATTTCATCCATAAGCAGTAAAATAGAAGGCTTTTTCATTTTAAAAAGCTAAATGTAAGAAGTATGATTATAAAGAATTGAGTAATTCTAATAAGGGATGATGAAAAAGGAAATTAAAAATTAATCTCTAAATTATTTAATTAATTATGAAGTTAGTCTGGGATCTTATTTTCACTTCGTAAAATACTAGTCTAGATATAAATCTACTTAATAAAAAAATCAAATTCTACATTTAAGCATTCTATATGAATTCAAACTAAATAGTAATTTTATCCTCCTTATTTAGTATAACTCAGTCCAAAAGATTAATCATTTGCCTAAGGAACTACAAATAACAATAAGATCATAAAAATTAATAATAATATTTAAATGGCGATAAAACACTAAGAAATTTTGGATATTAAATATTTATTTATTAAATAAAATTAAGCTATATTAAATGAATGAACTTTTAGAAATTTAACATTAGCTATAAAAATTTCTCAATAAATAATAATCTAATTTTTTCGATTGACAAAAATTGGAAAATTTATAATCATTTATTGCTATTTTTCTAAGGCTGTAGATAAGGAAATAGCTTAACCAACATATTTGGTCGTTGTTTAGTTTTTTATTAAATTTGTGGCTGTTCATGTGTAGTATGAAATGTCGTTAATCTATCTCCTTATTTGGACATAAAATCACAAAGTGTTTACTATGTACTCTTTTAATAAAGGGAATTCTAAGAACTTTGTTGTTAAATAGAATTTTAAGTTTTAGCCTTGTTAGAAACATAAGAAGTTATGATACTGAAAGCTTGCTTTTTTTATAATGCTTTTATTAGGTTTTTCTTCTTCCTAGACATAACTTTGATTTGAAATTTTTTCTCTTCAAAATTAACTCTTCTTTAATATGCTCTTAATGAATCTAAGCAAGGAGATCCATCAATCTGACTCTCTGATTCAGATTATGAAATTAACTTTTCATTGATTTATTATTGAAATTTTATTAATTTTTCTTTCGAAAGTAGCATACTTCCTTTTGGAATTTAAAAACAAGTTTATCTTTTAACAGCTGTTTTCTTCATCATTATTAATTTAACAATTTTTCGAACTAAACTATTTTCCAAAGGGAATATCGGTCCTTCATTAAACTCTTTGACTTCTGTTTAAGCTCTTTTGTGTCTCATTTTAATTACAGGATCTAATGGCTGTGTTTTACTTCTGGTTTTTTTAACCTTATTATTCTTTCTCCCCAAAAACTCTATATAGTATTATGAACTTACTGTATTGCATTTTCATTCTTTGAATTTTCTTTTTCTTCGCCTTTACTGCCATAAGATATTAATATTTAATAACTGATTTTGGAGCTTTGGTATTGAGACGCTTTTATTTTTCGCTCATTAATTCATAATTGCTCCATCTCCTCTACAACTTGTTTGTAATTATGGTATTTTTTTATTATAGGCTGGTCATTGATTTCTAACTCCTTGAAAAGACTTCCAAAACAGGCTTAGGAGAAGCCCGACGAATAGGACTCTTTTCAGTAGGTAACTATAATTGGATATAGTTTTTCAATGAAGGATTGTGGGTATCCTAAAAAAAGTGTGGATGAATTTCGAATTTGAAGCTTTTAGATTTACAAATTTTTCTATTTTTTGTTTCTTGTTTTGTATCATATGGTGACTTCAATAACATCCTTTACTTTTTAACTAATCTCTCTAATTTATTAGCTGTGATATGATTTCCAAATACAACATCTTTGTGAATCATTAATTTCACAAATTTATTCACAATAATATATAAATTTGTTAGTAATAATTATTTTATTCTTCGATATCAAAAGGTGAGATTTAATATAGATAAAATTATCAATCCTCAACATTTATTTTTATTAGATTTCACGTCCATACTTAATTCTCTTTTTTTGATTATTGAATATTTTATAATCTGCTATTGAAATTTTATATATGGAAAATTTAGAGACTTAATTTTATGTTTCTTTTGTTTTTATTACAGCAATAGATACAGAAATAATTTAATTCCTATTATTACCACTCTAGTGTTTGAGATTCTTAATCTAAACTCAAAAGTTTGATAAACCAAAAAGTATAAAAAATCTGCTTACTAAATGATTAATCTAAAGATTATGGATGAAATGTAGCAAAGGTGGTTTCATTTTAGTGAGATACACTAATTTATTTTGATTATTGAGTAATCAAGGGAAATAACCCTTTTAAGTAAATCAAATATAGAATATTATATATTAACAAGAATCTAATTTTTGTATCATCAAAATTTGAAAATCGACATTCAATATTTTAAATGACTTAGATTTCATAAGTATTACTAATAATTTATCTGATAAATTATAAATCTTGTCTGTTTGAGAGTGATTCACTTTATATATATAAATACTTGATAATCTCCAATTTTAAGTACCTTAACTGCTTTGAACAAAATTTTGTGATTTCCCTTTAAATTAACTACCAATTTATTTCAAAAATAACAATAAAAAGATTCAATGTTTTTTAAGAAATTCTAAATTCGAGTGATATAAAATGTTGTATTAGAAACTCATAAAATTCATTCACTAGAACATACAGGGGTTTACATAACTCCCATAATTTGAGAGATTTTTTAATGTTAAAGAAAATTAATATATTTGAAAGCAGAAACTTACCTTATAAAATTTGACTTATAAATAATATAATTAATGTAAGGAAACGAAGATATTAACAAAGTGTACACTTTGGAGAAAACTTTAGGAGAGTATAGAAATAATATAAGTTAAGGGGAGCCTTTGGAGTTGTTAAAAGAGCAGTTAAAAAGAGCACAGGGGAACATTTCGCTGTTAAAATAATTAACAAGTATTTGATCCATATTGATTGAAGGGAAAACCTGTCAAACGAAGACTTATTGGCCTTGTAAACAGAAGTCGAAATTCTTACTCAAGTATAATAAATAATTATTTAGATCGATCATCCTAATGTTGTGAAATTGTATGAAATTTACGAAGATGACACGTTCTTCTATATGGTCTTGGAATTAATGACAGGTGGAGAGGTATTCAATAATCAATCATTACGTTAAGCTATTCGAAAGAATAGTTGAGAAAGACCACTTTAGTGAAAAGGAAGCAGCCGCTACCCTTAGACCAATTATTGATGCACTCGCTTATTGTCACAANTATCAAAAGGTGAGATTTAATATAGATAAAATTATCAATCCTCAACATTTATTTTTATTAGATTTCACGTCCATACTTAATTCTCTTTTTTTGATTATTGAATATTTTATAATCTGCTATTGAAATTTTATATATGGAAAATTTAGAGACTTAATTTTATGTTTCTTTTGTTTTTATTACAGCAATAGATACAGAAATAATTTAATTCCTATTATTACCACTCTAGTGTTTGAGATTCTTAATCTAAACTCAAAAGTTTGATAAACCAAAAAGTATAAAAAATCTGCTTACTAAATGATTAATCTAAAGATTATGGATGAAATGTAGCAAAGGTGGTTTCATTTTAGTGAGATACACTAATTTATTTTGATTATTGAGTAATCAAGGGAAATAACCCTTTTAAGTAAATCAAATATAGAATATTATATATTAACAAGAATCTAATTTTTGTATCATCAAAATTTGAAAATCGACATTCAATATTTTAAATGACTTAGATTTCATAAGTATTACTAATAATTTATCTGATAAATTATAAATCTTGTCTGTTTGAGAGTGATTCACTTTATATATATAAATACTTGATAATCTCCAATTTTAAGTACCTTAACTGCTTTGAACAAAATTTTGTGATTTCCCTTTAAATTAACTACCAATTTATTTCAAAAATAACAATAAAAAGATTCAATGTTTTTTAAGAAATTCTAAATTCGAGTGATATAAAATGTTGTATTAGAAACTCATAAAATTCATTCACTAGAACATACAGGGGTTTACATAACTCCCATAATTTGAGAGATTTTTTAATGTTAAAGAAAATTAATATATTTGAAAGCAGAAACTTACCTTATAAAATTTGACTTATAAATAATATAATTAATGTAAGGAAACGAAGATATTAACAAAGTGTACACTTTGGAGAAAACTTTAGGAGAGTATAGAAATAATATAAGTTAAGGGGAGCCTTTGGAGTTGTTAAAAGAGCAGTTAAAAAGAGCACAGGGGAACATTTCGCTGTTAAAATAATTAACAAGTATTTGATCCATATTGATTGAAGGGAAAACCTGTCAAACGAAGACTTATTGGCCTTGTAAACAGAAGTCGAAATTCTTACTCAAGTATAATAAATAATTATTTAGATCGATCATCCTAATGTTGTGAAATTGTATGAAATTTACGAAGATGACACGTTCTTCTATATGGTCTTGGAATTAATGACAGGTGGAGAGGTATTCAATAATCAATCATTACGTTAAGCTATTCGAAAGAATAGTTGAGAAAGACCACTTTAGTGAAAAGGAAGCAGCCGCTACCCTTAGACCAATTATTGATGCACTCGCTTATTGTCACAAGATGGGAATAGTGCATCGAGATCTCAAACCAGAAAATCTACTTTACTCCTCCATGGAACCAGGAGCCTTGTTAAAAGTAAGTGATTTTGGACTTGCTCGTTTTGTTGGTTCCGAAGAAGTCATGATGACTCAATGTGGTACTCCAGGCTATGTGGCTCCTGAAATCATCAATGGCAAAGGATACACCGAAGCCATCGATTTCTGGTCTGTTGGTGTTATTCTCTATATTATGTAAAAATAATATTCATTCAAGGTTGTGTGGCTTCCCTCCCTTCTATGATGAGGATAACGACAAGCTCTTTTAAATGATTAAAACTGGTACCTTTGCTTTTCCTTCGCCTTACTGGGATCAAATCAGCAATGAAGGTTAAATATCAATATCCTATTTCTAGCCAAGGAACTAATCAAAGGCTTATTGACTATTGATCCAGCCAAAAGACTCACAACTGACAAAATCCTCAAGCATCCTTGGCTCCTCAATAACACCCATAAATCTATCGTCAATCTATAAGCTAAATTAAAGGATTACCGTGCATCCAAGAAAATTAAAGTAATTCTACATCACCACATAATAGAGAATCGCCAACGTGCTTACAATTGCAAGAGGATGGGGTAAAATGGCCTAAGTTAAGAAAAATTGATATCATTAGAATAAATAATATTACATTTATATATTGACAATAAAAGTCCACATTTTGAGATTAAAACGATAGGATAAATCTTAAATCAAAATTTGCTTAAATTTACTAATTTTCTTTTTCTTTTTAAGTGTTCAGCTCACCATACAAAGGAATGGAGTTATAAAAAAATAACTTCATTCTGAAAGAAAATAACAATTTAGTAATTTAAATCACAACCTATTTTTAAATGAAGAGCATGTTGCATTTGAGTAGTCCATAATTTTATTTTGATTTATAATAATGCTTTTTCTAATTCAATTATAAAAAATGATATTATTCTAAAAAATCAATTTAATAATACTAAGGTATTTAAAATTAATGATCAAATGAATTACGAATGATTTTTTCCCTGTTCTTTAAATCTTAACTCAATTAATCAAACACATTTAATCATTTCATATTCATCTAAATTTTAATCTAATGATAAAGCCAAGAATGTGTCATTTAAGCTATAAGCCAATCGAATCATTGAAATCTAGAACATTAGATTTTGATTTATTCGAATTAGAGAAGATCAATTTTTCAGTTAAAATGATGCAAATGGCTGAAAAATTTAACAAAGAATAAGAAATTAGTACTCCAACTTTTAAAACTCAAAAGAATTAAACTTAGAGTGCTGTGAAAGAAATTGCCAACTATGTTCAACCCAAAACCAATAACAAACTTATTAGATCAAAAAGAAATCCTCAAGTTATAGGGAAGGCATCATTAAAGAACCCCTAAATTTGATAAAATATATATATATGTTCAACTATTTCTTCAATTTAAAATGGGCTTAGAAGATTTGTCAATATTTAAGACTGTGAAAAATCTGTGGACTATTAAATATATAGAATTTTATTATGATCAAATTGATTCTGCTTCAGCTCCTGGATATTGTTTTCGATCAAATTATATCCATTAAGCAACAAGCTTTCAAATTTTTTAATTTTTCATATCCTTAAAGTCAAAATAAGAACTAACCTAATGAGACAATTTGTTGTATTTTTTCATTTAATTATTTAAGCCTTACCAAATTTCACCACATACAAGTCAATTACGTTTAAAGTGCAGATCGAATTTTATTTAGAATTCAATATTTGATTATTAACATTTGATAATTTTTGATCATTAATAATTTTTTAAATTAAAGTAAATCATAATTCTCAATACGAGAAGATATCTTTTGAAATAATAGAATATATATTGCAATAGGCTAATAACTCTATTAATAGAATCTTTATCGGTTTGATATTGCAATAATGGCATAACAAAAACCCTTTTTTAGTATAAGCAAAAGAACAGAAAATAATAATTCTTACAATCTCTTTGATATTTACATTTATTATTATAGGAGGACATGGTTCATATGTTTTTGAGGATGAAGATAGGCACTTCTAAAAATTAGAAATATATCAGGTAGTAAAATATTAGAAAGATTGTTGCACTTTATATAATTTTATTATTTAAAAAATAGACCATATAATAATATTATTAAATGTAGATCTTTAAATCAATTGCTTAACATTCCTACTTAAACGGTAATATAAGCCTTAAGGCTTTAGCAATGAAATATAAAAAATTCATTAACGTGCTTAATCTTTTGAATAAACAAAATTAATAGAGAATGTAATCGAATAACAATTTATTTAAAACGTTTTGCAAGATAATTTAAAGGATATTAAAACGAATAAATTCGATAAATTTATATTATTCATTAAGTAAAATAATATCTTCGCTCTATCCAGAAAGCAGCTCTTTTTGTATAAGGCATCATTTACATTTATAAATGGTACTTCAATTATCAAGATATATTACATTTTTTGATTTACGATACTAATCTCTAACTTTATCGCTGAGCATGTCTAAATATAGGTCATATTGATTCTTTTTATTGGACCAAGGAATTGCTTAATGATACAGCAATTGCTATACACAATCATTGTAACCAGAGCGGATTCCAAAGAAGAGAGGAGTTCTTCCAAGCTAGATAATAGAATGATAAGTACAATATCACGGCGATTAACGTCAGCATGATATTCCATAAGTAATTCTACCATTTCCACATGATTGCGAATGACTGCATGATGAAGAGGAGTTAATTTGGATGGATCAAACTCATAAACTAAATATCTGTTATCTTGTAATTCTCTACGAGTTAGTTCAATCTTATTAGCTTTTACTAAATCAAAAAATAATTTAGATCGTTCATTAGCATATGCTGCTAGAGGATAAATTTTATGTTTGATGAGATCTTCAAGATTGAGATGTAGTTCGTGTAATCTAAACAAGAACATCTTTATCATATTCAAAATTTTGTGTCTTCTCAATTTTTTCTATTATTCAGAGTTCACAACTTAATTCTTTGGAAATAATTCTAATAAGGATTAATCTAAATGTAAATAGTTGTGTTGATATTTTGGATTGATAACTTTAGACTTGTAATCAACATAGCATTTTCGATGATACTCTTAACGAGTGAGTTCATCAAATCTTTCAATCTCTTATCTCTATTTTATTAGTTCTTAAGCAGTATATTTTTCTGCTTCCTCAAGTTACTATTACTCTGAATTTAACAAATAAAATACTTAAAATAATTTCCTCATCTTTTAACATATTGAATAAGGCAATATTTATAGGATGATTCTGTGCTCGGTCTAAATCAGTATATTGGATATCTTCAATATGCAACTCCTTAAAGATTTAGTTCGGATCTCTTTTCTGAGATTTCAACACTTTCAAACTATCATCTTAATAATATTTAGAAAAGCGAACTCTATTCGCATTAGTTAATTCATAACGAGGATTAGATAATTTCCTAGGGGGTGAACGTAATGATTCATGTTGTCTAGTTATACTCTTCATTCTAAGCATGTGTTCACTCAATCCCTTCACTATGCTTAATGGCTGCTTGAAAATGAACTACCTCTCTTTATTTTCTGAAGTTTCATTTTGTACTTTTTAAAGTGGTGCTGCTGTTTTAGTCTTGTCCAATATCATCAGATATTCGCCATTGAATTTCTTAAGAAAATTGTTATAATTAGCAGCAGTTGCCATCTGTTTTATACGACTTGTCTAAACACGCTCCGTAACTGGCTGTTGTTGAGCTAGCAAAGATTTTTATTTTTCAAGCCACTTCACTCGTCTATGTTAAGACATAGCAAGTAAGTCCACTGTCTTTTCTATGCTTCGACTTGTATTCCAAGTATGTGGCACTTCAGACAAAGCTGTATGGTTCTTTCGCAAAAGAGGTTACTAAATTAGCTGTTGCACTTGCACCAAACTCATCTATTTGCTTTTCCTGTTAGTCATTTAAGTCTTGGGAGTAGCAGTTTGAGGTTAAGAATTCTTCAACCTCTCAAAAGATTCGTGTGTCTTGGCTTAACGAGTGGTCTTTTCATTACTTTCGATTAAACTCGATAATAGGCACCTATGAGTGGGTGCTTTCATTTTATAAAATAATTAACTCACTATTTTTTCATTGAAATCAATAATATATTTTCATTATCAACTAAATGTTCAATAATTTTAATAACACTAGAAAAACAGTTTCTAATTCATTAGAATAATACTAATTTCAATAAATTTGTTTTTTTAATTTTATATAACTCATTTGATAGTAATATTATAGTCAACTTCTAAATTTAGAGCCAACATTTGAATTTTACTTTAATTTTGAAAAAACTCAATAAGACTTATTTGTTGATTTTTAAATCTAAAGAAATTTCATTATGTCAAATGGAATATTGAAATCTCAAGTATTTTAATTATCTTCAATTCTATTTTACTATAAACAACTAAATTAAAATTAATGATTTTTGGATAATTAAAAGGATATATTTAATCATTTCAACCTTTACCTTTACCAAATTATAATCTTAAGGTTAGTTTACAGACTAAATTGATTTGTTAATTTCTTCATATTTAACTATTTCATTTTTTACAACTTTCATGATCACTTATGCTCTTTCTTTTATCTAACTCTATATTAGCTATTTATTTTTTGATTCATCTTTAGAGAGGGTATAATTAATTTTCAAAATAATACTTCTAGTATATGTATATCTATAATATAATTATTCCTATAAGTTTGGAGATAAAAATAAAATATGGAAGAAAGGATTTAATAAATAATCAATGCTTTCCCTTTCAATACTCCTCAACTATGAATACAGGTGAAAATGCAGTTATTCCTGCACAAGCATGAACATCTTAAGTTGCATCAAATTTCATTGACTAAAATAATGAATTCTTTTTTGATACATATTTATTATTTGATACTCTACTTTCCCAAGTAATGTTTCCTTCATCCATGTCTACATATACAATTATTAAATCATCAGGTTTAAAAATGAAGGATTCTTTAAAATCTTTTTTGTCTTTAAGGACATGTGAATAAGGTATTCCATAATTATTTATTAAATAAACCCTAAATTTTAATTTAATTAACTACCCATTCTAAGAATATGGTTTTTCTTCAAAATATGTTTAATAGTCATTTTGCATAAGAAACTCTTTATGACAAATTCCAATCCAAATCAGATAAGCGTTTTCTTTGATACCAAAGGCAAATCGATATTATCCTTTCTTAGGCAGTATAGGCTCGCATATGACCATGCCTCTGTCATCTTCATTTTTGGCCATCAATCCATTATTCAAAATTTTAATCCATTTGTATTTAAATTTTTACGAAAAATAAATTTTGAAGTCATACCATTTTTTTACTTCTGAAATAACTTATTTCTCATTCAATTGTTTCTATTTCATCTCAATTTTTTAGACTATTTTCTTTTTCTTCTCTTATTTTGGCTTTTCCTAAACTTTTTATTTTTAATTTTCTTATATTATGATGATTTAAAAAAATACAATGCAATTTATTTAATTCTTATATTATTTAAGTATACGACTATTGTACATTTTGACACATTGGCAAAGTAGTATTTAAAACACTTTATATTTTTACAATTTATTTCATCTAATCTATTAAATGATAATTATTATTTTCATAATCAATTTTCAAGTTACCTAAATCCATTTCCCTAATGTTTTCTTAAAACTCAAAATAAAAATTTTTTTGATTTTCTAAAAAATTACTTATTTAATTCATATATTCGATATTCTTAAGTTTGATGTTGTCTGGAGAATCCAAATACTGTAAATCCTATTAATGTTCATCGTGATATTATCTGCAAATATCACAAAATGTGTTTAAATTACTAATACATTTTTTATTCGAACAATATCCAAAAAGCAGCTTTCCAATATGTTTTTCATTTTAACAAGATTCCATATAAATAAAATTAATTTAATTATAATAATTATTATTTACATTAATATATATAACTTTGAATGTTAAAAATCACAAATCTACTTATAGTAAGAATAATTTAATATTTCCTTCAACATCCAAGTAATTATCATAATAGTTATTCTAATTCGATTATTATGTATCTAAATATATATATATATTCGTGAACGAAATAATGTATAATCATCTTAGATTAATTGTTATAATAATAAAAATGTTTACTAAATTATTTAGATTTTCATTTTCTGCCACAACTAAAAATCCAAAGGTATTCTTTGATATTTCCATTAACGATGCCCCAAGCGGTAGAATAGTCTTTGAAGTAAATTGAATAATTTACAATTAGTTATTTGCAGATGCCACACCTAAAACTGCAGAAAATTTCAGAAAATTATGTATTGGTGATACTGTGTCTAAGATATCTGGGAAAACACTTCATTATAAGGGTTCATCATTCCATAGAATCATTCCATCATTTATGTGCCAAGGGGGAGATTTTACAAATCATAATGGCACAGGCGGAGAATCAATTTATGGAAGGACATTCCCAGATGAAAATTTCACATTAAAACATACTACTCCAGGACTCTTATCTATGGCCAATGCTGGACCAAATACAAATGGATCTTAATTTTTCATCACAACTGTTCCATGTCCTTGGTTGAATGGAAAACATACTGTATTTGGAAAGGTGGCATCTGGATTAGAAGTGTTAAATGCAATTGAATTTTGTGGAACTCAATAAGGAAGACCATAAAAGAAAGTTGTTATATATGATTGTGGTGAATTGCAATGAGTAATCTGATATAAAGCAAAATTTAATTATCATTTAAAATAGATAAAATATATATCATTCTTAAATAATTCTAATTTTCATTTCCACACATATAGATTACATAATGATAGTGACAATAATATTACTGCATTAGAAATCCAAATTATTATCATATTATCTATATATATATATATTTTTAAGAATGTAAGATAATACTATTGCTGATCGCATGGCACCTTATCTTTAATTGTAGATTTATGCTAAGTTTACATAATTGGCTGTGAAGAATTCCTGTGTTAATACAAGGTTTTCCAAATTTTCCTCCACCTTAATTTTTAAGATAAGCTATTGCAGAAGAGGCATTGACAGAGAGTTTGCAATATACATAAACAGCTGGTCATCCAAGATTGATGAAGGCAGCCTCTGACTTTTTTGAAAAGCATATGGGAATTAAAGTGGATATTGCAAAAGAGATAGTCGCAAGTTCTGGTGCATAATCAGTTTTAGCATGTGTTTTCCAGGCTTTGCTTGAACCAAACGATGAAGTAATATGTTTTGACCCTGCTTTCGGTATTAATAGTAGAGATATCAAAAGATTTCTATCGTCCCTTGATTGAATTCTAAGGTGCTAAACATGTGGGAGTTCCATTAAAACCTAGTCAATTAAATAGCAAAGCTAGTATATTGAACAGATTTGAGAATGGCAAAATTAAATTTTCAAAAGAGGACGAATGGCATTTGGACTATGATTATATTGAATCGAGATTAAATGCAAGGACAAAAATGATAATTTTGAATTCGCCACAAAATCCAATTGGAAAGTAATTTGTAACTGTAATTGTTTTAGAGTTTTTTCAGTTGAAGAATTAGACAGATTGGCAGACATATTAGATAAACATCCATAAGTAATAGTATGTGAAGATGCTGCATATCATCATGTTGTATTTGGTGGTTATTAGCCATTTTCATATCCAAGATGTATTACTCATCCAAAATTGAAATCTAAGACTTTATGTGTAACAAGTGCAGGTAAGATGTTTTCAGCTACAGGATTGAGAATTGGATTTGCAATGGGAGATGAAAAATATATAAGAGGAAGAAAATCTGCTTAAACCTATCTTAACTTTTGTTTGAATCCTGTCTTATAAACTGCCACAGCGAAATGCTTGGAGTAAACTTTTGATGGCTAATACTTTACCGAAATCAGAGATTTGTATATAGAATAATCGACTATGTTACTAAAGGGTTTACTTGAGAGTAGATTCAATTTGCATTTTTGGGTTCCATAAGGAGGATACTTTTTAGTTACTGACATCAGTGATGTAGATATATCTGAGAAATATTTCAAAGATGATCAAGATGGTCATCAACTTACTAAAGATTTTGCTTTCGCATATTACATTGCCAATGAAGTTGGAGTAGTGTGTATTCCTTGTTCTCCTTATTTTGAGAATAAAGAGTTGGGTTCAAGATTTGTCAGATGGGCAATTTGCATGACTACAGAGACAATTTAAGATGCGTGTAATCGTTTAAAATGAGAGAAATGACATAATTTAATTTAGATTCAACAACAATCATCATTTTTTTTCTTCTTCTTTTATCCTAAACTTGTTTACAATTCTTTATCCTCTTGTTCATCATTTCTGTAAAATGTGCCTAATTTAATACCTAAATTTTCATTGTTCTAGTCTACTAATTTGTTTTCTATCTTTTCATAGATTCGCATTGCCATTTATTAAAACACGGAGTCAACATACTATCCAGTTTTGG
The DNA here is from genome assembly GCA_905182995.1 of Paramecium octaurelia. Lineage (NCBI taxonomy): Eukaryota > Ciliophora > Oligohymenophorea > Peniculida > Parameciidae > Paramecium > Paramecium octaurelia. Next base: position 179,330 of record CAJJDP010000080.1, read on the forward strand.
CTGATGTCTCAATGTAGTGTATTCTGTATTATTCTGCAAATAGTTTCCCTTCGTCTGCAGAAACTTAGCGTCTATTTACATAATTGATTTACTCGTTCTCCAGATCGATTTTGTTGCCAACGATAACTATATCCACGTATTCGTGAGCGCAATCCAATATCTCATTGTACCACCTGACAATGTTATGGAATGACTATCGATTTGTAATGTCGAAAACCAGCAAAACCCCTATCGATCTACAATTAAGTATATATATATTATAACTAACCCCTTGTAATAGGATCGAGTAATTGACCTAAACGATTCTTGCCCAGCCTATCTTTAAACTCAATATAGTACTGTATCCCAAATTTATATTTTAAATTGCTTATTCTTGTACTTGAATCCCTAAGATCCAAATTCTACACCAATAGTAGCATCATGTTCTTCCTTAAATTTGCCTTCAGTGTACTTGAGTAGAAGGCAACTCTTACCCACACCTTAATTTATTTAAAAATCATCAGAATTACTTGTATCTCCAACAATAATGAATTTAAAGAGATAGTGATATAAGTCCATTTATATTAATATAATATGAAATAATAATTAGCAAAGGAACCACACTTTAATGGAGAATTTGAAGATAGCGGAAGCGAGACTGAAGACAATTCCAAGAAGAAGACAACCTTGATAATGAATGTGTCAGGTGAGAAGTCGTCTATCTTATTTTAGATACTCAATATGATGTTGTGAAGTTTGTTGGCAAAAAGTTATTTAAGTGGATCTTACAATATGAGCCAGATGCTACCAATTGGGATATGTTTTGGACAGATGCAGCCGTTCAACCTGAGACACTCGGAAAAATGCAACGTATTTTTATAAATAATTCATAGCATACCAAAAAATTAATCATTTTCCTGGAATGTATTCTCTTGCTCGAAAGAATCATCTAGGAAGAAATCTAATGAAGATGCGCAAATAATTCTCAGACGAATACAAGTTCTTTCCTTAAACATGGCTATTGCCAGCTGAATATGGCGACTTTAAAAATCAATTCGTAAAAGGAAAAGCCAGAACATTTATTGTCAAACCTGAAGCCAGTTGTTAAGGAAGAGGCATATTCCTAACAAGGAACATCAATGACATCAATCCAAATGATCATTATGTGGCTTAAAGATACATGCACAGGCCATTCTTAATCGAAGGATTAAAATTTGATCTGAGAGTTTATGTCCTATTGGCTGGAACTGATCCCATGAGAATCTATGTATACTAAGATGGTTTAGTCAGATTTGCTACGGAACCATACGTTCCTCCCAATTCATCAAATCTAGAAGACATGTGCATGCATCTAACTAATTATGCTATTAATAAAGAAAATCCAAATTTTGTATTCAATAAGGATGCCAGCAGAATGGATATTGGACATAAGAGATCCATCAAGGCAGTATTTAGTAAATTAGAATAAGAAGGACATGACATTAAAAAACTCTGGTAAGAAATGTATGAGTTATTTATTAAAACCTTTTGTACTGTCCAACCAATATTGAGTCATCATTACAGGTCATGTCAACCAGACAACTATGCCAACAATATGTGTTTTGAAATCTTGGGATTTGACATCTTTTTGAATCACAAACTCTAACCCATCTTACTGGAAGTTAATCATACTCCAAGTTTCACTACAGATACTCCTCTTGATTCCTTGATTAAGAAAAATCTCATTAGAGATACCTTGAAATTAATGAATGTCAGTCTGAAAGCCAAAGAATAAATAATTGCCTCCAGAAAGGAATCTCTACAGTAGAGAGTTTTGACAGGCAAAAAAGTCAAATTGACAATGGAAGAGAAGATTTCACAAATGAAACAATGGGAGAAGCAGAGGAATGACTATGAGAATGCACATTTAGGAGATTACGTTAAGATATATCCACTGGAAGATTCTCAAAAGTATGACAAATATATAGAATTCGCTTCATCACTCCAAGACAGCTGGACTGGAACAAGTATTAATTTATTGTATCATTTAGACATTAAAAGAAATTAGAAGAAAGATATGAAAGAATCCTAAATCCCTTAATAATAATAATAATTGATTAAGAATAATGCAGTCAGAGCTCCATTCAAACCCAATACTCCTGCTAATAATCTTCCTAAACTTCAAAACATCCCAAGACCTGAAAGTATCAATATTCATGGGGAAGATGAATAAGTGAGTGCCAAAGTCACCAAACTATCAAATGTCAAAATGTAACCCAGGCAATAATCTGAACCCCCTATTTTAAGAGTCAAACAAACAGTCAAAAAGCAAATTCAATAAGCAATTCCTAAACCCTGTTTACAGCCGAAATTGTTTGATATGGAATCAATAGGATAGGATAAATTTAATAATAAAAGACAATAATATTAGGATATGATGCTTGCAAAATGATAATATATATATAATATTTTATTATTTTCTATGTCATGTAGGCTACATAACCAAGGGAATGCTACTTTGTTGAAAGCTTGAGTGATTACAAAATTGGATGTGTGATATTCAATTATCCCATCTATCTTAATTTTTGAATTCTAATCTCACTTTGTGAAAAGGTGGGTCTGTGACAATAATGCGAATGATTCCATCTATAAAGCAAACACCCAACACATATTGCAAAATGAATTTAAATAAAATCTGAAGACAAATAACCCTAAGCTATGATTAATCGATATACTTAGAATTTCATAATAGAAAATAACCTTGCTAACAATGTTATAGCAAATCAGGTAAAGGTCTATCTGCTTCATCCACATTTCTCATTGGTTATTGACATTGTCAAAAATAAGAATCCAAATCCAAACCATTTTATTCCAAAAGCCAGTGTTAATATGAAACTAAATTCCCTTGGACTCAAAATAGGTAGATCAAAACAATTGAAACCAGAGAACTTATACAAAACGCGTAATATAGTTATTGTTTTATTAATAAAATTAATGGAAGAAAATCAAAATTTAGAGGAGAATACCTATTCACAAGAAGAAGTAGATCGTATCACCTAAGAGTCAATTGAAAGTGTCTTAAAAGAAGTTCAATACGATGAATCTAAAGTAAATTCCTTACATTACTTCTAGGTGCAAGGTTGGATCAATGCAATTTGTGAAAAAGTTACATAATAATTAATTGAATTGGGGAAACCATACAAGTAAAATTGTGTTTAGAAGTTTAAGATATATAGTTCATTGCATGATTATGTAAAGAAATGGAGCAGGAGCATTTGTTACAACTTCGCAATGGTGGGATACTGTTGCTGATGGATAAATCATCATATCCTGGCCAAAAGATAAATAAGCAAAACAAGAGCAATAAAAAAATACTCTCCATTGTATTTGTAGTGTCTTTGCAGTAAGCATGATTTGAATATTATTATAATTTATCAAATTATATCTACAATTCCTAAAATCCTATAACTAATTACATCTTGATCTAAGAGCAAGATATTTTTATTTACACTATTGCTCACAATCCAATTAAAACATTTTAGATTCTTTAGGTTTTATAAAAATAGAGTTTCCACGAATTTTAATTTGACCAATTGTAATATATATATAACCTTTTGCAAATTATAACTATAAATAGGAAAAGAATTAGGTTCATAAAAATTTCATATTCCATTCTTTGGTTGGATTATTAAAGAGAAATGAATCGCCTTAAAAAATGCTTGACTTTTTATAAATAATCATTTCTATTGTTAGTATCAGTTAAGAAATAATATCTGAAAATCTGATAAATCAAATTTTAAGTAGGATCATGAAAGGCGAGCAAAAGAAATAATTATAAACTAAATTCTATTCCTTTAAGAATGCAATATTTGTAATTAATAAAAAATATACATATATAAATGCGCAACTAACTTCATTTTGCCATATTTCCCCTAATAAATGATTCAAGATCTGCATCCTTTTCAACTGTAGTAACATATTATGAATGGATCTTTTCAGGAGCATAATATTGCCTAATCAACTCTTGCTTTCTTTATTCTAATTGATCTTATTCATATTCTTCAGAATCAGAGTGTTATTCTAAATTATTTAATAAAAGTTTTACACTTCTCTTCTTCCATTCTCTTCAACACATCATCTCTTTTATCAACTTCATATTTTATATAATGTAGAATTTCTTCTCTTGTATTGAAATCTTTAACCAGCTCTTAGTTGTCTTCAATAAATCTTTGCAACTCTTATTCTTAAGCCTTCCTCTCCAATTCTCTTTCCTCCTCTAAAATCTCTTACAACTCCTAATTCTGGCTTCCATAATAATTATATGAGATATTCTACATAAGCTAATTAGGAATACCTTATACAACTCAGTCCTTGACTTTTTGGGTTCAGAAGGTGGTTCTGAGAAAAACAATTCTCGAACTCCCGGTAAATCTTTTGCAGCTCCAAAATACCTATATCCTTCTTTTCCTGTTAATTCAATGCCTTGAGTATCATAGATCTTAGCACTTAATCTTCTATAATCTGGTCCTCCTAATTCTTTGATTCTGTCTTCCCATTATCGCAATTCTTAAATGACTTTATTTATTTCATCATTCAATTCCCTAATTCTATGCTCACCCAAACCAGCATTTTAAATATCAGAGACCAATTTTGAAACCACCTTTAATACTTCCTATCTCTCCAATTCGCATTCTTAGAGATTGACACATTCTTACACCTTTGGAATGGACTTATACTTTCCATCTGTAGTATTACGTATATCTCTTTTCAATCTGTACCATCTTGAAAGCATTGCCTTTGCTTTTTCTGCATTTCTAGCCATCTTTTAATATAATTTAATATATATATTATTGATTAAATAATTATAATATTCCTTTTTCTTTAGCCAATAAACAAAGTAGATTGAAAAAAGAATAGAATCTTATACTCATTGCTCCTACTTATGCTATTTCTCATGTTCCCAAAGAGCATAAGATAACTATTTAAGATCAATACTGCAATTTTTATCCAAATTTCTCAAAAATAGCATGATTAAAATTCTAACAAGATCCTGAATTTATGACATATATCATTTAAAATTAGGGTTCAGAAGCATTATATGCCATGATTGTGAGTTAATGATTAAGAAATACTTAGTAATGAATTTAAAAAATGCTCTCATTTTGTAATTTTGCAATAGATAAATTATACTGAAAAATTAAGCGACTTTGATAAAGTATGAATAATTATGTTTCCACTCTTCTAATTGAGAGTTGCATTAAATATTTTAGAGATTAATGTTAATTTGTTTAAGAAAAGAATTCATAAATTAATTGTTGATAAAGGTTAAAGTAAATGAATATATATTAATAAATTAGATCCTCCATAAGAAAGGATTAATAAATTGAACCTTCTATGAGAATGACAAGAATAAGTGTATTAAATTAAAATTTAAGATATTAATGGAGTACGAAAGTATGAATTAATTATTTTTATTTAATATTTGGATACAATATCTATTAGGTTCATTTGAGATTCAATTGATATTTGAAATTTCATTGTGTTTTTGTTTTTAATAACTGAAAAATTAAATAATCCAATATTTTGTATTTTTATTCTTCTCTATATAAAATATTGATAACATATTCTATGAGCATTCAGATTCCTAGATTTGATCTAGTGTACAATCATAAAATGGCAATTCTGAGAAGCATAATTAATTGTCTGGAATATATTATAAATACAATCATTTTTGATTAAGTTTATTTAATAATTAAAATGCCACCCAAATAATAAAAAGTAGTCCTCAGGAGACCATAGCCGGTAAATTTATTAATTATAATTGATAGAAAAAACAACCTAAAATAGCCAACCAGAATTTAAATCAATAAGAAGCTGAGCCAGATGGGGATGAATCAGAATATTAACATGAAGTTTGAAATAAATAAATATTAATAGAGAGAAAGAGAAAGACCTCAATTGACAGAGAAGGAACTGAATGAAGACATGCCATCTAAAATGTTGATACCTAACAATCCTCAAGCCCCTAAGAATATCACTCAATATGATTATTTATAAAGAAAAGTAACTACCCATCATTAATGATAGTATAAAACTGACGAGTTGGTTGAATAGTTAATAATTCACTTCAGGATGGATGGAGAAATCATTCACAAAGACTCAAATGAATCCAGAATATAGGAGGAATTATGGGAAACGAAATTGGCATTGATAAAAGAGGCAGAAAGAAATTAAGAAATGGAAGATCCTGGGGCAGCAAAGGACAAAGAGGCAATTAAATAAACAATGAGAAATAAGTTTAATTATAATGCGAGAGAAGCCTAAACTGATGGAAGAGTCATCAGAGAAAGAGGTGTGTCAACAGAGCCTCCCCCTAGCGATACATTGAAAGGGTAAATTACTTAATGGGAAATTTTCGATGCTTATATTTAAAATAAAGCCAAGGAGGAAAGTTAGAAGAAGAAAGATCACACTTCGGATAACACAGTTTATAAGCCATCTTTCAAGAGATGTTTAAAAATAATGGAAAGAACGGTGGTTCATAATGATCAGAAGGAGAAATACAATGATTACAAATATTATTGGAGTCAAGGCGAAGTAGTTGAGACATCAAAGAATGAAGGGTAAGATTTATATAAATAATAAAAGTCATTTATTGCCAATTTGGAAATTTTCAAATGAAAAATAAAAGAAGAAACATGTAACATCATTGTGTTGGAATCCAAGATATATGGATCTATTTGCTGTAAGTTTTGGTAGTTACGAATTTTCAAAATAAAGAATGGGTCTGATTTGTTTATATTCTCTTAAAAATACCACTCATCCAGAATATGCCTTTACATGTGAGGCAGGAGTGATGTGCTTAGATTTCCATCCTCAAAGTCCAGCATTATTGGCTGTAGGATTATATGATGGAACAGTGCTAGTTTATGATATCAGAAACAAACATAAGAAACCAATATATTAATCAACAGTAAGAACATAGAAACACACAGACCCAGTATGGCAAGTTAGATGGAATCCAGATATCTCTAAGAATTATAATTTCTATTCAATTTCATCAGATGGTAGAGTTATGAATTGGGTGTTGATGAAGAATAAACTAGAGCCTGAAGAAGTCATTAGATTAAGATTGGTTGGTAAGAATGAAGAGGAAAGCACTTTGATTGGTTTGGCTTGTGGTTTATGTTTTGATTTCAACAAATTTGAACCTCATATCTTCTTGGTTGGTACTGAAGAGGGAAAAATACATAAATGTTCAAGAGCATATTCAGGATAATATCAAGAAACATACATTGTATTTATATAATATCTATAATCAGGGTCATAATTTGGCAGTCTATAAAGTTAAATGGAATAACTTCCATCCTAGAACTTTCATTTCAGCTTCTGCTGATTGGACAGTTAAAATTTGGGATTCTAAAATCTCTACTTAAATTATGAGTTTTGAATAAGGAATGTAGGTTGTCGATGCTATGTGGGCACCCTACAGTTCCACAGGTATTAATTGATTGTCTATTTTTAGTTTTTGCTTGTGCCACTCAAGACAAGATTTTTGTTTATGATTTGAATGTTGATAAAATTGGAAAACTTGCAGAACAAAAACCCTCTAAATAACCCAGACTAACAAATATTGCATTTAATCAAAGGGATCCAATTATCTTAGTTGGTGATACTCATGGTGGAATTACATTACTTAAATTAAGTCCTAATTTAACAAAATGTATAAATATGCAATTACAATTATAGCTGGAGTTAAGGCATCTAATTTCCCTGATGGCAAAGTACCTAAAGAGTTTGAGAACACGTCATTAGAAGAGTATGAAAAATAAAAAATGGAAAACCTATTGCAAGTTGTTTCTAAATGGGAAAGGGAAGATTCCTGAAATCATAAATTATAAAAAATATTTATTGCCAATATTCAACGCTTATTCATATCTTAAATATATATAATTAAAGAAAAATCACCAGTATTTATTTTATCCAGATGCATCTGTAAGCATCATAACTTTATTCAATAATTCATCATCCTTTATTTCGATTGGGTGACCTTAGACTCCGCGAGCATCAATTCCAGATTAACCCCGTGGTCTATGTTTATCTTATGATTTTTAAGCGAATCTATCTTATCGAGTTTATCTCTCTTGTTTATCATATCTATCCAATCTTGTATCAGTATGAACAGCTTATTGCTATGTTCTTTATTCAATTGTTTCATTGCCTAACTATTAATAGACCTCCTGTCTAAATGGTGACTAAGAATGAGCATGTGCACCTAAACTAGATCTATTAAAATCTTATATTGGAGTTTATGAGTGCTATCTTGATACTTATTTCTCCAAGATAGTATTTTTCATAGATAGTTCAAGAATTTTCTCATTTGCTATCTTAAGCTTTTTATTGAGTTTTTTATTTTTGGTAATCAAAGACCTATTTTCTTCAGTAATTTGTTATAGAGATTATTTTTAAGCTTACATTTATTGTTGATTTTAGGGATCATTTTCAGATTACACAGTAATTTATTATTTATTAGGTTTTGTTGTATCGTACTGTTCTTAAATTTATTAGCCAAATTAAGGAACTTAACTAAGAGTTGGTACTTAAGATTAACTCATAATAGGTTGTGTTTAGATTGGATTTGGAAGAGGATTCACTTCAATTAATTGGATTCTATGTTGAAGTTCTCTATTTCTTCTTTTGATTGTTTCGTTTTCATTTTCTATATCATGAAGTTGTTCTTCTTTATTTTTATTGGATCTTTCTAACTCTCCAATTTCTTTTGATTATTGTGATAGGGTTTTCTTCAGCTTTTCAATTTCTTCATTCTGTATCCTATTTGAATCTTTATTTTCTGTGCTTTCCTTTTGATATCTATCCCTTAACACTTTATAATCATCTTAAAGATCACTAAATCTTTTTTTCAAGTTATCAACATCCTTTTAAAGTGTAACTGCCTTATTTCTCTCTTGCAAATACTTATCATGTTCATCCTAATACAAACGTGTTAATTTATCTTACACCTTCTATTCTTACTCCAATTACTCCTCTTCCATATCAGTAATTTTTCTTTATAGATAATGGATTGTATCATCTTTTTTTCTCAAATCAGTTAACAATTAATCTTTTTCTGTCTTTAGAATCTCAAAATCAGTTGCAACTTATTCTCTTCTTTATTTTTCTTTTCTAAATTCATCCTCTAAGAATCTAGTTCTCACTTATAATTTATCAAAATCACTTTTAAATTGTCTTTTATCATTTCTTTCTGAATCAAGCTATCTAGCAAATTTAATCATGATATCATTTTTCTCCTCTCTTATTTTATCTCTTTCATTTCTTAATTCTTCATTTTCGGTATCAGTAGCACAGAATTTTAATTTGTATTCTTCCAAATCCTTTCTTAATTTTCTGATTGTGTCTCTGTCCTTGTTATCTTCTACTTACTTTGTTAAATCTGAGATTTAATGTTACAGATCTGCTAAATCTAATTTATGTTTTTCTGATAGCAATTTCATTTCTTTCTCTTTATCTACTTATATAGTCTCTACTCTTGATATTTCCAAATCGATCTTTCTTTTTAATTAATAAATAGTTTCATTCAACTTCTCAATCTCTAATTACTTTTATTCCAATTATTATCTATGTGGTAAATCTAATTCATTCAACAATTTGATTCTCATCATATCCTAATCAAAGGCAGGTGTCAATCTACTTTAGATCTCTTCGATTTCTCTTTGTTTTTATTCAATTAATAGTTTCCAATTCTTAGTTGCATTATCAAATTGCTATTCTGTTTATTTTTTATCATGCAGAGCTATTCTATACTTCTATAATAAATCCTAATTCTCCATTCTCATTTTATCAAGATTCTATTTCAATTCCTCATTGATTGCCTGAAGAGTCTCATATTCATCTTTTATTATGATAAATGTAAATTACTAATCTTTCTGCCTATCACAGCCTTAGAAGAAATTATGGCTTTCTTTAGTTAAGTGTTCTCCTCTATCAATCCTTCGTATTATTATTATGACATAATTTGTTTAAATTAATTCGTTAAAATATTTTAAATTACAATAATTTTTAATGGAAATATAAAGAGTTGGACAGTACTAGACCATTTAATTATATAAAAAATCAATTAGAAGCAAATTCTTATTTTATTTCTACACAAAAATTCTGTTCTTCTAGATGACAAGGGAGGTTCACAATAATGATCATGTATTGGGAATCATCATTAGATAAGAAAATATTAATATTTATTTGATTCAAAATTCTTTCTCTTTTAATAAAAGTATTAAAAATTTAATAAATATAGTAATATAATAATTATAATATGAAAATTTTAATTTCATTTAAATAAGTCAATAAAATAATATGAAAAATAGTTAATTAAATTAAATTATATGTTCATCTCTTCAGAACACTTTAAGACAGAACTTTAATAAAAAAAAAGAAAATTAATTTAACAATTTAAAATATTTAAATATATATTTTGATTGTGAACAAAGATTATTCTATTCACTCAAATATCAACTCATAAACGAAGCTTTTTATACTTTTGGACTTAACATATTCGATTATGAATTTGTGAATTGTGTTAGCTCAACATTAAATGATCACCTCCCAAAACTACCTTTCTTAGAGGAATTGTTTAACCAATAAGTGGAGTGTGCTAGCATGGATATCAATATTTTAATATTCTTTGAATAAGGTCCATATTTAAAATCTTATTTGTTCTTTGCATGATATATATGATCTATTTATTAAGTTCTGAGCTAAATAAAAATCTATTTTGGATAAAAATAGCCTTATTAAATAATCTGTAACACTTCTCATCCTAATTGATAGTTACTTGTTTTGAGATTATTTCTATTCTGTTAAATATGCAGAGTAATTTTCTATAATTTTGGGTAATGTTTGTTTTGTCCTTTGGCTATTAATGATTATTTGCTTAAGCTACTTTAGTTGACACCTTTGTTTAATAAATTTATCCATTAAAGAATTCATGAATATTCAATATAATGAAAAGAAATAACTGAAAATAAAATATATTGCAATTTTTTGAAAAGTCCACAATCTGCAAATAATGTCCTGCTGATAATATCATAGGTGGATCTTGTTAAAACCTAAAGTAATAGGCAATCAAAAATAAATTGAGCCCTTAGTTAAAGAAACAGTTTTTCTGTCACTGAGAAATGCTTAATTTTAAAAATCCTTTCAACAGAGAAAACAAATGATTCTAATGGTGAAGATAGTTATTGAAGAGGAAAATTTATTTATCTATGAAGGAATTTGCAAAACCAAGATCAAATTTTTTTAACGATATGGAGAATTATTAATTAAATATAAAAAAAATACAGAGGCAATGTCCCCTGAAAATAATTCACATAGCATTTATGATTAGTGAAATTAATGAGTGTTCCAATTTAACTCGTATGAGCTTAAGGATATAACTCTTTCTTAAAGTCTCACAGTATGAATCAAAAGTGTCACAACTTTTACAACACAACACCCATATTCCTTAATTTCCTGAATGCTTTGTCAGCTACATCTGAAACATTAGACTTGTAAAGCAAAAGGTCCTCATATCTTCGGTTTATAAAATTGCCGCAAAAGCAATATGTCTTCAACTTCTAGCTATCAGCTACCCACCATTTGACTTTTCACCTTAAGCAATACCTATAAGCAGAAACAATTTCAGAAGATACAAACTTAGAAAAAAATAGAGAATACATACCATAGTTTATCATCCAGAAGCAACTATGCAAATGCACTATACAATCCTGCTTACTTCATTATATTAACTTAAAAGTAATAAATCAAGGTGTAGTAAGTTATTCAAAATTTTATATAAATCTAAAAAAGATAAAAACTATCTGTTTTGAAAGTTTTATATTCATAAAATGCTTATAATTGGTATTTAAGACTATGGCTTTGATAATCCTTCTTAATAACTCAAATCATTTATTTCCCTCCAGTTTTTACTTAAAAATAATAGATAAAATAATAAATGTATTAGGTTAAACACAAAATTATATATAAGTAGCTTCCCAACTTCCTTACTTAAAACAATGTTTAAATTGTGTTATATCCTCCTTTTTATGATATAATTAATAGGATCAAATATCATGGCTGTTTCTTAATGAATATAATTAATTGAAATAATAATCAGAATTCTAGAAAATATTCTACATTATCCTCAAAAAATCCCCAGAAACATAAATTATTCTTCAAAATTTTGTAGTAGAGAGTTTCAAATTGATTAATATCATAATCTTCTTATATCGATATATTAAACAATGATCTCAAGTTTCTATGTTTGGATTTATTGTGTCATTCGCCATTTCCTAGTACTAAAAAGCCAAAACAAAAACAAATTTAAAGAGTGTCTAACAAGTTAAACCTTTACTATAGGTAAGACGAAACGTATAAAAGATTGGCATTATTTAATACAGTTTCAAACATACTCTCATGTCCTGTTTAGATCTCTATGATTGGGCTAATGCCCAATTTATTATACATGAAATAAATATTTAGTATGAGAGCAATTTATACATTCATGAATGAATTATTGATGATAATTATGAAATGATGATCAGCTTTAGTGTTTTTCAATATTAAAGTTTAATATATATTTTAATATAATGCGTTATCTATTGGAGTACTATTTAGAAGAGAATTTTATAGAAATTTGGGCATACAGCATAAAATTAATTTTATAGATATTTTCTATTAATCACTTGCTGCCTTTTTTAGCTGAGTATCCATTTAAGGAATTATTTTGTATACAATTATAATTATATAATTTGAATAAAAACTATATGACAACAAGATATTAGAGAGCAAAAAAGAGATGTACTCTCTATTCGTAGATGATCTTACCAGAAATGGTTAAAATAATTGTTTCTCTAAAAATCCTTATCTAGGATATTGGATCTCTCATTTTATGTTTCTTATTTTGTCATTCCTCATTATTTCTAATTTATGAGGAAATAAAACATTCTTTTGTAAATAATTATACTGATTATCTAATTCCTTGTTTTTTATTTTATATAATAATCTAAGGTTTTAAGGGTAAAATCTAAACCTATTTGAGGATCAAATTTCTTTATTTATCTTCATGATTATGAAATTATTTTATTTCTATACTTTTTATTTGAAGTAATACGTTCTATTTGATAATTACGAATTATGTGATTTATTAATGATTTTTGCATTTAAATGCCTAATATTTAAATATTTATGACTATTTCTATCATTTACGTCCTATTCACTTTGTTTGATATTTCAAAATCCCATTATGAAATCTAGTATCATTTCTTAGACAAAAATGAGGTATTTACTATATAAACTGGATTAACCTCATTTTTGTATTCAGGAGAATTTACATTGCCTTCAACCACAGCAACTGCAAATTTTGTCACTTGTACAACTCCTCACACTAGTTATCTAACTTTAAGTAATGATTATCCATCCAACCAAAATCATTTTTAATACTTTTACAGGAATGGAGATTGGATAACTATGGATTTATATTTTCAGGGTACATGGTCTTCTGAAAAAGTTTAATTTACGCTTGGATCATTTTCATATTCATATACTTACACATCCCCTACTATTTATTCAATGGCAACCGGATTTTGTGACACAACTCTTTTTTAACTTAAAACTTTAAATTTTACGCTATAATTAGCACAAAGTACAGCTTAAGATATAATTAAATTTACATCCACAAATACAAATGAAGGAATGGTTTCACTTAGAAATATTTATGTCTCTTCACTAAATTGCTATCCATCCTGTGCTTTATGTACAGGTTCAAAGTACAATTAATGTACAAGTTGTTATTATGGGGCTCCAACAGCCAACATTTGTCCTCCTTGTCCATCAAACTAATACTATTAGAAGTATAGAGGATGCCGAGACATTTGTGATATCTATTACCCATTCTACTCCAATGGATTTTGTTAAAAATATTCAAGTAACTATTGTAAATTGATATTTTCTTAGTTTTTCAAATAGATGATGGTTATTTTACACCACCTTCCATTTACACCGAAAATTTGAAATGGTAGTTGATATATGACCAACAACATTTAGATAAATCTCCAACTCTTATTTATATTGGTAGTTAATTTGGATATGGAATATTTAAGTTTAATTTTGGAATTTATAGATACTTCAATGAATTATCAACTTATTCTTATTCAACCTACTTAATTGGATTTTAAATTTCAATTATCCTTTATAATGATATTCCAATTAATTGTGGAATATAGTTTAAGCTTAATAATACTTATTATGGATCTATTTATAGAAATAGCTCTGGGTTGCAAACCCACTAATTAAAAATCTTTTTAACAAAGGATTATGGATCATATTTAACATATTCGAAAAGTACAAGATGTGAATTAATTTTCTATTATGACATTCCAAAATATTCATTTCTATTTTCAGCAATAGGAAACTACACGTAAATATCATTTATCAAACTTAGCGATGGCACAGCAGGGTGGGGAATTATAGAAGTCTAAACTACCTAAGGATACTGTTCCTTATTTTGTTTATTATGTGAAGTATCTTTTAAATGTAAAACTTGTTAAAATGGATATTATTTGTATCGAGACGGTATGTGCGTATCCAGTTGTTTATATCCGTATTAAAAATTAAATGGCTCTTATTGCTAAGATTATGACGATGAAACACCATGTACTTTATTATATTATTAGTAGACTCTGAATATTTGGTTAAGGAATATATAGATTCATCAGGTGACCCAGGATAATATGCAAAATATTCTTTAATCTCTCAAAGTGGATCAAACTTTTTAAAAGGATCAGATATCTATTTTTCATATAGGGAGGGATATAGAATCTTTGGAGGACCTTTTGTATGGGCGTAGGCTAAATTCTAAAGGATTCATGACATAACGTCTCCCCATCATAGTGTTACTATTGCATTCTATATTGTATATGGACCGTCATTCCCTTCAGATGGGAATTTTATATATACGATTGAAAATTATACGCCAGTTTCCAAATCAACTACTAGTTTTTATAGATTGTATTCTGATGGTTCAAAAGACGATAAAGTATATGAATAAATCACTCATATTTCAAATACATTAACAGTCACTTGGGAATGCTTTGGACCAAATAACGAACCAATTATGGCTTATTGTGGATTCTTTAATTATTATATTGCAGTTCATAATTGCTAACCTTATTGTTTATAATGTTCAGATTAATCTTCATGTACTTCGTGGAACAGCACTTATAATTCCAATATCATTAAATTTTCTGAAGATGTGTGTTAGAATAATCAATATTATGATAAAGAATCTGTGTAATGTTTAAATTGCCCATAATCTTGTTTAACATGTACATCTAAATTAGATTGTTAAACATGTTAATCAACTTACACTTAATCTAAATTAGGATGTACCTGCACAATGCATTAATATGAAGAATCAAATAAATGTTTTGATTGTCCAATTGAATGTAATTAATGTTTGAATTTTAATTATTGTATAGAATGTTTAAATAGTAATTATAGGCAATTCTCAAATGGGTAATGTATATGTATTGATGGATATTATCCAATTGCATCAAATCCTTAATGCTAATTATGTAATAAATTGTGCAAAACTTGTATTGGACCAACTTCTGATGAATGTTTAACTTGCAATAATATTGTGAATATTGAAATGGTAGGATCAACGTGTAAATGTCCAGAGGGAAAATCTTATTAAGATGCAACACAAGCTTGTATGTCTTGTCATTCATCGTGCTTAACTTGCTTTAGGTTAACAATTGATGGCTGCTTAACATGTGATTCTACTTTAAATCGAATATTAAAAGGCTTAAAATGTGTTTGTGCGCCTGGTTATTATGAGTTAAGTAATATTTGTACAAGTATATATTTATTTATCATATTATAGATTGTCCAATTACAGAAAATTCCTCTATGAGCGAATGCTATAAATTATGTAATAATAATTAATAATTATGGCATACAATTGCTTGTAGCTCTTGCGATACTGGATTTGAATTAGTATCTGGAGAATGTCAACCAATTTGTGGAGATTCATAGGTAAAAGGAAATGAACAATGCGAAGATAATAATACTATTCTTAATGATTTATGCTTTAATTGTTAATTTTAGTGTCCAGCTCATTGTTTAACTTGTGATTAATCAACTACATTGCCTTGTCCTGATGTTTGTGGGGATGGAATTATTACAGGATTTGAAGAATGTGAAGATGGAAACACTATTTAATATGACGGTTGTTATAATTGTAAATATTAATGTTAACCTTCATGTACAAAGTGTATAAAAGGACAATGTTTTGAGTGTGCAACTGCTGGTTGGTATATTGATCCAACTGTTACTCCTTGGTAATGCAAAGAAATATGTGGAGATTTACTAATAGTTGGAAGTGAATAATGCGAAGATGGAAATACTTATGATTCAGATGGTTGCAAAGATTGTAGGTATTCCTGTAGAATTGGTTGTTCTTCTTGTAATTATACAACCAAAGAATGCTTAAGTTGTGAATTCCCTGGGTTTACTCCTATCTCTTACTATTGTAAAAATTTATGTGGAGATGGTATAGTTGCAGTAGATCCTTCTGGATTCTATTCAGAGCAATGTGAGGATGGTAATACAATTAATAATGATGGCTGCAGTAACACTTGTTAATTTTAATGTTAGCCAACAACTATTTGCACAAGTTGCATAAGTAATAGATGTGAAATATGCGCCACTGGATATTATCTTTCTAATCAAAAAGTATGTATACCAATTTGTGGAGATTCTATATTTGTCCCTGATGAACAATGTGAGAGTTCATTGATATTACCATATAAGGGTTGTTAAAATTGTTAAATAAAATGTCAAAATTCTTGCCTCACTTGTAATACTACTGAACTAGGTTGTTTATAATGTAAAACTGGTTACAATAGAATCGATTATTTATGTTATTCAATATGTGGCGATTAAATAATAACTGAAGATGAAGAATGTGATGATGGCAATTTAATTTATGGAGATGGATGTTATTTCTGTCAATTTAATTGCTAGGATTCATGTCTTAATTGTTTAAAAGGGATCTGCTATGATTGTTAAGAAGGCTATCGATTAATATAATCTAAATGCTACTCTATATGTGGAGATGGTCTTTAGAAATATAAAGAATAATGTGATCTAAACGCCTCATTGCAGATATATCAAAATTGTCAATCTTGTTAATTTACTTGCGATTTGAATTGCGTCTAGTGTTAATTTGGTATATGTTAACAATGCATAGAAGGATATGAGTTATCTTCAAACTAAAAATATTGTATTAAGTCTCTATAATATAATCTTATGATAATTGAAAACTGTGGTATCCAAATTGGGAACATTTGCATTAAATGTGACAATAATGCCTACTTTGAAAAAATCGAATAGAAATGCAATTTAACAGTAGCTCCTTTAAGCTTTTGTCAATATTAACTTAAATTATCTCCTAATTTATATTGCAATCACTGTTTTGATTACTGTGCAGCTTGTAATTAAAATAATTGTATAGAATGTCAAAATGGGTATTATTTAGATGTAAACTTTTTTTGTATTTCACATTGTGGAGATGGAATACTCGCACATGATGAACAATGTGAAATTTATGATAAAAATTGTTTAAGTTGCATGTTAGATGCTCCAAAAAAATGTGAATTATATTTTAAAGATTAATGCTTTGAATGTGAATATGGATTCTATTTTAATTAGTATAATAATGCATGTGAATCCTAGTGTGGAGATGGAATTATAGTTCACGATGAAGACTGTGAAGATAATAACTATATAGAATTTGATGGTTGTTATTAATGTAAATATTCTTGTAGTTAATTCTGTATAAATTGTTTAGATGGGGTATGCTAATAATGTGATCAATATTATTTACTTAGGGATGGATTTTGTTATGGTAAACATAATCAAATTGATTTATTTCAAGATTGTTAATTTAACTTAAATGGAAATTGTTTAATTTGCAAGGAAGGTTATCAGCTGAATGAGTATGGTGATTGTATTCCTAAATGTTCATAAAGCTGCCTTCATTGTTATAATGGTTAATGTTATTAATGTGAAGAACAATATGAACTTAATTAGAATAGATGCTTTTTGATCTAGTAATGTTAAATAGGTTTGTATTTTAATTAAGATTTATAAATTTGTTAATCTTAATGTGGTGATGGATATATAACTGAATGGGAAGAATGCGATGATTAAAACATAGAAAAATTTGATGGTTGCTTTTAGTGCAAATATGAATGTGATGATAATTGTGTTTAATGTATATATGGAGAATGTTTTCAATGTTCTTAAGAATTTGTTTAAGTTGAAAATAAATGCTTATCAAAATGTTAAGACATTTGTCTTAATTGTATCTAAGGAGCATGTTAATTATGCAGTGGTGGTTATTTCTTGAATGAATATTTTATTTGTATCAAAATTGACTGTGAATATGATTTCAGTTGTACTTCATACTGCGGAAATGGCATTATAGACGATATGGAATAGTGTGATGATCAAAATCTATTTAATGATGATGGTTGTAACAATTATTGTGAATAAACTTGTGATGTTAATTGCACACGTTGTATTGATGGTGTGTGTTTTGAGTGTAAAGAAGGTTGGAAATTAGATTCATTCTTTTGTGATCCAATTTGTGGAGATTTAATTGTTGTTGGAAATGAAGAATGCGATGACGGTAATTAGATTAGTGTTGATGGGTGCTTTTTATGTAAATTATAATGCACTCAAAACTGTGAAAATTGTTTGTATGGAATATGTCAATCTTGTTAGCAAGATTATGAGTTTGATTCATTAAATAATTTATGTAGACCAATTCAATCCTTACTTACAAGCTATGATAATCTAGATTGTAAATTGCTAACTAATAACTAATGTATTCTTTGTTAATTTGGGTATCTTGATTAGATTACCAGCACTTGTATAATTGATTATAATATGAACAAATGCTTTAAGAATTGTAAAGAGTGTGTACTTTCGAAATGCTTAGAATGTGAATTTGGTTATTATGGAAACAATTGTATGCCTAAATGTGGAGATGGTATAATAGTCTAAGAGGAGGAATGTGATGATGGAAGTGAATACTAATTAGACACTTGCTTAAATTGTTAGTACTAATGTCCTCAATATTGTTAGTCATGTGCTTATGGCATTTGTACTAATTGTTTTTCAGGGTTCTATTTGGATATTGTAAGTAATTCATGCAATTCTGATTGCGGTGATTAAATACTTGCAAGTGATGAAGTTTGTGATGATGGCAATCAATTGGAATTTGATGGTTGTTTCTAGTGTAAATATTAATGTCAAAATGAGTGTTTAGATTGTTCATTTGGAAAGTGTAGGTAATGTGAAGAACCACTGGTACTTGTATAATCAAAAATTATTTGTGAATAACTAAAATCATGTGAAGATTTAATAGGATATTATTATGATAATAACAGTAATGATTGCTTACCACTTTGTGGGGATGGTATTGTAGCAGGCAATGAATAGTGTGATGATGAAAATGATGTACCTTTTGATGGATGTTATGAATGTAAATTTTAATGTACAAAATATTGCCAAGTATGCAAAGATAGTATATGCTTTGAATGCGATAAAGATTATACCTTAGATAATAACGAATGTATTTTAAATGGATAATATGATGATCTTAATTCGAGCATAGATAAAGAAACCTACAATTAAGATAAAAGTAGTAGTAATGGTACTGGTAGTAACAATACAAGTAGTTATTAGAAAAATCCGGAATGGTCATCGTTAAAAGGAAATATGATATGCCGCGAAAATGAATGCGTATACTCTAAATATCCGAGCATGTTACTTACTTATAATTTGCAATCCTTTGCTCTTTAGTATGTTGAAATTACATTTGATTAAGAAGTCAAATTTAGTGATTAGTTTGAAAAAGACAGAAATCTATTTGACCTTAGCATAATTGATTTAGATTCCCAGCATTATAATATCACGATCAATTCAATTTAGGATATCTCATTTGATCTCCAACATGCTTAGTATATGGTTTAAATTGAATTATTTTTACAACTTTAAACAAGACCAGTTCTTCTAGTTTAGTTGAATCAAGAAATTGTTAACTCAAACGATTAACCACTTTCTTCACCTAATTAATCAATTACTCTATAAATACCAAAAATACTCTCAAAATAATTGAAATAAATATCTAGTTATGCTTAATAATCCAATAAAGCATTTATGATTGGAGCAATAGCTATTTGTGTAATTTCTTTAGTGTCTGGTGAAAGTTCATTTGTTGTTGAAACCCTGAATATTTTGTAATATCAATCTTTCTTAAGATTTATTAATGTTGACTATCCTGAAAACCTCTTCATCTACTTTTAAGCTTAAGAATTGCTATCTATTTCAAATTATATATAATTTTTTTAACTTGATGATTATTTAAATTTAATAACAAGAAAAGAATAATAAATTGATCTGAATGGAAAATTTTAAGAATATAATATAGAAGCTGATCTATTTACCAATATTTTGCCTCAATTAATTTAATGTTTATCGTTGGTAACACTACTTTTATTTGCAGAAAATCTTTATTATATATTTTTTAAGTTAAGTAAATATATGAAATATCTTTAATATCAAGAAACTTTATTCTCAAAGATTTAATATACAGTGATTAATTTAATACTATTTTTTTAAAAATGGCATCAGATAATTAATGAAAACTAAATATCTAAAGAATTATCGTTAAATAATTCAACTTATTTACGTTAACTCATGGGATTTGATATTTAAAGTGATTTTATAGCTTCACAGTTATCAAATCGATAATTTGAGAAGTATTTTAAGCACTTTTTCTGCAGGCTTAATATTCTTCTTATGCTTAAGTTTGTTGTTAAAATCTTTCATTTTATGCAGCGATCCAAAGTAAAAAAAATTGATAGTTTATCTAAACATAAAATTTATTGCCTTAGATGTTTCCAGAACTATGATATTCCATATTTTATTAATACTATTCTAAGAGTAACAAATTTTGTAATGCTTGCTAATATCTATCAGTAGTATAACTTAATGTTTTATAATCTACCAATATAAATCATGTTCTTATTTGGATAAGATTATATTTTTAGCAATTGAAGGTGCTTTAGCACTATTTAGTTTAAGCTCATTTTTATATTTTGATATTGATTAGGTTTATATTTCTTATGAGAACAAAGTTACTTTAGGCTTTACTCAGATGGCCTTATTGATTATGAGCCTTGGAATAGTTTTTGCAAAATAACTATATCTGAAAATCAAATAGGCTTTGAGATTAATATGCAACAAAAAGGAACAGAAATTTTCAAGCAGCAAATTATTTTTGTGAAATAAAGATAAAATATCATAATAAATATTTAGCTATCTTTAATTTATAAGATTTAATAAAACAAAGTATAATAATAATTAATTTAATAAATATTTTTGATCATTTACTGTTCTTAGAGCTTTCAATTTCTGCAAACAATAAAATTATCAAGAAATGCAATCGGATTCTTTGATGCACTTTTCAGTATAAAATTGTGTCTTAATATTATTTCTTTTATCAAAGATCCAACATTTATTTAGTTCATAGTTTTATCTACCATTCTATAATGTTCTCTTTAATTTGAAATCCTCTTTTAGGTGTTATTATATCTTGAAGGTTAAAAAAACAATAGGATAATTTTATTTTTATAATCTTCAATTTAACTAGAGTTAATTATCTAGTTAAAATTTCCTTAAGAATATTATTGCACTTTTCTAGTAATATTTAGAGTTTTTAATATGAATCATAAAATTAAATTGATCAAAAAATAAAATAATATTTTTATTATTATTTATTTATAAAATTTAATTTTATATAAATGTCTTCCATTTCCTCATGTTTATTTTTTTTTATACAGATTAAGTAAATTATGGTATTAAATTTATAACTATTATTTTAATTTACGTATAAATGTCTAAATGTTTGCAAAACCACCTTAGCTTCAGTTGATTTATGACATATTCTATAATATAAAAAAGAGAATTGNATTATCGTTAAATAATTCAACTTATTTACGTTAACTCATGGGATTTGATATTTAAAGTGATTTTATAGCTTCACAGTTATCAAATCGATAATTTGAGAAGTATTTTAAGCACTTTTTCTGCAGGCTTAATATTCTTCTTATGCTTAAGTTTGTTGTTAAAATCTTTCATTTTATGCAGCGATCCAAAGTAAAAAAAATTGATAGTTTATCTAAACATAAAATTTATTGCCTTAGATGTTTCCAGAACTATGATATTCCATATTTTATTAATACTATTCTAAGAGTAACAAATTTTGTAATGCTTGCTAATATCTATCAGTAGTATAACTTAATGTTTTATAATCTACCAATATAAATCATGTTCTTATTTGGATAAGATTATATTTTTAGCAATTGAAGGTGCTTTAGCACTATTTAGTTTAAGCTCATTTTTATATTTTGATATTGATTAGGTTTATATTTCTTATGAGAACAAAGTTACTTTAGGCTTTACTCAGATGGCCTTATTGATTATGAGCCTTGGAATAGTTTTTGCAAAATAACTATATCTGAAAATCAAATAGGCTTTGAGATTAATATGCAACAAAAAGGAACAGAAATTTTCAAGCAGCAAATTATTTTTGTGAAATAAAGATAAAATATCATAATAAATATTTAGCTATCTTTAATTTATAAGATTTAATAAAACAAAGTATAATAATAATTAATTTAATAAATATTTTTGATCATTTACTGTTCTTAGAGCTTTCAATTTCTGCAAACAATAAAATTATCAAGAAATGCAATCGGATTCTTTGATGCACTTTTCAGTATAAAATTGTGTCTTAATATTATTTCTTTTATCAAAGATCCAACATTTATTTAGTTCATAGTTTTATCTACCATTCTATAATGTTCTCTTTAATTTGAAATCCTCTTTTAGGTGTTATTATATCTTGAAGGTTAAAAAAACAATAGGATAATTTTATTTTTATAATCTTCAATTTAACTAGAGTTAATTATCTAGTTAAAATTTCCTTAAGAATATTATTGCACTTTTCTAGTAATATTTAGAGTTTTTAATATGAATCATAAAATTAAATTGATCAAAAAATAAAATAATATTTTTATTATTATTTATTTATAAAATTTAATTTTATATAAATGTCTTCCATTTCCTCATGTTTATTTTTTTTTATACAGATTAAGTAAATTATGGTATTAAATTTATAACTATTATTTTAATTTACGTATAAATGTCTAAATGTTTGCAAAACCACCTTAGCTTCAGTTGATTTATGACATATTCTATAATATAAAAAAGAGAATTGCAATTAAAATTATGCTTAATAAATTTATTTAAAATAAAAAGAAAAAAGGATTTTTAATTTGTAGAATTATTTTTAATTCTACTAAATTATTTTTGTTTTTTTTAATGTTCATAAAAATATTATAAATAATCAATTAATTGACTCAAACCAGACCTCGTTGAATCTGATATATGTTTCTAGATCAACTTTGTTTTATTCTAAAAATATTGTTCCCCATTTTAGGTTTCCAAAGAACACCAAAGAAATTTGGTTGAGTAATTTACAACTGTGTAAAGCATTCTCTAAGGTTTATTTACAAGCCTTTGCTGATCTAGTAGCTAGGAACTTCTTAATTTCAGGATTTTTTTATACACTAGAATCAAAGTGATTGATTATAAAATTTTTTAAAGCTCTGGTGAAATTTTTTGGGATGTTTTTGCTTTCTCCAGGATGCGCATTAAATTGCTTTCTTTATTTTGACTAATATTTTTCTAGTCGTTAATTTGTTGAATTAAAACATTGAGGTTTTTATATTTACTTGCAAATTGGGGGAGAGGGATTGCTTACTATATTAGTAGAAAGGTCTTTCCCTACATCTTCGATGTTAATGCTATCCACATATATTGGACTTTGATTTTAATCGTCAAAATGAATTATATTTGGGGGAAGCAAAGCATCATACTCCACTTAAAATTCAGAATAAGAATTTACTCTAATTAGATCTAAAATTCTTATGTCAGACATTTTTTTATAATTATTTATTTTTTTAGTTTTTGGATTTTAAGGGCATTAAAACTAGAATTCTTTTGTAAAATTTCTGATAAATTTTGATTAGACTTAATTAAATTTAACTAAATTAGGTGTTTTTTTTAGATTTCTTAAATAGACAATTTTTTTAATAAAGGTTTATTATTGTTTAATATTATTTCTAATTATTCCTACAAGAAAAATATAATAACATGCCAATCTTTTGATAATTTGATGAAATATTTATAATTCTAATGGGAGGATCAACTTAAAAAAATTTCTTTTATTCCAATACGAGTATATTATGATCAGTTTAGATGTATGTAAATTCATCTATATTCTACAAACTAAAATTATATAAAGAGTTAAATCCACTTACCCCAATTATCGGATTTAATGCTGAAAGAATCGAGTATAGAATAATCCATTTTTTTTGCATTGATTTAGGAGATGGAGATAGAATAAGGTCATTGTGGAATTAATACATTAATGTACAAGGATGCACAGGAATCTTATTTATCATAGATTTTTATCGATTACCACTAGCAAGATTATTACAAGATTTAGTATAGAGGAATAGAATCAGTTTTTGGAATTTTCATGTCATGAAAGAAAACGTTGTTATAACAATGCTCTGCTAAGACTAGAGAAGAATGTAATGAAGGTTTGAGCTAGAAATCTAAAATATATAGTTAAAAATGATTATAATAGTGTAGCTACAGTTTTAAGCTAAATTCTATAAGTCATAAAAATTTAAAGGTCTCTAGATAATTCAAGAATTTAATGGAGAATAGCTCGGAATCTAAAGGGAAGTCAATTCAATTATTTTTATGATATATTAAGCATGGGTCTTAGAGGAAAACATGTAAATATGAAAAGCTAATCATAATTAAAATCAAATTTATTCAAAATAAAGAAAAATTTAAAGCTATTTAAATTTAAATATGATTGTTTAGTGTACTTTTTTCACTATATATTTAATCCGAAGTATTGCATTTTATTGAATACAATATTTCTAAAAATGAATTATTTAGATTTCTTCAATTTCCAATATTAAGTATATATTATAATTAAAAATGAGATAAAATGATAAACATCCTGTCAAATCAAAAATTCCAGTTGCCAAAGGCAAACATGCTTTTGAATGCGGAGGTTGTAGTATTTTCTCAATTATTAGGCCAAACATTTGTTGTGGATGAGAAATATGAATTCATTAAGCAAATAGGGCAAGGCGCTTATGGGGTAGTATGCTCTGCTAAAAACAAAAAGAATGGATAGATGGTTGCAGTTAAGAAAGTATGTGAAGTATTTAGTTAAGATTCCAAATGCATTTGAAGATCTGGTGGATGCTAAAAGAATAGTGAGAGAGATTAAATTGCTAAGTAATTCAAATTGCTATTTATAGAGTTTTTTGATCATGAGAACATTATTGCTTTAGTGGATTTACCTAGACCGGAATCAAAAACAGGATTCAATGATATTTATATAATTACAGACTTAATGGGCACAGATTTGCATAAAGTCATTTATTCATCATAAGCTTTGACAGATGAACATATCTAATATTTTGCTTATTAAATGTTAAGGGGGCTACTTTACATACATACAGCAAATGTTATACATAGAGATTTGAAGCCTAGCAACATCCTTTTGAATAAGGATTGCGACTTAAAAATATGTGATTTAGGATTAGCCAGAGGATATGAATCTGAGGAAGAATTTAAAACTGAATATGTTATTACAAGATGGTACAGGGCACCAGAAGTTATTTTGAATGCATCCGAATATACAAAGGCAGTTGATATTTATGCTGCAGGATGTATTATAGCAGAGCTTCTAGGTCGTACTCCATTATTTCCAGGTAATTATTAAACTGATAATCTAAGGTGAGGACTATTTAGATTAAGTGTAGAGGATTATTTCTGTTTTAGGGACACCAACTCCTGATGATATGAAGTACATAGGAAACCCGAATGCGATAAATTACATTAAAAGTTTGCCTAAAAGAACTAAACAGTCCTTCACTCAACTCTATCCTAAATCTAATCCAAAAGTGTGTGAATTATTAACTAAAATGATAACATTTAATCCAGATAAAAGATACACTGTCGAATAATGTTTGGAACATGATTATTTTGATGGATTACATAATCCAGAAGCTGAACCAAGATGCGACAAGGTATTTGATTGGAGTTGGGATAACTTTGAATTAAAAAGAGAAACTTTATAAAGAATGGTTTACGAAGAATCTTTATAATTTAATCCTGTGAAAATGTGAAATAACTATTAATATATTAATTTTCATTTCTACTAAAATCAAATATTTTTTTGATTTCATTTCCTTACAAATCCGTTTTCATATGATGAAATTAGATTTTATTAAAAAGTAGCTTTTTAACTTCTTAACTATTTTTCGAAAGAAAATTGCTAACATATATCTAAAAAATAAACTTCATTAATTTGGATCCTAAATTAATTCAATAAATTGAGAGCATCAATATATAACCATAAAAAGTCTCATACTTTTGTTTATAGGATGGCTAAAAATAGTCTCCTATTTTTTTGAATCTTTTTAACAAATTCAATTGATAAAATTGAATAAAACGATCAAAGAAATACATATTAAAGTTCCATAATCCCTATTCAATTTCGTTCTTGGTTTAATTCGGCATATTATATATTACCTATAATCTACCTAAATTTAATCTCAATAAATAGTTTTAGATCTCTAGGAATTTTATTTAAATATGTGCCCCTAACTATTCTTAGTTTTTTTCGGAAAAGCAGAATTAGTAAGCATTATCTATTATAATAAATGTTTACATATCCGTTCCATAAATAAATTAACCTGATTTAATCATTTTAGATTCAAGGTATGCTCCATATAATATAAAAATTAACAAAAGGAAATAATAGAAATTATAGAATGCGTTGTAGTTATAATAAAAAGGTAAAGCTGTAACATAATAGAAGTCAGCAGCTAATTAATATTTTGATATTTTGAAAATTGAATAAAAAAGTTGACGAAGAGTGGAATTCCATAACATCAATATTTTCAATTCGACTATTGTTTAAGAACTTATTTAGAGCATAACCAAATTATCAATATATTTTATAACAATTAATATTTATGAGAGAGTAAGAACATTTTGTTAATTTAGTTTGCAATCCGAATTGAGAACTCTTTATATCAAATTAGGCATTTTCTATGTGTTTTTAATATTGGATTTAATTTGGTCATCATTTATTGAACCGACTACAATGAATCAAATATCTTAAGATAGTAAGGAAGGATAAACCTAAATTTTATGGATGAGCTCCGTCCACATAATTATAACAGGAATTATTTTTGTATTATTCTGCACTTTGATGTGGTAGACGTAGCCACTAAAGTTGGGAATGATTAAGCTGTTAATCAGGTATTCAAACCTATTGATATTTAGAGATTTCATATATGTCTTTGCAATTAGTGGGCTTATGCTTATCATTGTTGTAATCGAAAGAGTAGCTATTTTCATAACTAATACAAAATCGAATGCAACTGTAGCTGAAGTAATTCAATCGAATTGGTCCAGTTTTTTTTATTAATTATTTTATTTTATCAGATATCTTTTAAGACCACTCTACATCTTCGTGATGTTGCATGGTTCATTGAAAATAACGAAACCCTATTATCACATGAGAAATCCAGAACTTTTCATTAATTGAAATCTAAATTATATAGTGAAATATAATTCAAATTATAATATTTTCGATATTTATCTTCTACAAAATTTTATAATGCTTGAATCACTAGAACTAACTAGAAAACATTTAACAGGGATAATAAGTTTTAGCTTAAATTTTAAAATTGCAATTTGTATTTAAATTAATATTAAATAATTTTTTCAGAAATTTATAATAAAAATTAGCTAAATATGTGTTAGAAATGTTTCATATTTTTTGGGGAACAATTTCAAAAAATATTAATCTCCAAGACATCAAATTAAATTTTCATTGGATTGAACTTGGGATAAGTTATATATTTTCAATTTAATTATTTTTATAAGGCTATATCAAATAAATATAATTTATTTACAAACAATATTTCTTAAGATTAAAAACAACCTTGGTTTTAACTAAATTAGATCATATCTTAAGAAAAAGATATAATGCAGTTTAGAATTTTTATGTATTTGAGTTTACATATATTTATAAAGGGGTATGCTCATATTACATTATAGAATAGATTGACAGGTACATTATTATTTTATTATGTAACTTGCCTTTCTAAAAAACTTAAAATAGTTTTAATTTGATTAATTTTATATTTCATAGAAAATTTACTCAATTTTTTTATTAACGATAGAAATAAAAATAAATTGAATTGATTTCCTTAAATCCAGATAATTTACTCGAGATTATATAATAGATTTGATATATATATACATATTAAATTTAGATATTATCAACTTAACTATGAAAAAAAAGCATCCTCTTTTGAAAATAGCTGTTATACAGCTTATGGATTTATTCCATCATTTTTATAATTATCTGTGACTGATTCTTGAGGTGTTGCAAAAGTTTATTTAATATTTGCTTATTTTTTAGATTTTTAGTTTTATTATTTATTTCCTTTTTATTAAGCTTACTTTTTATCACTTCTCATTTTATCAAAGATGTATTCTTTGTACATTGCTTACCAAACTAATTATTTACATGCTTTTTCTTATTCACTTAATATGTATTCTTACTCGTCTGACTCACTAAGGGAAGATAAGACTTCACAATCTTTCTACTCCTTGACTGGTTCACAAAATGAAGCAGGATCTTCTTATTTTAAATTAGGTTCGATTTTGAAAACCTCAGGCTAGACCTTTAGTAGTTCTATCATTTCTAAGGCTTTCTTTAAGGTGCTTTCTTCCAATTATTTAATCTCATCTTCTGTCAACCCTTTTCTCATTTCTTCTTCTTATTATTTTATTCTTCTATACGATGGAGGATCATTTACAGGCCCTGGGATTCCCGTTTCAATATTCTCAATTTATTCAAATTGCTCTCTTGTCAATTGGGATAATCCTGTTTGATTAAACTCAGCTAATCTTTTTCTTATAGTTTCATCACAAACCTGAACAGTTTTACAAACCTAAGAAGTGGATACATTTTCCCCATGAAATCTAGCAGATATCAACAATGCAGCTCCACACAGTGATGAAGGTCTTCTACCATAAGCCATCCAATCCAGCATCATTCTTTTAATTAACTTCATAGCAGTTTCAACAATTTGCTTATGCTTATCTCGGCTAAGAAGTATATTGATTGAAATACCTTATCTCTAATAGCCTTACAAACTTAGGTATATAGATAGAAGGATCTATATATTATAAGCTTTTTGCTAATTGAACAATTTACGGGACTTTAGCATCTAATTTTACAAATTTTAATAGTTTTAAGTAACATTTTGCTACTTTTGTAGCTGACTCCTTCTTTATCAATTCTGAAATCTCTATAAGCAAGTATGGGGCATTTTTACATCTGAACCCAAAATACAAAGCTTAGATATAATTCTAACTTCATTACCTGCTCCAGCAAAATACTACCCATTCTTTATTGAATTTTCGCTTTTATAGAATTTCAATAATCTCCTTGCTATTTCAAATGCCTCTTTGTATTCTTCATCAACGGCTAGTTCTAAATCTAATTGTTTTAAGGTTTTCTCAGTTTCATGAGGCAATTAATCTTGGTCCTAAAACCTAGTTTCTTATTAGTGAGCCACCTTTCCGCCATTTAAAAATTCTGCTTATTCATAAAAATTAGACATTAATCAAATAAATATTAAATAATAATTTATTTCTCCAGCTTATAAATGTCATCTAAGAAAAATAATCAGCCATTTTTTATAAAATCTTTTTAATTTGAAAAGAAGCAGGTTGTAGCAAGAATTATGAATAAACATCTCTTATTAAATTTAATAAATTTATATAGATAAGCAATTTTATGTAAATCAAATTATGATGGCTGAAGATGATTTATTTGTTCAATAAAATTGTACAAGTATTGGTATCTTATCATTATTATATTATATATATATCAAATCCATTTAATCGATTTTTTAAGCCCAGATTTAAAATGTATTTAGTACCTTTTATGATTTTAATTTCATATTTTAGATAAAGCATACCTATTAGAGACAAATTTGACCATTCAATTGAATAATTTAAATTCATTTATCCATTTTTTAATGAACCTGCTTTAAGTTTCAAACTTAATAAGTAATGCCCCAAATACGATCGTAGTTTTAATCACAAGTTAAGCGATTAACTAAGTATAGAAATACCAAATTTATTCAAAACAAATTATTCAAATTTGATTAAAACATCATTGTAATCTCAATTTATTTTAGTTTCTTAATGTAGAAAAATTATTATCTTGAATTTTCTGGTCTTGTTTCATTTTTGTTTATTCTTAATTCATATCCTTCTGTAGGATGTCTTATAATAACCCCAAATGATCTTAATTATGTATAGAGAAGTCTGTCATCTGCATAGAAGATATACTCAAAATAGACTATTTGATCTAAGACAATGAATGCTGAAAAATCCTACAAGTTTATAGTAAGAAAAGATTCAAGTGTTTGCTGCAATGGGTAGGATATAATCATTAATTATAATGTTTCCTAAATCTTGTGATGAATTATATTAATGTCGACTCTTCAAAAAAAAGTTCCTTGGAACTTCTGCGAGATATTTCTATATCTTTACGGATAAAGTTATTGTGAATAAAGTAAAATAGAGAGTAAATTCATTTCATAGGAATCGAATCGAAAGAGAACAGATCGTGTTTTTAATTTAGAAAATACTAAGAGAATAGTTTGGAAATACACGTCAGAATAACCAATAAAATTGAAGGGAATCACAATTGACAATGAAAATTCACAGTAGGAATACTTTGGTGAAGATGATGTGCTTCGTGAATTAAAAAAACATATTTCTAAGTTATTCTTTTAGGCTAAGATTCAGGAGGAATATGTGGCTATTCAAGTGATTGGATAGGGAAATTATGCTTTAGTATAAATTTGAATCATTTATTCTTAGGTTCTTGAATTATAACATTTACACTCAAATCAAAAGTTTGCTTCGAAATGTATAGACAAGAAAAAACTATAGGCAATTGAATAAGGAATGGTAATCAATCAAGTTTAAATTTATAGGAATCAGTGATGAATGAAATTTAAATAATGAGGATTTTAAGTCCACATGAATAACTCATTAATTTGATAGAGGTCTATGAAGGAGATAATAACATATATTTGATAATGGATTTGGCTTAGGGAGGAAGTTTATACAAGGAGATGAAAAATAAGTTGACCCTGTACAGCAGGTAGGAAGTCTAGAAAGTACCTATTATTATTTAAATTTAAGATTATGTATTAGATATTAACAGGATTATAATATATTCATTCTAAAGGAATCATGCATAGAGATCTAAAACCAGAGAACATTCTCTTCAAAGAAAAGGGCAATATAAATGCTTTAACAATTGCTGATTTTGGTTTATCTGTGAAAGTTGATTCATATCCCTACCTCTATCCAAAATGTGGAACTCCAGGCTTTGTTGCCCCAGAGGTTGTTAATTTGATGGACAAAGCATAATCCTACACAACAGCATGTGATATTTTTTCAGCTGGGGTTATTTTCCACATATTGCTTTTGGGAGAAGGTTTGTTTGTTGGAAATGGACATCAGGAGATTTTGAGAATGAACAAATAATTCTAGGTTGATTTTAGAAGATAAAAATACCAATAATTAGATTCGGATGCCAGAGATTTATTGTAAATTTAAATGTTATAATTAGATTTAAGATGATCGCCTAGGATGCTGATCAAAGATTTACAGCAACTCAATGTCTTAATCATGTCTTTTTTTAAAATGAAATGGCTCCATAATTACTACTAAAAATGTAAGATTATGTTATCAATGTATATTAGGCAAGGGAGTCCTACTAAAGAATCTTTTGATCACTATCTAGATACGTACAACAGTCCTGATCAAAAATTAATGAATAAGGATAGCAAGAATTTGTCAATCGTCACTCGCACTCCCATCTATGCACCCAAGGCTAGCACTCCTGAATTGCCTAAACAAAGATCTATTATGGAAGAACTAAGTCCATTAAGTTCCTTTTCTTTAGATTAGCAACGCAATGAAACACAAAGAGAAGATTAATTTTAATTTGCTTTTACTAAATGATTATATTTATATATTGCTATAAAAACAATTTGTATTTGAATATAATAAATACAATAATCTATAACATAAAAATAAAGAAATTAGATAATCATAATTGATATTCTTAAATAAGTTTTTACACTTTGTCTTTTAAAATTGGTTTAATTATAAAACTTTTGATCCCTAACTTTTCACCCTCTTACTTCAACTTATTATCATCATATCCAGAAACTATGAATATTTTTATGCTAGGTTTAATCTTCAAGATTTATTCTGAAGCAGTCATGCCATTCATTATAGGCATTTCTAAATCCATAAATATTGCTTAGTAACCAGCACATTATTCATTGCATTTTTTAGTATTTACACTATTAATAGCATCTAATCCATTAAACGATTTATCAATTGTGGATTTTGTACTAAATATGACAGTTAAACTTACAATTATGCTATTTGCATCTCCAAAATGTTTTAGGTAAAAACATTATCATCAACTATTAATATATGTTAACATGATGGTTTTGGCTTTCTATCAAGTACTTTTAACGAAAGAATGGGTTCAAAACACTCCAAATTTTAGTTTAAAAGATCTTCATCTCCAGAGTAGGTTATTGGAAAATCAATAGAATTGCTATGTTATTCTATTTTAGTTGATGGCACTTTTAAATGAAAATCCTAGATATTTAAAGTTAAATAAAATAATGACCCATGATTCTTTTCAGCACTACTGTGAGAAATTACTTGTAAACCTTAATTATTATATGATAACTATTAGGCGATTTTATTGCTTATCAATAATCCCAAACCAACTCCTTATTCATTGAGCTTTTAATTTTAAGCATCCTTTATTTTGCCAAAAGCCTTAAATAATTTCTTTTATTGATCCTCTGTAATTCCAATTCCAGAATCTTTTACTCCAACATCCACCAATAATCCTTTTTATTCAAATTATATTATAATTGAACCAAACTATGTAAATTTCATAGCATTAGCAATTAAATTAATAAAAATCTATTTCAATCTATTTCTGTCAGTAAATAAAAATAACGGTCTCGTATTTGTTTAAATTTTAAGATCTATCTTTTTTTATTCTGCTTAGAGTTTAAACATCTCAAGACATTCTTCCCCTAACAGTATTAAATTGAAGGTCTTTAAATTCAAATTAAATGTCTCCGCTTTGATCTAAGCTAAATCAAGTAAATCATTAGCTAAATTTAACATATAAGCAGCATTTTCTTTAACAATCTAGACACTCTTAAAAAGATGCTTGTTCTAGAAGGAAGCTTCTTTTAATTCGCTCAGAATGTTAAGCATAACATTTAAAGGAGAACGAAATTCGTGACTTACAAAAGATAGAGTCTTAGACTTTGATTAGTTAATGTCCAATAGCTCTTTAATATTCTTCCTATGAACCACATCGCGAGCTATGATCAATAAAATATTCTCCCCCCCAAAAGTTATAATTAATTCAATCTATTTTTTATTATTTTCTATCTCGAAATTGGTCTCAACAATCATTGCCTCCACTTTTCCATTGATCTCAAATCTAAGTTTCTTTGTTGTGAAACTGTAGAGCAGACATTTCAAAACTGTATTAAGCTATATTATAGAAAAATGCAGAAATTACTTAAGATGTCATTGATCCATATCCCGGAGATTAGGTAGACATACCATTTATCTTAGTATCCTTCTTGGAATCTGAGGAAAGGGAATAAACAGCATTCAATACTGATGCTTTTTTATGGATATTTTTGTATTATTAGGAAGCAAAACTCTGTAATAATACTAAAGAACTTCTGGCTAGCATGGGAGATTCATCCTAGAGCACTTCACTTGGCATTTTCTCAAATAGCAGTAGAAGTTCTCGATTTGTCATCTAAAACATCTTCTTACTCATTTAATTTTAGTATTCCACTTTAAGGTTAGGATATGCAGGATCATCTGATTATTCAAAATGAACTAAAATCACACCTTCTTAGAGTGCTTCTAAAATCAGATTGAAATCAACATTTTAATGTATGACAGCTTTACTAACAGTTTAAAAGTCTTCCATAATTTCACTCACATGAGAAGATGATGATTTTTAAGTAAAACAACGTTTTATTTAATTTTCATTTTAATCAAGAGTTATTCGAAATTGATCTCCTTGTATAGATCTTATTTTTTTTAGCTAAGGCTCATTTTGACTTTTGTTCTCAAAGAGTAAGAAAACTACAAGTAAAATATGTAATTTGTAGTTTATTAGGCTTAAATATTTCAAATTTAATTTGATATTTTTCTCCTGAAATTCTCCTTCAAACTAAAAGCACAGAAAAAGCAATAATAAAAGAGAGTATTTAAAAAATTACCATGATGCTTTTAGATTCTTCTCTTTATGTAAATCTCCTTAAGCATAAATAATAATTATAAAAACAAAATTTTAATGAACATCATTAATTCCATATCTTAGGGACTCAATTTGGAAAACAATTAAATCTGCAAGTATAATGGAGTATTATAATAATAAGTGAAAGAGGCTTTGTTTTGAATAGCATAATATTTCTAAAGTAATTTGCAAAATAAATAGAACCATCATAAAAGTGATATATTAGTCTTTCTCTCTATATAACAATAGCAATCGGATAAAATGGAATATGAGCAAAATGATCATTGAAATTTAAAGCCTCCTTGAAGTTGATAAATTTATTTTCATTTTAATAATAATTATTCTTTGAAAGCATTTATATTATGTAATAAGTTGATTTAAATTTAATTAATCATCCATCGTCGAGAATATGGTGTTATGATAAATAATTCAATAAATATTTGATAGGAGCAAGTGAATAATTATTTTTTAGTCAAATTAAGTCAGTAAATAACTATGCAAAATGAAAGTCCTACTATTATTACAAGTTAACCTATTTAAGGATAGAATGATTCTGCTAAGAACAATATAGAAGGGTGTGCTTAAAAGAAAAGTTATAATTTAATATTAAAAATACCATTTTTAGTTTAATTATGTATATATATATACGATTTTAATTGTTGATATTATAATTATAATAGAAAAATTGTTAATAAAATTTAAAACTTCGTCTTCACCTTATTATTTAAAAATATAATTCATTTGCTCTGATTGAGTTTTAATGAATTAACCTCTATGCCAAAGCTCAGAGATACATTGCCTGATGTGAATGAATTATAATCATTAATATTTTAATTATAATCAAAGTAATATTCTCTTATTGTAAGTTTTTTCTAAATTATTTATATATTCTTGATGGTGTATGTAGAAATCTTCAATGAAATTAGGAGGCAGATTAAAACTGTGTTCTGGCTCCACTTCGTCTTAAAATTTGGCTTCTAATATTTTTTTCTAAAATTTAAACACATTTAGATTACTGCTAATTCTTCTCTTTCAATTTTTGATCCCCCATTATGTTTTAGTCTTATATGCAAATTCAATGAAATGTCAGTTCCATATATTTTGTCACATTTTTCGTAAGGACACTATTTGGGTATATAAAAAAAAAGTACTTAAAAATCTCTTTTGATGAGGTTGGCAGTTCTACGTTTTTTTTTGGTTTCTTATTTTTATGGTTAAACGAGGGTGTAATGTTCAGTGATTGATTCCTAACAAAACTCATCAAATCTGGCTTACTTCCAAATAATCAAGGCGTTTAGCCAACTGATTTAAATCCTAATCTAAATCATCAATATTCCTGGAAATTTGTTAAAAGTTCATCATAAGCTTCTCTATTGTGCTTTTAGTACATGCTGGTGGTTTTTTACCCAAGAACTCTATTTACTCTTTATCGCTTAACATACTAATTTTCTAAACTATTTATTAAATTGAGGATCGTTGCATACTAAGTATTTCTACAATATTTCAATATTATTACTCTAAAATAAAAAACACTAAACCAAGAGAATTGTTTCATTAATAATTAATAATTACAAGGACAAATACTCATAATAACTTTTAGAATAATTTCCATATGGATTAAGATTAACATTAAACTGTAATCTTAGAAAACAAAGCAACATAATTCGAGCAATATTACAACTACTGATCAATGCCATATAATAATGAAAAAACCATTTTAAGTAATTATAACTTTATTTCATCAAGAAAACCCAAAGGGATTAATTGATTTAAATACAAGGATGTGATACTATAAATTGTAATAAGCACTAATTTTAAGAAGAGTTTCTTTTAAATAGAATTATTCTTGGTTTACAAAGTGATGAACTAAAATAGGCAATTGGACAAGGAGATATATGCCATATAAATGATATATAAGAATATATAATAATGAGTCTATTAATTAAGTGGAATAACATATAGATTTAAAAGAAAATGATGTCTAGCTGTATTTTAATAATGATTCTAATCAATTTGCTATTAATTTTCTCTTAAGTTATCCTAGTTTCGAAGAAATCAAATCGACGGCTACAGCAACGGATCTCTTTTATTTAATTCTAGGTTTATCTATATAATGTTAATACCTGCTAGCAGTGTCAGTTTCATATTCTTGTCTCTTCAATCTGCAATCGTTTTCTCTGTTTTCCTTCTCTTTGGATTTGGTGGTAATCTTTTGATCCACTTCGAATTTTTCATTTTTAGCTTATTGAATTCTGTTTGATAAGGAATCAATCAAGCCTGGGATAGAAATTAATGATGATAATGATACCTTCCATATAGGTTTTGTCTTGATTGGCCTTAACCAATTAATCAGACAAGAGAGTTCTCAAATCCTCATAGGAACTTTATCTGAGATTTTCAGCTTGATCTTCTCTGATTCTTTCTGATTAAATGTAATTTTCGATTTATTTAAGGATGGACAAGACCTTTCTGGTTAATACTTCGCATTGACTTGGTTCATCGGCTGAAGTTTATGCTTTGCTAGCCAATTGACTAAGAATTTCAATCATGGATTTATAACCTTCCAAATGAACCTTTAATAGTAATTGTTATTGATTACATGGTGCTTTAATTTATTGACTTTTTGAGCAACCTAAGCAAATGAAGAGATGCCCTTAGAATCAATATCTTCTTCGACATCTTCATCATTGTATTAGAAACTGAAGTCTTCTTAAAGGAATGATGGTTAAGGTTATTAGAATCTATTTCTATTCTTGACCAATACATCCAAGTATTTATTGAAGTATCCTTTGACTTAATTAACTCCGAATAATGCTTATTCAAGATTGTCTAGAATTGTTTAATAAGTAGCTGATTCCTTTTGTCTCTTTAATGTCTAATAATCTAATTCTGCTTTCAAATCTGCAATTTCTAGATTCTTTCTCTCCAAACTCGCAACTGCTTACACTTTCTATGGGTTTAATGAATCCAAATCACTCTTCAAAGTAAGTGAAGTGACAGTGCTTGTATTAATTATTTCTGTCAATTGACTCAAAGCAATATCACAGTTTTATTTGAACCTAACAATTCTCTCATCATCTCGTTTTTGTTCTCCTTCTAATGTTTGTTCTAAATGTTGCATAATATCCACCAAATTAGAGACAACTGGATCATCTGTTTACATCTCCATCTGAATTGTTTGTAAAATAGTTTATCCAAATTGAGTTTCTTCGAGTTCAGCAATTTAATCATCAAATTCTGTTGCCAGACTGCCCACAATCACCAATACAAGAAGCAATGCTTTTTTCATTTTTAATATAATTAACAATAAAAATCCGTTTTCCACTCCATTTATTAATATGCTTATATATAAGATAATGTTAAACTTTCAAAGCCATGCACTCATTTCCAGATCATTCTCGTTCCCTCCTACTAAGTCCTTTACAAATTATTCAATAGCATTATCAGTAAAGAATAGATGAGATACAATAAGGATTACTAAATAACTAATACTAGTAATATCGCTCAAGAAGAGACTGCCAATTTAAATTCACTATTAAAAGTTCATTTTCTTGCAAAATTTAGAATATAAATTTAATTTTTAAATGAACTCAGAAATAATTGAAGTGTGTTAACATTAAAAAGACAATATTCTTGTTAAGTTGAAGAATGGTGAAAAGAAATGGTTTAAATTTGATGAGGTTCTCAAGTAACAGCCTAAGATGCTTGCTCTATGGCTTGAGAAACAAGTATTTTTTAGAGAAGTGGAAGAAGATAAATTATATTGATGTGTTTTTGGTTTATTTAAATTCAAAGATAATAATTCAATTCTAAATTATCTATTTAATGTCAATAAGCATATTAACAGCATGCTGACATTTGTTCTATAAATTTTGGTATAATATTAATTGATTTTTCAAAAAAGACTGCCTCATTAATAATTTCCAATTCGAAACTTAAAATTGAGTAAATTCATTTTGAAATTCAACAAATAAAATCCATTATTAAGTTCATTTAATTAATATTTCAAACAAATTTGCATAATATGAAAAAATCAAATTAATCATATAAACGACACCAAATATAATATCAAAGTTCTGTAATCTTTGCTTAATAATTATTTAATATTCTATAGGCATTTATAAAATTATTTTTTTGTATAATTAATAAATATTTTCAAAGATTGTAAATTATTTTTAATTAGAGCAAAGATTGTAAGAACAATTTACAAAAATCGCTTCTTATTCTGATTTGACGAATAAAGATACATTGATAATGATGATCATATAATTACAAAGTTGAATTACTTAGTTGAAGTCATACTTTGAGAATGATGATATATGCTATATCATATAATTTATGTTTTTTTTCAATAATATCATTCAAAAATATATCAATTTATTAAAACAACAAAAAATTCTTAGAAATGAAGAAAGAGCAGCATAAAATCACTGAATGCACTTAACCTAAAAGTGCATTAAAAAAACAAATTAAAAAAGGAAATTAGAGTATTTAAGTTCAAAATAACTTAAGTTTAAAGGTTCGATAGGAAAGGATAAGAAATTAAATAAGGTTCAAAATATGAGATCACTATCAATGATAAAGCAGAATTATTCACATTGAATAGTGAATAAACTCAAATCGTTAATCTAGATTTATCCAATTCTTCTAAATAAGAGAATACTGAATGTTATACTAAACCTGGCTTAAGGACTTTGAAAAGTTTGGAACTCAATTCAAAGGAGGAGGCGTTTTTGAAAATGTTGAGTTATAATTTCGAAAAAAATAAGAGGAAGGGAAAAAGAAAAGAATGTTGCGTTATTTAGTGAAAACAATCACTTATTGTATATATTTATTTTAATTTATCAATAATAATAATATAAATAGAGCCAAAATATTCTTATACTATATATATATATATAATTTTAA
Source organism: Paramecium octaurelia (assembly GCA_905182995.1). Taxonomy (NCBI): domain Eukaryota; phylum Ciliophora; class Oligohymenophorea; order Peniculida; family Parameciidae; genus Paramecium; species Paramecium octaurelia. The sequence continues at coordinate 218,901 of CAJJDP010000080.1, forward strand.
AACTTATAAGAGCAAGCGACTTCTTTAAATAGAATTAGCTACACTTTTGACAACAATTTTATTAAGCATTCTAAATGCTTGAATCTAAAAGAAAATTGCACAAAAAGCTGCAATTGCGAAAACTGTAATTTTGTAATAAATATTATTATATTGAAGAATTAAATTTAATGAAATAAACAAATCTAAATCAGTTAAATCATTTTACTTTTGATTTTCAGGTATTGATTTTTTTAAATAGTGTCTTTGCATGTCTTGATAGAGTATATCTGTATGTAGACTAAATCATCTGCCATCTTCCATGTATAAAATAGTTGAGACATCTAAATTTTATTTATAAAGAATTTAAGAAAATGATTATTCATAACTCATATTTGAGGCATCATCAACTTTAATTATTGTATCTATTGCTATAATCCACTAATTAATGCAATCTTCTCTTCCATTTCATTTCGAGAGACTTCAAAATAGTTTGGAATAGTCTTTTTAGATTGAACACGCTTTGACTCTTTTTTTGAGGTATGGATTTTAAACCATTTTTTCAATACTCTCTTCTTTCTTATTGGTTTTTATCTTGATTTAGGAGGTAAGAGTTTTAAAGAAACAGTACAAATATGTTTTAACTGCTGACAGATTGATTCAATTTTTTGATTTTCTGTCATACCAAAATCTAGAATTTAGTTATTCATTATCATCTCATCCCTAATGATTTGCATACTATTATGATAAGGAAAATTTTGGAAAATTAAATTATATTAATTTCTATATTACATTTAACAAATCCGTTTTAATATAATTTTAGAAATTACAGACACTTAGTAAAATGAACTAAACAAGGATATTTCCACAATAAATATAAATATATTTATTATTTGGATTATTAGTTCTATAAAACTTAAGAATTATTTAATCAAACTATTAACAACCTAATAGTAGTAAAAGTAAATCTAAAAAACTCATTTTTTACTGCTAATTCAAAGTTTTGCTATAAATTTCTCATTTAATCCTTTAATCAAACTGGTTTTCATATAATATTAACTCTATTAAAGAAATTGAAAGCAAGATAATTTTCAATTTTATGCAATTAATACCAAATATAATAAAATATATATACAGATATACAAAATATTTATAATACTTTATCTTATTTGTTTTTTTAAATTCTGGTGCAACCTCTAAGTTAATATGGCTATTCTACCCTCAGTCTTGCTATTTTAAATTTTTTATTAGGATTAGAAATCTACATTATAAAAGATGATTATACACTATCAAGGTAGACTGATCAATTTAATTTATAATCAATAAATTAAAATGTAAAAACTCTCTCCATCTGCTCATTCTTAGAGATCTACTCCTACATCAATGAGAAGATTGCACTCCTTCGGAAATTCCAATGGAATTATGCTTATGAATTAATATTTCAACTTACCTTTAATATCAAATAAGAGCACAAAAGAATACTAGGGAATTTAATTGATTAAGCCGAATACGATCTCGATGATTGGAGAATTTGATGATTAAAATTAGTATCATCCCTAAGAGAACAATAAAATCCCAATATAAGCTTTAGTTAGCTTAGGAGAAAAGGCTCCTAATCTGCCTAACTACACTCTTTTAGAAAGGTATTATTAGAATAAGGCCATCTCAAAGAAAGGAACAACAGAAAAAAGAAAACTTGTAAGACCATCATAAGAAGCAACAATAGAATAGAGACCTCCTATAGTTCAAAAAAAAATTGTACAAAATTTCGACAAGTCAAATGAGAGTTCAAAATATCCTTTAGAGAGAAACTATTATTCAGGATAAAGGGAGTAAAATGAAAGCGCACAATACTTTTTATTTCCAGATTTAAATTCAGTGTCTCATCGTTAAAAAAACAGTGAAATCGAGATATTGACTTAACGAATCGATAATACCCATAGAAGACTGAAAATTATTTTTCTATCTGTTTTTTTTACTATGGTGATATCAAAATAATTCAGGTATTTATAAAATATATTTTCTAGATTACTTAAAAAAGAAGAGACATAGCTCATATCGAAACTGAATAAAAAACTCTAGAATTGCCAGAAAATTGTAAACTAAAATGGGGTGAAATTCATAGAAGAATAATAATATTAATTTGTCTAAATTATATCGAATAAGGTTATTCACTACCTCAATAGTCGAACATATATTAATGAATGCAATTAGATTGATGAATTATCTAAACCTATTTAAAGTTTGGATTTTAAGAAAATTAGAATGTACAGCTTTTCAAAATTGATTTACTAAAATTTAGAATTGCTGACTCGATCAAACCATTTTCCTGAATTGCTAAAATGCTAATTGATCATTAGTCTTTATAAAACTTCAAGACAATAGACTTCCTTCTTTGTAGGAGAGAGATGTCATTTTTACACAGCAAATAGAATTCATATCTCAAGGGAAGAGAAATTAGTAATATCAATGGAATATTTACTTTTTTAAATAGTGATTCCCAATTTGATTCAATTAGTTAATAAGATACCTTAGCATAATGCAAAATGCAAAATTTAAACCTAAAAAATAATAATTATAATTGCCAGTCTACTGCATCAATAATTTATAGATAGATTTTAGAATATGAGAAAAGTCAAAAACCCTAATGGTTATATGGTCAATAAACAATTAATTATCTAGTATATGGAGAATGACCTATTTCTTAATGAGATCAAGGTTGCATAAAGAACAGGTGATAACAAAAAGGTTCTTGAAGGTCTAGTAGATTAGGAGTAACTCTATTACCTTGAAAATTCAAAGCCATAGTGGAAAGCATAAATGGATATCTTGTTTGAAAAGATTTTGTAGAATGTTGACTCTCTAATAAACTTTTGATTTTGTTTATGTTAACTAGTTTTATATATATATTATGTTAATAATCGTTTTTATCTCCTTGATTTTAGTGAATTCGAGTGTGATTCGTAGATCTGAAACGAAGGTGGATGAGTAAGGAAGAAAGTATCATTACAGTGAGAAATATGAGGAGGAATTTTCATATGAAATTTAGAAGAGATGTTCTGATGATGATTCAGAAGGTTAATTAGAATTTGAAAATGGTATTAAGTCCATAATATTCAGATTTCAAATATGATGAAGATGTAGATGGTCAAGGAGATGAAAAAAATGCAGATGGAAATGAGGAACTACAACAATAGAGAGATGAGAAATAAAATGACAATGAGGATGAATATTATAGGGGAGAAGAGAAAGAGCAATTAAAAAGAGAGAAACTGAAACACAAAAGAGAAGTCAAGGAAGTTGATGAATATGTGCTATTACTTTAAAATGAGAGTTTGAAATTGCATTTGACTGCTAATTGATGACAGAAACTATAATTTACACATTTGATTAAGATTGAGTATTTATTTTTAGATCATCTATCATTTGCATAAATTAAATATAGAAAATGAATCATTACAATAAATAGAAGAATCAAAATTATTAATTTAATTAATTATATGAATTAAGAAGTGGAAAACAAAGAAACTAAGGAATAGAGAGAGTAAATTGAATAAGAATCTGATGACAATGAGAAGAATGACAAAAAAGAATAGACCTAATAGTAGGAGTAGAAAAAGAAGAAGAAGAAAAATAAAAAGAAGAAGAAATGGGGAGAAGAAGGTATTTAGAAATAACAAAAAAATTAGAAGAAATTATGACTGATTTTGATGATGATTGGTAGAACAAAGTTAAGACATCTAAGATATTACAAGACCCTGATCTGCCTTAGCATATTAAAGAAAAATATGCCATTTATGAAAATAATCCATACATGATGATAATATCGAATGTGCCTCTGAATGTGTAACTGAAAGAATTGGAGGAATACTTTAATACTCTCATCACATCTCTTGATCCCAAAATCAGTATTAATAAATTATATATAAGCCGAAAGACCCATTAAGGCTATTGAATATGGGGCAACAAAGTCTTGGGTAGTATTGGAATGCAGTTCCAAAGAAGCTAAAAGGGCATTGGTGACTTAGGATTAGGTTTAATTCGTGAATAATTGCAAAATAAAAGTAGAAAGACCAAGAAAATTTCTAGAAAGGATATTAAATCCATAGGCTAAGGAGGGGGAATTAAATGCTGATCAAAAACAGGAAGACAATACAAGATTGTATTTGGGAGGGTTACCTACTTATCTGAGAGATGAGGATGTGATGAAACTCATACAATCCTTTGGATCAACTAAGTACTTTAATTTAGTCAAAGACACTACATCTAATACAGAGATTTCAAAAGGATATTGTTTTTTTGAGTATGAAAAAAGTGTCTCAACTGCAAAGGCTTTAAAGGCACTTAACAATTTGTAAATTGGAGACAAGAAATTGAAGATATGCAAAGTTCAAGGAGAACCCTAATAAAATAAGAAAATTAATGGAAGAGATTAGCCTTCTAATTATGCTGGTTCATTTTTGGCTTCCTGTGATTTGTTGCGAATGCCATAAGTGTAATAGATGCTAACGATCCCTTAGTCTGCATTGATTCCAAGCAAGGTTGTGCAATTCTTGAATATGGTATTGATTAAATGATAATATCAAAAGTGCTCAATTGAAGATCTGTATGAAGATGATATATATGAAGAATTGATGGAGGACATTAGAAGTGAATGTATACGTTTTGGTTAAATAGAGAAGATAGAAATACCAAGGCCAGACAAAGAATCAGGGTAAGATATAATAATTGCAATATTATTATAGTTTTTGTAACCCAGCTGTAGGAAAGATCTTTGTTAAATTTTATTATTAAATTCCTGCAAAGAAAGCTAAATTCCATCTAGCAGGTCGCACATACAATAAGAGAACTGTTATTACTTCTTTTTATCCTGAGGAACAATTTGATTATAAGGATTATTTGATAAATGGATGATTGTTTGAGTGTATGGTATTTTGATAATTCTATCAATGGTAAATTGATTAATTATGATATTCATCCTGCTCTTCTGAATCTTCTATCTCTTTTAGGTAAATCTGCACCATTTCCAACGCAATTTTATTCAGAGTAAGTATTCAGATTTGGATATGGTTGTCTATCTGAATACTTTCTCATATCTTCAGTAGATTATTCAGCATATTTAGTCAAATGTTTTCTTGCTTGTTCTGCATATGTTGGATCATGTTTTTGACCATTCAAATCAGTTGCAGGCAAACAATCTATATTCAATCTCTTCGTTTACTTGTTTCTATATAACTAAACTCCTTGGCTGTTATTACAAACACCAATACAATCATTAGTAAATACTTCATGATTGAAAACAAAAAAACGATATAATTAATATTAAATCACTTCTTCTCTGGTTCATATCCTTGTCTCTAATGAGCAACCTCTCTTGCCTTTACCAGTCCCTATTCTCTATAATTTTGCCATTCATATCCATGATACTTTGTGAATGACCTTCTATACAAATCTGAAGTGGCCTTTGCAAACCCTTTCAAAAACTTTACTAAATCAGCTCTACATATAATAGATGTTATTTTTTACCTTTCCTCTGCACTCTCCAATAGTTCTCCTCTTTACAAACATTTTGTCCCTTTACACATTGCTTATGGATCTTTAGCCCACATAAATAGATTATAGCTATTCCAAAATATTTTAGAATCCAACAAGGCCATTGTGTATTCTTCATATACTCTCTAACTAGCTGCTGGCTTGTTATATATTTGAGCCAAGGATGGTCCACTGGATTCTTAAAATGAAAAATCTGCTGCATATGGTTTTCCTGTGAAAATTTCCAAAGAGTGACAAGAAGCACATGCACGCATAAATACTTTTGCTCCTTATTTCAAATCACCATCCACTGGCACTAATTTAGATTTATCAGCATTAGTATTAGGATTTGTTAAATTTCGATATGTCTTCTTTGCCTTTATTGTTTATAACAAGGCCTCTCTGGTTATTGCTTCATCAATCATTTGCTATTCTTTATGCATGGCTCTAATTTCATTCTAAACATCATCCTTGCTTTTGCCATAAGGATTCAAAAGAATTTTCTTCCATTTCTCATTTGGATCTTCTGACATTCTATAGTTTAATTTATTATCACATATTAAAATTCATATTTTCAATTCATCTTTCAACCTCTTCTCCAATTCCTCATCAGTCTCCCTTCTTACTACTTCTTCCTAATTTTATACTATTTCCTCATAAATGTATCCACTCACATCTTCTCCTGTAATAATATCCTAGAGCAACTTGATATTTGGAATCTCAGCATTGTCTTTCGTCACTAGTACCCTCAAATCTTCGTATAATTTACTATCGTATTTTGTCTCAAATTATATAACATAATTTGATTATCGATATTTTTCATTCTTTATAATACTTTATTAGTTACCACTTCCTCCTCCATCTTATTGTTTGATGTTTGTATCACATCGCTGATATTTAGCAGTTCATTATCTACCACATTGACTTCTAACATTTTGTTATTTCCTAATTCAATTAAGCATTTTTTTTAATCTTTTGCCAAAGTTATCGATTATACCAATTTACTCAAGTATTTCCTACCAGTCACAAATGATGATATTGTTTAAATTGAAAAAAATGCTGGTATCAATGTAACCCAAGGGTTTATGTAAAAATAGGAAAGTCCACCTACCATACCCCATAGAGTAATATATATTGCAGCAGATCTATTCAGTTTGGTTGAAAATCCTTATTTTTAAGCAAATTCAAAGTACCATCTACATTAATTTTGTTTTGGAAAACTATGTAATTGTTGAATATTTTATTATTCTGAGAACTGAAGGCTGTAGCCATCTTGTCGATTTATTAAGTCAAATAGTCTTCATGGTCTAGGATCTTGTCGATCTTTTCTTTTGAAAATCTGAAAATAACTCTTCTAAATTGCATTTTTAAAACTAATGAGAATTACTAAATTTAATATTAGAAATACAGAAGAATAAAATTTTAAAAGAAATCAAATAGTAGTAAAGAATAATATAAGGATCTAATGATGATATAATCTCACTCTGGAAAATTAATTAGAATTTCACTTTTATCCTGACCAAGAACTTAGAATAGAATGCATTTCCATCTTAGCAGGTATAAGAACCAAATATAAAAATATGATTTTTCTACTTATTTTTAATGATATTAACCCTTTTGTACTCAGGATTGGATAATAATAAGAGAGAATAATATAGAATTCAATTGATGCACTTTAATTGAGCTTAAGTGAGATTTAAAGATGACTATCAATGTGATCATTTTGTTATACAAGATTATGAAGAATATCATTGGGAAAATATAATTATATATAAATATTATCTAATCAATTTAAGAGAACTTTTGATAAAAATTATAATTATTGTTTATTCAATTTATAATTGTATCATTAAATATATTTAAGTAATTAATTTGCTCTTTGACATGTAATTTCATGTTTACAATGGATTATGATATCATTTAAATATGATGTTATTTTATGTAGTTTTAAAAAGTTCAATATTCGATTATCACTAGAGTTATGTTACAAAATAGCAAAGGTCACTAAATTAATAAAAAATTTACATTTAATTAACTGTTTGCTAAGAATAAAATCTTGCCATTCCTTCATCTCTTGATATGTAGATATTAACAGAGTTAATAATCCGTTGTTATATAGATCGATGCATTGCTCAAATGTACTGTTTGAGCAGAGAAGAAACAAAGCTTCCAATTAATGATATAAGACTTGGCGATCCTCTAAGATGAACTAAATAATTACTTTCTCTTTCAACCAATTACAAAAACTGCAAGGAAATTTAGTTCAAATGGATATTTTAGATAATGTATTAAGATTAATCGCAAAATAACTACTTCATTATAATAGATGCTTAAGTTCTAATGCATTTATCAGTGGTTCTATTGTTTTATTGATGATGATCAATAATAATAAGCAACTAAAAGAATATGTCTGGATGCTTTTCAATGATATCAAATTTCAACTATTGATCATTCAATTTCAGAGACTCAGAAATCACTTATAAGGCAGTTTATCTTAGTGAGTACTATTCTTATACTACAAATGCTAAGGTGGTGAGTATTATCCAGAAGTTTTGATAGAGTGTAAGATTAGCTGTGAATTGAGATTTATCAATGTAGTATCGAACGAATAAGAGTATTCTACTTAATAAGGAGTGTTTGTTCTCAGAGTATTTTTCATTATTATCCAAATCGAGCTCGATGTCCAAATAATTGATTCCGCGTAATTTCTTGCATAATTTATCTACTATCAACAGGAGTTATTTGACATCCTAAAAAGGGATTCTGCTATTTGGCTCAACAAATGTGGTGATTAGATACATAAAGGTAGACATAAGACAATCATCAGACTCAATCTCAAGATCAACTATTTTGTTTAAACATTGAACAATTTAAATTTGTATAAGGGTTGCTTAACATAGTAATGATGACTGTGACAGTTATCCAAGTAGATATAATTGTTCATCTAAGAATACAAAATTCTATTCCTTCTCACATTTTGCCATAATTCTTTGTCCCAAATTATAATCTTCAAAGAGGGTTTCTAAATCATCTATTTATTTATTATCTCTGCACTTCCTTACAATCATTTATAAATATAGAATCTTTGAATTTGTGATCTCTCCCTCCAAAATTGTTTTTAGAAGAGGTATTTTCAAAATGTTAAAATTCTAATCGGCTTCTACTTGATTGCATAACTCAACTATTTCGTCATCCATCGATTCTTAACATTGTAAAAAATCACTTTTTAACATACTTTTTTTCCTACTTTCCATTAAAAACGCTTCTAGTCTTTACTTTCTAATTTGCTGTCTAAATTACTCTTTTTTTTAAGATAACATAAATTTATTTATATTACATTAACATTATATTTCATTAATCATTATTGTAATACTGAAGAATTTCTATTCATTTCATAAGTTTGATTAATCGAAAACTAAAATAATATTATATTTGAAAATGGATTATATTACACCATACATATAGTGATGAAATCCCTCTATTAACACAGAAATTCTTGGAACCAATCAACGAAACATGGTTGATAAGTTGATTTTACGATTAGATAGATTATGCAGGCTCCCCTTTATTTGGACATAGTAAAGATTTATAAGAATTCTATTACTGTATCTATAGGCAACTAGAAGAAGATATTTAGAAAATGATAAAGTCAAACAAAATAATCAACAACTTTTAAAATATTTATAAGTTGCTTCAATTTCATTTTATTATACATATACTCATTATACATAGATAAATTAAACAAATCTAATCACTTCTTAATAGCATTTGCCATCCATTACATACCTTCATTTAAACCCAAACCTGTTAAAGCACTACATTTAACTCTAATTTTAATTATATTATAATTGAGATACATTGTCCATTTTCTTGTTTTCTTTACTTCTAATTTTAAGAACTCGCAAATTTGAGTTTCACTCAATGCTCCTTACATATCCTGCAAAATTATAAATATAACCGAAATAAAACTTGTTTATTTGCCAAAATCAATAATGGAACATCTTTGAGTTCTTGGCTTTATAGTATGTTCATTAACTCTTCCTTTGATGTTTTGAGTCTGCCTTCATCAAAGGAGTCAATCACATAGATAATCCCATTTGTATTTGGGTAGTAACACTTCCAATATATTCTAGGAGTATATTTTGGTAGAATACCTGAGATCATTTTGACCTCCCAAATCCCAAGCTTGGAACTTCAAATTTTTGTAGGTAAGTGTTTCCACATTGAATCCCATTGCTTGTTGTTATAATGATAATTTAGTTACTTGGTGCTGTTTGGATCAACTCATTAGAATGCAATTTATCTATAAAATAGATTAATTTTGGATACACAAAATAGTTGTCTTTCCTGATTTATCCAAACCCAAAATTAGAATACGCATTTCCTTCCGGGATAAGAGTGAAGTGAATATTTTAGAAAGCAATAATCCCATTATTAATTTAATGAATTAACTCAATTTGGATAAATTACTTTATCCAATAATGATGACAATACGTAGTCTCCGAACCTATTTCAAATAAGATGATGACAATAATCGCATAATCCTAGTATTGATTCCTAATTGATTAAGGATTGCCAAAATAAGGTGGAAGGATTTGCGCTTTCTATTATGAATTTCATACTCGATTTAATAGTTAACGGATCAGATCATACATCCATATCTTTCAATAAAAGTTCAGCGCAACTCTAATTAGAATTAAGAAACAAGCTTGATTGTATTCAAAACTTTGTATAAAGCAAAGAGGTTGCAAATTTAAAAAAGAATATTTTGAAATGCTATGAATAGAAAGAAGGCTTTAGTGAATCAGAGAGTGAAGATGACGGAGTTAGTCTTCAAATCAAATTGGTATGAGCTAGGTCCTCTTATAAGGCAGACGGGTAAGATAAAGGAGTTTAACCCTGAAATACAGTAGCTGCGTCTTGATTTGGAACAGAAGGAGTAAACCATCCAAGCATTGAAATAGAAACTGAAGTATCGATAGAACAGCATGGAAATGATGGCACACAATCATCATAAGGAGGTTTCCGTTCTCAAAGCACAATTTGTACTAAATCCACAACCAGAGGATCCATCATCTATATTTGATATTAAGTATTTTGATTAAACATAAATGCTTGATCCAGAGATAGTGGTTCTTATGAATGAAAAGATCAATGACATTAAAAATCAATATGAACGTTATGTGAAACAATTTATGGATAAATTTCAAAAACAGCGAGTACAACATAATAATGAAGAAAACACGAAGAAACCCTCCTTTGATGATTTTACACCTAAGGAATTATTGAAGATTGCTCTTGATAAGGAGTCCGATCCTTATGTTTTCTTTAAGAACATCTAAGATATTAAATCTATTAATTATGTTTTAAATGTTTTGGGTAATTAATAGAAACATTATGGAATTGACTATGATAAAATCAACAATACCTTCAAAACCAAAAGTGAAGACTTAAAGAAGATAATTGATACTCGAATTTTAATGCAAGATTGCCAAGCGTAAATAAGTGCTATGTATCTTGTTGATCTAGAGAAAAAGAAAGAAGAAATCCTGGAGTTAAATTAGTTAATTACCTAATAAGATATAGAATATAAGCAATAATTGAAATTATTTGAGGACTTAATCTAAAATAACAACGAGAACTCTAAATAAATGATTCTAATTTAATAATAAAAGATTGAAAATATGAGATCTGAAAACCACAATCTCTCAACTATGCTATTGAATTAAAAATAGCATTGTTAATAATTGAAATAACAAAATTAATTTTTGATAAACAACTTAAAACACATATTGAATGTACTACTTAAGAAATAAAACTAAAGTATTCTAGGATTAGATAAATATGATCTATTAAAAGAGAAATCAACTCCAATTAAAGATATTCTTCAGAAGTTAAATCATTTAGAAGGATATGATCTTGTTACTTTGATCCAAGAGGTTACATTGCTTTTATACGAGGTAGAATCAGTTAAAGTCGTGAATTAAATTTTAGGAAGAGGAAAAGTGAATAAATAAACTCAAACTGTCTAAGTCAAAGAAGAATTTACTGAGCAAAAAGAAGAGAAGAAATCTAAAGAAAAAAAAGAGTAAAAAATAATTATGAAGCATTTGGAAGAAATAAGATAAGATACTATTAAAAAAAATAAATAAAAGATTGCTTCTACTCAAACTGATGCATTTAATGAATTTAATAATACCTAATATAATGAAAATAATTAAGAGTAAAAAACTATCGTCTCATAAAGTGAAAAGTGTGGAACGGTTTCATTGAATATGTTATTGAAATAGTTTCAATCCACAATAGAATAAAAACCAAACAGCATTAGAGATTTGACTCCTGAGCCTTGGATTGAGAAGCAGAGCTCAATTTTTAATAAGTTATATACTTAATAGAAGTATGAGAATACTCGATGGCATCAATTGAGGCCTTTAATTGAAAAACTCACAGATGAAGAATTCCTCGAGGTTGTCAACACTTTAGGAATATATTCATTTAGACAACAACAGTAAACTTAGAATGCAGCCATGGACTTACCACAATACGATATCAGTAGAGTTTAATAATCAATGAGTTACAATAGTACTAATAAAAAGAGAAGAGATTCTAGTGTTGATTAAACTAGAAAGTATATTCTATTATTTTATTAAGTGTGTTTAATGAGTTGGATGAACAAAGAGAATATGCATTGAAACTATTCGAATAAAAAAGGATTGATACATATCGAAGAAGGATAAAAAGATTGGTTCCTGCTTAACCTAGTTAGTGTTTATAGGTTGAAGAAAAGTTGAGACCAAAAAGTTAAATTAGAAGTAGTTAGCAAAAGCATGCTTACTGAATTATATATATAAATCATTTCTTCTATAAGAATTTTAGTAGTTGAGAGCTGTGATTATTTTACAGACGAGTGTTTGAAATTTGTCTTTGCAATGCTTATAAACTTTTACCAACTTAATCAAAACTTTGACTAGATAATGTTTATTCTGGCTTTTACTTATATAGAATATAAAAGTAATACTCTGATCAATGGTGACTCTTTTTTTTTGGTTTTGTTACATTTATTCAACTTTTCAGTACTTAAAGACTACTATGATTGTTCATTTAGTTTTTCTGATTTCTAGACTCGATGTCGCTTTTCTCCCTTTGAATCTCTTAATCTTTCTGTTGCCATCAATTTGGGCTCTAAATTTCTTTATATATACATGTTTTTACTGAGTTTCCTCATTTGATCTCTGGTAGCCAATCTCTCTTTTGGCAGAGGACTGTTTCCTTCCCTTAGACAGCGACCGATCTTTTTCAGTGTTACATATTTTCAACAAAGCTTTGAAATTGGCTTCATTATTTGTGATTTATAGACTTTTTTAGGATTTGTTGGAGACCAACTTACTAAGCCTTTCAAAAGCTGAGGGAGTCTTTTTATGAAGAATCTCTTTGGGTGATATATCTAACAATTTTTTCTGTTAATCCTAGAATAAAATCAATTAGCCATACTTTAATGATTTATTCCAAAGATTTTATTTTTTCTTATTATTATTTTATAATAATATCCTTTTCAGAAGTGATTTCATCTATTTTTTAGGTCAAAGCATCTATTTGCAATTTCTATTGTTGCTCAACTCTAATGTGAATTCTTATTGATGCTTCGAGTTTTTGGATTACTGCCTCGTAATCATTGTTCATATGTTCTTCTAATTATTCTTCAAATACAGTTTTTACTCTTTTGCATATTAATTTGAGGGGTACCTATTTAAATAAGCAATGATTTAGAGGATATATTCGTATTATTACATTTCCGATTATTCACAAATTTACTTTATACTCACTTAAATGATTTGTTGATATGTTTAAATGATGTCCTACTTCTTAGAAGATAAATTACTTTGTCAATCAGATCTGCAATATCCAGCAATAATTACTTTATAGTATTACCTTGCATATATATATATATATTAATTAATCAAAATTGCAAACCAGATCTAGTTAAGTGAATGTTACTGTACTGAGGGATCGACCCTTTGAGTTACAATATTATCTTTTTAGTCTTTCTCTGATCAACACTGACTTATTCATCTCTTTATGTTTGGGAACATGAATAATCCTACTTAATAGCAGATTGCTAGAGCCTGCTTTTTTAAAAGCAAATTTATCGTTTCTTGTTATCTTATTGTAGTAGTTTAGTATCTATTGATTTTCTCAAAGGATAAGACGTTTTTCTTTAAGAAAGCGAACGCTCATCCTAATTTAAAAACCCATTTGTGCTAAGTATATTCTACTAAGACTTGTTCGACATCAATTTATTGATCTTCTCATAAGCTGATGGTGTTTTCTTTTGTGTGTTTAAATCTAATTGAGAAAAATGATTCAGAAAATTAGTTTATAAATTTCCTGCACTTTCAGTATGTTTCTCTTACAACTACAATTGCAATTTGTGTATTTTATCCTCAAATTGCCTCACTTAAACATCTTTCTCTTTTAAGAGTTCCTCTATTTTACTATTTAGTAATTCAATCTGAAGATTCAGTTAGTATTATGTTCTAATGTGCTTTCTAACAGAGGCTTCTAAATTTTAGATAACTGTCTCGTAATCATTCTTAATATGCTCGTTCAATTATTACTGCAATTGTTAACGCATCTAATCAATTGACTTAAAGAGCTATATTATATTATATGACAATGATGCATCATCTTAATTAAGTATTTGCGACTAATCAATATCATTATCGATTATACTCTCTAATTTATGTTTATTCATACATTGTCCATCTCCTAAATCAAATCAAAATACAATTATGCTATAAGTGAAGGTTTCTTATTCCTTTTATTCATAATAATTTGTTAAATTTATACTTATATATATTAAATACGAATTAATTTCTTCAATCTCTTCATTGCCAGAATCTCTATCATTCCATTCCTACTTCAAATCTAATACCTGATTGCATTTATATGGTGTATCCTTTAAAAAAGCAATTCGAATCAAATTAAATATGTATCTAAAGACTGCAAGTTAAATTTCGATCAATACACAAGAATAACCTAAAAGACATAGAATAAACTGTTATTTCAATTTGATAAATATTTATGTAACAGAAAATTATGAATGAAACTAAAAAATTATAAAGAAATTAATAACTTATACTAGATATATCATCATATAAATCAAATTAATCAAATTATAAGAGCTTAAAAATGTATAGACTATTTTATTCACCTTTATAAACAGAGAATGGGAACATAAAAAAAACATTTATTAGATAATCCTTTCTATCTTTTATATTGTTATATAAATTTATTGAGATATAATTTTAATTTAAACCTAATATCTATTTTCAATAATACCCCCCAATAATTTGAACTAAGAGATATTATCGTGAAACTAAATAATTTATTCAAACTTTAGATTACATAATTAATAACTTTCTTTCATTTTTAAAATATTATATTCTTTAATTTCAATAAAATTTTCAAATCTCTACTCTAAAATACTAAATATTTCAACATTAATTACTATTTTTCATGTTACTCTCCTAAAGCTGTAGTTTAATTATAGAGAAAATTAATTATAAAACAAATTATTATTAAATTTATTAATTAATATAATAAGATTCGAATGTTAAATAAAAATGTTTAATATAAATATTAATCAATATGGTCTTGGTACATTAGTTTATTCTTAGTATCTTTTAGTTTTAGGTTTAAGTTCAGATGCTTTAAATTCGACTATGCTGCTTGCTTCACTTATAGGCATTAATTGTTATTGCTGTATTATAGATTTGCTTAAATTAACGATGTAAGAATGAGTCATCTATTTTTCTTCAGGTATTTCCCTTGATTTAATATATTATTTGTTAGAAATATTGTTGGAGAACAATGAGCAATCTTTAAATTGATCGAAAGTGATGTTGCATTTCTTTCCAAAGGTAGCAAAGGTTAACAAATCAAAATCGAAATTATTGAATTAAACCTTATTGCTTTTCATAAAATTCAGAAGACTATTGCAATTTATAATATCGTTGTGATCACTTAGGTTTTAAAATATCTAGAATTTTATGAATGAGAATACCTTGATCATATTGAACTCATCGTTGTTAATTATTTACAATTTGCTATCCTTAATTTATTTAATTACTCTTATTTATTGAGAGAGTAGTTTCAGAAGCTGTACTTAAAGATCATTGTTTGTATGATCAATAATAGTGTTTGATTTATGAAGTAAAAGTTTCGTTAAGTAATTCTAAGCTTTTTAAATATAACAATTACTTGAAATTATTGTTTACTGATAGTAAATCTATCCTTATCACCAATAAACCAGATAAATTCAATAACATCCTTATAATTGATAGGATGGAGATTCTAAACGAAAAAGTTTAACAAAGTATTCTTCGTAATAGTATCCTCGTTATTGGACAACAACTCAAAAGATCTATCTAGATTGTCAATGTTATTGGAGTATAAGGTTTATTTGATTGTCTATAGTTTCTGTTCGTAATAGGAGATCATTTTCAGATAAAGTGCAATTTATTAGTCCATTATTAAATTATATATATAAATTCATATTATCAATTCTTATTATTGCTATTATGAATGTTCTGTGTCGTTAGACTTGATATCAGAAATGCATTTATCGCTGGATAATGATTGCTCTAATTTATCAAATTTGTTCAATCTCAATCTTAAGCTTAAGATTTTGTCACTCAATTTTAATTACTCTTCTTTGGTATCCTAAATCTTTTTTATCAACTCCTATTTCTCTAAAATACAAGTCCTAGTGATTTCTTATATTTGGAATGTCAACTATTCTATCTTTTTTGTATATTCATCAATTAAAAGAGTTTTCTCCTATAAAATTTCATCTGGAGTCTTTTAAATTATGGCCACAGCATTGGGCTTCTATTTGTTTCTTTAAGCCTTGGGCATCTCATTAAAATCAAGATTTGGCTATTTTTACCTGATCTTTTACTCAGTCTTTTTATAGTATTCATCAAAAAGTTAAATTTTTTTCTTGTATTATTACTTCTAAGCATTCAACTTCAAACTCAACCCTTATTAAACTTCCAATTCAAAATATTATACCTTATTCAAATTATGTAACTGTATAGTTTCCTATTTCAATTATTATTTCTTTTCTTTCAATTCTTTTATCTAATCCTCAGTTGGATTCTCCTTCTTACCTTGTCGCACTAATTACAAACAATACTCTTTTATCAGATCTTCAACATAATCATTCATCTGGTCGCCTTCCTTTTTGTAAAGTTCAATTTTTTTCTCAACCTATGAATATTCATTTATTTTCTCCTATAAATAGTCCTATAACATTTTTATTTGCTGTGCTAAATGTATCAACTATTAATACATCTTTTCTGCCCAATGGTTACAAAACCTATTTATTGCTTTTTTCAGAAATTATGGATTCCAATGATTTCAACTTCGCCGTGTGAAGTCTCTATAAATCTGTTCTACTCGAACCCAATCCTGTAGTCTTATTTGCCTACTTCTCACTAGTCATTGATTTTAATTACATTACTTTTTTTAATTTAATTTATAAATAAAATTTACTACTTGAACTAAAACATAATTCTTTATGCGAATTGGTATTTCTTTATATTAAAATGTCAACTTAATTAATAGTATCATCATTTTAGATTGTATTTTAAGGTACTATTTTCCTCTTTAATCTTGTTTCAAGTAACTTATTCTATGTCTAGTACTTGTAGATAAACCTTTAATATATTCTTATTTATATTAAAACCATATTTAGTATATTATATTACATGTAATTGTTGAAAATACTATTTGACTTTCTCACTGAAAGTACCTTAATTCATAGTGTCTAATTTTGTATATCTAAAATTTCTTAAAATTCATCTAGTAATTACTTTTTCATTAAATGAGATTGATAGTCCTTTTCCTTCTTTTCTAATTCTAGTTTTCGATAAATCATGATATAAAAACTATAAAGATTTATAATTGATTTGATCATATAATTTAAATTTCTCTCATTATACATTTAGTCTCCACCAAATCTTCAAATGCATTAGAATATTCTGCGTATACAATGCAAAATATTCGAATTGACCTACCTCTTAGGCATCCAGCTATTTTTCATAATATTCTTAAATTTTAATCCTCTTGAGTACTTTAAATCGCTATGAAGTATAGAATTGAATATAAAATTGTTGACATACTAATATAATCATTTGGAACTATATATTGTAGCTAACCAGCTCAAACCTTCATACAATCCTTCTCCAGTCTTGGCAGAGCAGGGTTGTATATAACATTTTCTTTAATGATGTGGAAGCTCCAAAAACTGGCTTAATTCCTCAACGCTAAATTTAGCAATATCTTGCTTATTAGCTAAAACTAATAAGGGAGAGCCTTTAGTTTCCTTTTCATTAAGAAATCTCATTAGCTCTTCTTTTGCTAGTGGTAATCGTTCCTAATCAGATAAATCAATGATAAAAATGATTGCTGTGTCCTTTACATCCATGTATTAATTCCACAATAACCTAATTTTATCTCCACCTCCTATTTCTATGCATGCAAATTGAATATTTTTGTAATATATTGTTTCAGCATTAAATCCGATTGTAGGGATAGTGGATTTTACCTCTTCATATAATGCTAACCTATAGAGTATAGATGTTTTTCCAACTGCATCTAATCCGATCATTATTACTCTAATCGACTTTTATGGGAACAAACATGAATATATTTTTTATAACGATCCTCCCATTATTATTAGTATTATAAATATTCATCAAGCTATCAAGTGGTTGAGATTTATAACATTTCCTTGTAGGAAAAATTAGTGATAATATTAAATGCTCATATATACAAAATTCTTTTATTTAAAAAAATTATGGCTATTTAACTAAATCTAAATAAGTATGGTTTAGATTTTTTTTAATTAAAAAAATAATAATAAAATTTAACAGAAATGATATTTTTTTGAAGTAGTATTTAATTTTTTTATTAGGATTTTTTTTTATTTTAAAAGCCTTGTTAATTCATAATATGATTTATATAAATAATAATAAAAAAAATGTCTAATAACAGATATTAGGATCCATTTGCATAAGATTCCTTCTGTGAAGATCTATAATACTTTCACTTTGATCCTCTTCCCGATTATTCTTCTCCAATCCTTGAAAGGGGAGAAATTAATTTTTTTGAAAATGAAGATGAAGGCCCAGACACTGAGAAAATAACGAGTACCTGTGATAAAAAATAATTGATGACAACATCCAAGAAAATAGGAAAAGTCCAACAGATTAAAAAAGTAAAGGAACAACCTAGTAGATCATAGTCAGAAAAAAAAAAGGGTGTTTATATGCTTCCTGGAGAGAGCAAAAACATCCCAAAAAACTTCACTAGAGCATTAAAACATTTTATAGTCTCTCAATTTGATTCTAGTGTATAACAAAACTCAGAAATTAAGAAGTTCTTAGGTACTAAACCAGAGAAGGCTTGCAAACAAACCTTAGAAAACTCATTGAAAAATTGTTAACAACTTAAATAAATATCTAAGATGTTCTTTGGAAACATATAATGGGGAAATATCTTTTTGGATGAAAACAAGGTTGAACTAGAACCATATTTCAGATTCAACTAGATATGGTTTGGGTCAAGAAATTGATTTTTTTATTCTATTCCTATTATTTATACAAATTCTTCAAAAGTTATTGATAAATAGTTCTTGAAAGTTCATTAAAGTGATTGAATTTTAATCTTACTATGATTTATTAACATATTGTAATTAATAAGCAAAGCTTCATTAGTAGAATATCTTTTTTAAACCTTTTTTTTTGGTTTCGAAGCCCATAGAATCAATGAACTCCTCCAAAATTTACCTAAGTCTAATAATCATCTGTCTTTCTTCATATTTTAAGAGTCTCTATTGTGATATTCAAAGTCTCGCGTAACAAATTTTTGAACGAAAAAGTTCATTTATAGAATACATAATAAGTCTATTTGATAAGCAAAGTCAATACGTATAAATAAATTATTAGAATAAGGTTTGGAGTATATTATAATCAGAAAAATCATGAGAAATCACAGTCACGCCTTATAATTTAAGATATATAAGCATTTTTTTAATTAATACTATTGTTCAAGAAATATTAATTATAATTAACAGTATAATTTAAAGATAATTATAAAATAATTATAATTTATTCAATTATTAAATCATATTTTTTAATATGTAAATATTTTCAAAATCTGAACAACTTAAATTTAAATAAGTATTCGTTATTATGATAATAATTTGTTTGTATATTTTTGAAAATTTCTTCCTTCCTATTTTACTCAAAAATATTGAACAAATCTTATCTGCTTTAATATTACAGCTGCAACTATTTTATTTTGGCGCTTAATTCTTAAGAATTAATAGGATCAAAAGCCTCGAATTATTATGAAAAAATAATATTTTATCATAAGAATTTACTTATTCTTCCTGACAGATATTTAAATCTTATATTTAAAAAAATTAATTCTGAATTATATTTTGTATGTTCATATGTTTCAACATTTCTGTATTGCAAGATGGGGATAATTATTTAAATTTTTAAACAAAAATTATTTCCATAAAGTATTTGTGATCATTAATTACATTTGTATTTATTTTTTTGGATTTTAATTGTAAGGGTCTTCTAAATTCGGCTTTTGATTCAACTTTTATTGGTTAATAAATAGTCAAAGTTAGTAAAATATCTATCATTTAACTAATCATCTCTAAAAATTATAAAAATAATTCCTTAAATATCTAAAAATTTAGAATAAATAATTTACATAGATGTCTAACCCAAATAAAATCGATTCAATTGTTGCAAACGGATTCTAATATAATTTCTTCAATAAATTAACTTATGAAGAAATGAAATCTGAACTTTAAAAATTTGTATGTTTCATCGAATATTTATTGTAGATTCAGTCAATTCATGAGTAGTATGAAAATGGAGAAGACTTCTATAAGGCTTACGAGATTTATGTGATTGGGAGAGAGAAATTAGTTTGCATTTAAGGTTTTAATGAAGTAAGAACATTCTTAAATATTCTTATTAGGAATAACTTACTGATTTAATCAATCATCTTGAAACCAATGAAAAAATGATCAAATTTCGTGATTTCTATAGGGACTGTAAGTATTTTGGTTAGTGAATGTGCTTTAGAATACTTTCCGCCTCGTCCATAACAAGTGAAGAACTTTTAAACCCACAAGGAGAGAGAATTAAGAAACAAATAAGAATTGTTAACTCATTAAATTCTTAATAGTTAGACCAATATAGTTTTTTCGGCTCAAGAAACAAATATTTAATAAATTGAAAATCAATAAATTCTTTCAGATATTCAACTTGTTCCTTCTTGCCAAGAACTTTATAATATAGTATTAAATTATGATAATGACTCCAAATTGGACAAGGTATCCTTTAAATAATCTCTAGGCTTATCAAGCAATACAATTAATAGACAGAACCCAACTTTCTGAAGATCAGATCATAAAGTTATCTGTAATAGAGAATTCATACGAATTCATGATGAAAAATTTAATAGAACTGGATTCGAGTGGATGGACTTTGGATAAAAAAAGTCATGGGATTAGTATTTCCTATAAATTCCCACCAAAATCATCAACAGTCTCTTTGCTAATGGAAGCCGAAATCGAAGCTGATTGTGCTAAGCTAATGTCTTTGATCACAGAAGTGGAATTATTTTCAAAATATGTTCCTTTTTGTAATCATGCAACAACATTAAAAACGTTGTCAAAGACTCAAAAAGTCTGTCTGAGTTAATTATATTTTCCAGTTATTTCCAATAGAGAGACCATATTTTTAGGGCAAGGAATAGATAGATTAGAGGAGAATGGAACTATTGTGTTCTTATGTAAATCGGTCGATCAGGATCAATAGTTTTTAGATTACTATAACTTATAGCTTAATAAATCAAAGAATGTAAGATTGCAATTAAATTATTACATTTTTTAAATAACTCCAATTGATAAAACAAGATGTAAAATTAAGGCTGTCAATAATTCTAATCCATAATTGTCCTTCGTCCCAACATGGCTAGTAGCATTAATTGCAAGAAAAGTAATTTTAATAATTTTAACTAGTTTGCATTTTAACTCATAGAAAAGATTGTGAAATATACTAAAAATTTTGAGAAATATCCTTGGTACAAGAAAACTTAGGAAAATCCAGAATTTTATTAATGGTTGTAGAATAAAATTGACAACTATTTTGCTTGATTATTTAATTCTAAATAAATCTAATAAGCATAATTATAAATGGGATTCGTATTGTTAATTATAGAATTTAATATGAATCATGCACCAGTCATTTCAGCATATGCTGTCAAATAGCATTTTGGATCACCCGAAGTTATTCCTTATATTTAAGCTATCACTTGATCCATACCGAGTAATTCTCCTCTGAATTTGAATCAAATAATTATATTTAAAGGATTACCTAAATATATTGAGTTCATTGTCGTTGCTAGTAACTTAATGAATTATCTCTGCCAATTGATGAAGCCTACTTGTAATCTTGATTTCTAATTGTAGATAAATTTCGATGAAGGGTATGTATACATTTATTCTTTTTATATCTCCATGATCATTCATAGTTATTTAATTAAAATATATAAATATTAAGTTTTAATGGGAAACAAGTGCTTGAAACCTCATCATAATGAAATGGAGTGCAGAAACACTTTTGTTGATGAGTTTTATTCATTTAAATAGTTGAACGATCAGAATGCCCAATCAATTCTTAATTAAGCTAGCATCAAGGACTATCAACTACTAAAAGTGTTAGGGAGAGGAGGATTTGGTAAAGTGATGCTAGTTCAACATAAATAGAATAGTAACTAAAATTTTAATGTATTTAATAGACTAATTATATGCAATGAAGATTATTAACAAAAGGAATCTGACATCTGATTGGATGAGAAGAAGTGCTAAGATCGAAAGGTAATTGTTGGAAATTCTGGACAGCCCATTCATCGTTAAATTAAAGGAGGCTTTTCAAACTCAATAGAAACTTTATTTGGTCGTGGAATATATGAGTGGAGGAGAACTATTTTAGTATTTGAAACATTATGGAAAATTTTCAGAGGATGTAGCCAAGTTTTATGCTGCCTAAATTTTGTTATCTTTACAATATCTACATTCAAATTCTATCGTATACAGAGACCTCAAGCCTCAAAATATCTTATTGGAGAAAGGTTACATCAAATTAACAGACTTTGGATTGTCCACTAGAAATGATGGACTCTAATTCTCCCAATGTGGAACCATTGATTATCTAGCACCAGAAGTTTTGGGACATCAAGGCTATACTAACAAATGCGATGTTTGGAGTTTCGGTATTGTACTATATCAGATGTTAATTGGATCTGATACAGAACACATCGAATTTCAAAATGCTTTGATCTCCAATCAAGCCAAAGATTTGCTCTCACATTTACTTGATGCAAATGTTAGCACTAGATACACTCTCTAACAGGCTAAATAGCACGCCTTCTTTGATGATATTGATTTTGATGCATTGTAAAAGAAGATGATTGAACCTCCATCTATGTTTTTGGAGCATAGTGTATGAAAATTATTTAATCTCCTAGAGATTTAAGTTCTTTTCAAAGAGTTGTTTAGAATAATCAGCTGTTGACACTGAAGAATCCGAATGTGCTAGTTAAGTGAGTTAATTCACATATAATCAATATAAGTCTAAAATTTCAAGAGCTGACACACTCTGCAGTTCATATGGTGTGCCTAAGTCTTTTTGAGATAGAGAATATGGCAAAATGATGATGTAACAAATTTAAATAAGTAATAAACAGCTATTACTATTTTAATTAATCATATATTTAAGTGAAGCCATATTCAATTATGTGCTTAAATTATACTTTATTAACTAAATTCATATCTTAATATTAGGGACCAAAAAGTGATGGTCTCCTAATTTACCATTACTAAGTTTTGATGAAAACATTATTATCAAACTTAGAAACATCCTCAAAAATAATCAAAATACAAACAAATATCAATAGAATCTCAACATATCATATAAAAATATCAAAATTTAATCACTGCTGTAATTCAAGTGTTACACCTTGTAATGTGTTTTCTAATTATACTACTCTCTGTAATAATAATTGATGCTTTTCTTCCATAATCTATCTTGCCTTGGCTAGTCTTTAGTATTCCTTAGACAATTTGTACTGTTCCTCGATGAATTAAACATTATCCTCTTTCAATTATTTATATTTTTTGTTCAGGGACTCTCTAAAATTGACTTATATTTGATTTAATTCAGACTCTTATGTTGAAAGGATGTTCGACATTTCCAGACGTATTCTGTTAGACTGATCCTGTAATTATGCTATATTCCTTTTGCTCTCTGTAATATAACTCTAAATTAATATTCGATTACATTTATATGTTTGAAAGGATAATCAAAGGCCTCTAAGAAGTGGATCTAGGAATTCTAATTTTGGTGTTCATCTGCATTAAATCCATATCTAAAGTTATGAATAGGTGTTTGAGTTTGGAGAGTAGTAAGTCTAAAATCACTTTAAGCAGAAGATCTCAATTAATTTAGTCTATGTTGCATAGTTTTAACTGTTCTAAGGGATTACTAAGTCGGACCTAAAAATAAATCTGAAACAATACTGGGATTGAGATGTTTGTAATAAAGCAGTTGCCTTATGTTGATTTCTGAACTCATTAATTTTTATAATGAAATTGATAATAGTTCTATTTGTATTAGCTTTGATTCAGGACTCTAATTAAACTACGTAATTCACTAGATTCAAGAATCAATGCAACTTTATACCATCCAATGATAACTAGATTGGTAAGAATGTCAATTTAAAAAGTCTAAATCTGGGGATATTGGAATTAATAACAATGTATTCAATGTCAGCCTTGGTGTACTTGTTCGAATTACATGGGGTGTAATCAAATCAGTTGTCCTGTTGGTCATGTGGCTTATTAGAAAACAAAGATTTGTATCCCTTGCCCCAAAGGGTGTAAGGAATGCAGATTAGGTTATGAAATGAACATTAGAAGTTGCTCAGAATGCGATGATGGATATTAATTGATAGGTAAATTTAATAAATCAGACCCAAGGTAAGATGTGTGTGTAATTGACAGTTTTTCAGATTAGAACATCATAATTGAAGGAAGTATATATGGTCTATAATAATCCATACAGTCAGCCATTAAACAATAAATTTGCAATATGTCAAGAGTTAGACTCAACTACTTCACTGTGTTCAAAATGTCCAGACAATTATTTTTTGAATGAATTCAATTAATGTGAGTAATGTCCAACAGGATGTATATGTGCTCAAAGGGGAACATGTCAGTACTGTATGGAGGGATACTATTATAGTCCAGTAGCTAATGAGAATACGGCTACAGTTACTGCTGGCTAGAGATTGCAAAGTGGATTTTATCAATATGGTAGAATAATCAATATTATAAATTATTAGGAAGTGGCAGTTGTATGAGATGTAGCGATCCAAATGCCATATAATGCACTTCCTCCTTCTCATCCTCATGTGCATAAGGATATTACATGAATACTGCTTAGACTGAATGCGCGGCTTGCAATCCTGAATGTAGTGCATGCAAAACTTCAGCTGGCAATTGTACAAATTGTTAAAATGGATATTACTTATAGAATTCAAGTTGTATACTCTGCAGTGGCAACACTCAATAACAGATCATTTGTTTGGGCTGTATTCAAAGTGGATATTGTTAATAATGTGCAGCTAATTTGTATTTATCGAAAGGATAATGCTATACTTGTAGCGAAGGTTGTGTGTAATGTACAAATAGCACATGTTAAGTGTGTGATAATGGATATTATTTGAATTCAGGATCTTGTTAGAGTTGCGATTAAAATGTTCAATATTGCGATGACAACACTGGAACTCCTACTTAATGCATTCAGGGATATTTATTGGTTTCTGATATAAATAATTCCAATAATCTNAGCAGAAGATCTCAATTAATTTAGTCTATGTTGCATAGTTTTAACTGTTCTAAGGGATTACTAAGTCGGACCTAAAAATAAATCTGAAACAATACTGGGATTGAGATGTTTGTAATAAAGCAGTTGCCTTATGTTGATTTCTGAACTCATTAATTTTTATAATGAAATTGATAATAGTTCTATTTGTATTAGCTTTGATTCAGGACTCTAATTAAACTACGTAATTCACTAGATTCAAGAATCAATGCAACTTTATACCATCCAATGATAACTAGATTGGTAAGAATGTCAATTTAAAAAGTCTAAATCTGGGGATATTGGAATTAATAACAATGTATTCAATGTCAGCCTTGGTGTACTTGTTCGAATTACATGGGGTGTAATCAAATCAGTTGTCCTGTTGGTCATGTGGCTTATTAGAAAACAAAGATTTGTATCCCTTGCCCCAAAGGGTGTAAGGAATGCAGATTAGGTTATGAAATGAACATTAGAAGTTGCTCAGAATGCGATGATGGATATTAATTGATAGGTAAATTTAATAAATCAGACCCAAGGTAAGATGTGTGTGTAATTGACAGTTTTTCAGATTAGAACATCATAATTGAAGGAAGTATATATGGTCTATAATAATCCATACAGTCAGCCATTAAACAATAAATTTGCAATATGTCAAGAGTTAGACTCAACTACTTCACTGTGTTCAAAATGTCCAGACAATTATTTTTTGAATGAATTCAATTAATGTGAGTAATGTCCAACAGGATGTATATGTGCTCAAAGGGGAACATGTCAGTACTGTATGGAGGGATACTATTATAGTCCAGTAGCTAATGAGAATACGGCTACAGTTACTGCTGGCTAGAGATTGCAAAGTGGATTTTATCAATATGGTAGAATAATCAATATTATAAATTATTAGGAAGTGGCAGTTGTATGAGATGTAGCGATCCAAATGCCATATAATGCACTTCCTCCTTCTCATCCTCATGTGCATAAGGATATTACATGAATACTGCTTAGACTGAATGCGCGGCTTGCAATCCTGAATGTAGTGCATGCAAAACTTCAGCTGGCAATTGTACAAATTGTTAAAATGGATATTACTTATAGAATTCAAGTTGTATACTCTGCAGTGGCAACACTCAATAACAGATCATTTGTTTGGGCTGTATTCAAAGTGGATATTGTTAATAATGTGCAGCTAATTTGTATTTATCGAAAGGATAATGCTATACTTGTAGCGAAGGTTGTGTGTAATGTACAAATAGCACATGTTAAGTGTGTGATAATGGATATTATTTGAATTCAGGATCTTGTTAGAGTTGCGATTAAAATGTTCAATATTGCGATGACAACACTGGAACTCCTACTTAATGCATTCAGGGATATTTATTGGTTTCTGATATAAATAATTCCAATAATCTAGTGTGCAGTTAGAATATTAACAATTGCATGATGATGGTCAATAGCGGTTAATCATGCTCTAAGTGTTATCCAAATTATGTTCTATATAAAGGAACTTGTGTTGAATGTTAATAAAATATTCCAGGATGCACTGCCTGTGTTGATAACAACACTAATTTGGTTTGTTCCTCTTGCTCTTCCAATAACTAGAATGGCAAAAATTACTATTTGGATGTTAATAACAATGGCTGTACTCTTTGTAATCAAGGATGTTTAACATGTTCATCAACTGCATGTAATTCTTGTCTAAGTGGCTATTATTTATCTAATGGATAATGTGTGCAATGCGAGTAACAAGCTTGCTAAACTTGTACTTCATAATCTTGCCAAACATGTCAATCAGGTTACTATCTAAAATAAGTTGATGGCTAAAATACTTGTATGCTTTGTCCTTATGGTTGCTCTAACTGTAACCCCAATGGGTAGCAATGTTCAGAATGTTTACCTAGCTTTGTTTTAAGGGTAAGAAATTGATTTATGCATTCAATATAGAATAACGGGTGCACTATAGGAACCATCTTCTGTGCTGAGTACAATGATTTTGGAATTTGTAAGACTTGCATGTATGGTTTCGCCCTTAGAAATAATATTTGTGTTTCTTGTATCGATTTTACAAGTGGAGTATCAATATTGATATAACATTAGTATGTATGTGGAGAAAATGCAGAACCCTGTAATAGTTTTATTCTTGTAGCCATCCTCTTGATTTTATTTCTATATTGAATTATTTTAATAATATTTTCATTTATTTTATTTTGCATTCTATTTGTTTTCTCACTAACTTAAATTTTATTGACTAAGATGTTTTTAAGTTTAGCAATTTTACATATTTTGATTGATGTTCCAGGAAATTGAAGAGTTTATTAGATCTTTTCACAAAAAGTTTTTAAATGTATGTTTGTTGTGGAACTGTCATTGACAAAGGTTGTGTTCAGAAGTTCTTATGTGTAATGATGTGAAGTGGAAGTTTAAAAGTTTTTATAATTTATAATCAAAAATTATTTTTGAACTAATCAAATTTTTGTTTGTTTCTATACTTTAGTTCTTACTTTCCTCTTTTTTTAATTGAATCATTCTTTCATAAATGTATGTAATTCAGATCCATTTCAATTTCTATGAAGATAAGACAGACAGCATTTACTGCTTAATCCATAATATTTATATTTTATAGAATTGATTTGTGGATTTGATTATTTACAAAAAAGATCATTCAAACTTAGTTACTTTATAATATTTCAAAGTTTCTTTATATGGGAAAATCTTTTTGGATTTCTGATTCCCTTATATATTTATTATCTATATCTAATATGCCAATTGTGCTATACTATTTTTGAATTATAAATATAATTTATGGCATATTTTTTAATAAAGATTTAACTAGTTTAATAGAAATAAGTTACCTTATAATCCTAAAAGTTCGGTTGAATTCATCTTATATTGGATCGTCGCATTATTGTAACAAAGCTTTGAATACTCTTATATTTAGTGATTTTTTCTTTTAACTTGTTAAGTATTCTATAAATTTAGCTACCTTTATTTCTTCTTTCAGTATTTCTTGACAGAGAGTTTAATTTTTTTGGGCATAACTGATTATTGCCTTACAATAATTCTTAGGGATATTTTTAGAGTCCTTTTATTCTAAAGTAGAAAACCCCTTTCTCTTTTAAACAGAGAGCTTTACTTGAGGCACAGCCTTGGTCTTCTAGTAAAATTGCTGTTAATAGTCATATTTTTTCAAATCTTCTATCTATTTTTATTAAACTTAATGACCTCCTAGATGAACCTACAAAAATTTAACCAGAAGTATACCATTATTTAATTGAACGAGTACTGAAAGACAAAGGGATACTTTGGAGTTACTTCGTTTTATTCTAAATATTAAGCTTCTTGTAGTCTAAACAAGGCAAAATAAAACTTCTCTAGGGTTTTCTAATACGAATCTGGGCTGGTAGAATTACCCTATTTTTCCACTTTTATCTAACCTATTTCGTAATATATACAATGCCAGCAAACTAATTTGGTGTTATAATTCGTTTTTCTTCCTCTTTAATGTCTTAAGGTTTTATCATTTCCTGAAATCTTGCGTATAAAGTATTTATATTTAATAGCAAAAAACGATGAGCAAAATGCGATATAATTTACCTCCAAGACAAGGAAACAGGATGATTTCTTGAAATTTATATTATGTGAATCAAAAATATCTTAATCAGGTGATAGAATTTAACAGAAATAATGTATTATGACCTTTATTATAGATTTACCAAGGGTAAAAGAAGTAATTTGTTTGAGATTATAATTTTGGGAGGTCTTGAGTCTCTAGGAATCTAATGGCAGATTCGTATAGTGCAAGGTGGTATAATAAGGATGAATAGAATTAAGATTAAGTTTATTCTGAGTTTGATTGATTATTGCATATTTAATAGAATATTTTAAATAATTCAAAAAATATTCATTACAAATTATGACGAATAAACTTATATTAATTTATGTTTATATTAATATTTTCGCTCCTCAACATCTCAATACAACAAATCCAACAATGCCAGTACATTCTCAATCAGGAAAGTTGCATCAATTCATGCGAATGGCAGAATGAAAGTTGTCAAATCAAACAAAGCAATAATTATTGCAATCTCAACAAATTGACCTAGGAATAATGTCGATAACATCCAACATGTGCCTTCTTTGATAATAAATGTGAACCATTTTTTGGATGTTAAGCCTACAAGAATGATGGAGCAAACTGTCCAAGAATATCAATTAATTGCATTTCAATTAGCGATTAACTTGTCTGTGTGCAAAAACCAATCAATTGTTTCTAAATTACTGAGCAAAAGTATTGTGGTTATATTGAGCATTAAATGGGCAGTAAAGAATCATGCGAGTGGAAAGACGATAAATGTTAATTTGCAGGATGTGATAAAGTAAACCAATAAAAAGAAATCTCATCTTTAATATGCTAAAAGTTTCATAATGTTTGCAAATTTGATGGAATAGAATGCAAAACTAAATTATTAGAATGCTCTTCATATATCTCAAATTGCAATTCAATTATACCCCTCATAGGCAGATGCCAATATAATTCTATTTAATAAAGGTGTATGAATGCATCCTGTTATAATTATATGGAGGATAGTTACGAAAAGTGTCAACAACATTTCGGTTAAAATGGGACTTAATGTGTGTACAATGATGAATATTTCGAGGGATTATGTCTTGAATTTGATTATAAGAAATATGTTGGGAAATGTCTCATAGAAATGCAAAATAAATCGAGCAATAATTATTTGTCAATATCTAAATGCTTTGCCATTAACATACTGAAGTATGATTAGAAAATAACATTTTTTGTAAAGAAGAACAACACTGCTTTATAAAGAAGCGAATGTAATACCAGTCTAACATAATATGAGTGTAATTTGATGGAGACTGTAGAATTAAAAAAATGTTAATGGAATAACAATAATTGTGTACCCATCAACTCATGTGATGATTATGTATTAAGTTATAACTCTGAAGAAGATGCTTGTGCTAGGTTGAATTTAGGTTGTAAATAAATTTCTTGTTCAAAAAACAGTAATGGATGTTGTGTTTAAATATTTGGATGTCATGGCTATTAGCATAGAGAAGAATGTACAAATAACTCAAAGAATGTTACTGATTTATAACACACTTGCATTTGGGAGAATGACTCCTGTCGATCTGGAAAATGCGAAGACTTTAATAAAGATAGTTATCAATGTAACAATTTAACTGAGTGCAAATATATTGGCACATCCTGTAGAAATAGAAAATATATTGCTTGTGAAGGTTTGGATATTTATGATTGCGCACAATAAAATTGTTTCTACGTAAATCAAAAATGCTATGATCCCAGCGAAATAACGAAATAAATCACAGAATTAACTATAGATGGAGATACTTTCTGTAGGCATTTTTCTGATAAACTTATGTATTCTTTTGAAACTAAAAATTGTCGTTTAAAAACTCTATGCCAAAATTATAGTTACTATTGCTAAAGTATGAAGTAATTTGATAATGTTCAATGTGTAAATGTAAATTCTTAGTGTTAACCTATGACATCTTGCTCGCAAATTTAATTCTAAACAAAAGAAAAGTGTTATTAGGCTTCTCCTGTCTGTAATACAAATAAGAAAACTTGCGAGTATGCTTAGGAAACATGCTCTGCTTATGCTAATGAAGAATCTTGTAATTTCTAATTGGATTCAAGTTTTTGTAAATGGAATTAGAATTCATGTCAACTATTAAAATGCGAGGACTTAACTTTTGATAATTGCGATTCAAAATATTTGTGCATGGATCCTTAGGCTTGTAGAAAGAACATGTGTGTCCCATACCAAAATAATTGTATTACCATAAAATCAAGATGTCGTTTGTACAAGTCGGAAGAGCATTGCTATAAATCTATAAGTACTTTTTGTTTTTGGGATGGTAATTCTTGTTTGTCTTCATCTAATTGTCAAGGTACTTCATGCTAATAAATCCATAATTACTGTGCTCTTGAGGAAGATAGAGATTAAAAAGTATCATCATTCAACAATTCTTGAGTAATTTAATTATTATTTGAATATGAAATTTATTATATTTGTTATAAAAATTATGATTAGCATTTTACTCTTGATTATTGTGAATGTGAAATCTTAACCCCAAACATTTTGCTCTGAAGGCTGTTAGATCTTCAAGGATGCTACTGAGTGTGATTCACTTAAACCCTTATGTTCTTGGAAATAGGAAACCAGCATTTGTATTAAAGGATATATTAAACCACAGCTAAATATCTATCCGTCTTAAATCACTTAATTCTGCTCATAGAATAAGGATAAATGTTCAACAACATATGGCTGTTCATATTATAATAATGTGTGCACCAGATTTTTAGGGTGTGATGCTTATCAGTCATATTCTGAGGAAGATTGTGTGAATATATCTTATCTTTGTGTTTGGGATAATAACAAATAAGGATGTGTTCGCAGTCCTGACTACAACTCTAAAGGAGAATTAATTAAGGAAAGAATCTGTAGTAAGGCTGGACTGGCTTGGTAAAGTAAAGAAGGATGTCCTAAGTATTCAAGTCAATGCATTTTCAATGAAATATTTTGCTCAGAATCTTTAGTAAGTTGTAATCAATATTAAACAACAAAAGAGAATTGTCTGAAGTTAATTGGAGGAGATGGATTGTGTATGTAATCTGAGAATGGAACAAATTGCATGGCTCAAACATGTGGAATGTACAAAGAAGAAAAATGTACATCTTATCGATCAGATTGTTTTCTGGATAGAAATAAATAATGTCAATAGAAATAACGATGTGTATCCAGCATTGCCACTAAGAAATCCTAATGTTAAAATAAAATAGAATAAGATTGTTATTTTGATGGCAAGAGTTGCACTCTAGTTCCATTAAAATACTGTTCTGAATATTCGAATTTTTAATGCAAAGGCTCAGTGGGAAAGGATGGCATTTGCATATTAGAAAATGATAAATGCATAAAATTAGATTGTTAAAATGATCGAAATCAATAATAATATCGTGCGATGGAATTATATGAAGATTATTGTCAAAGTATTAATGTGTGTGAACAAAAGAATGCAGGTTGTTATCAAATAGCTTAGGAAGAGTGCAAGAATATTATTAAAATATCTAACGATTGTAATTGTTACAAATGTATCGTAAATAAATAGGAATGTCTGTATGCTAGTACTCAATTAGAATGCTTATAGAATTAGTAATCAAGTTCTACAATTCCCTGTTATTGGAATGAAGATAAGAATTATTGTCAATTTGCTACTTCATGTTCACAATTATAGAACCAATCTTCTTGTTTGTAATTGAAACCATCTTGTCTATATCGGAATAATAGTTGTGTGGATCTATTAGAATTGGACTGTCCTTAGATTTATAATAATAAGAATGGAGATTAGATTTTGCAGAAATATTGTTTATAAAATCGTGGTTGTGCCATTTTTAATAGCAAATGCATAACTCTTAATCTGAATTGTGACAATTATACAAGTGAAGCCACTTGTTTCAAAGATATTTTAAATCAGCCATGTGTTTGGAACTATAAAACAAGTAAATGTCTAAATTACAGAGAGAGAGAGTAATTACTCAAAATAGAATGCGAATTAATGAGTGAATATTACATATTTCAGGATGGCACTTGTCAAATGAAAAAAAGCTGTGTTTTTTTAAATGAAACATAAATAGGTTTAGAGGGGAGTTGTGCTCAATATAAATTAGATTAAATTAAATCTTCTACAACTTCTTGTTCTGAACTTGATGACAACTTATGCCTACAATTCGATAATATTTGTAAGAAAGTGAAGCAAAACAGCACTAATAATAGTTGCTAAAATCTTGAGTGTATGGACTTGACTTCAACCAGATGCAAACCTATTAAAGGATTCAAATTGTAGGATTACAAATATTGTAGACTATTTGGTGATATCTGTTTAGAAGTCTTGCCTACAAATAAAATAGATTGTTTGCTGTATAGTGGAGGATCTAAATTCTTTCATGAGAATTATTGTGTATCTTGTATTAGAAACGATGAATGTAAGGCCAAATAAGCCTACTCTCCATTAGTACCCACAAATGAAAACTTCTAGTCCAAAATTATAATGATTATTTTTTATATTTTAATAATATAATGACTGAGGATGTTATTGTTAAAAAACTTAAATTATCTGATGGTATTTAACTTTGATTACCTCATTAATAGCTAATTTCGTTTTGTAATATGGGGAACCAAAGTTTGACACCAAATAGTTGATGCAGAGTGAGGCTCAAAGAATTTTCAATCAATATTCTTAAATTATTAAAGATGAGAAGAGACCCCAAGTCTTTGGATTCATAAACCAACAAACTAATTCATTCTTAAAACGAATGGAAGAACATCGTCAAATACTAAAGTAATAAATAGAGCAGCAACTGAAGATCAATCAAAGTAACATTCTTCTGCAAAAAGCGTTGCTTAGTTATGAATTAAAGAAAATGAATTGATTATATTTAATAATTATTTACATAATACTCACTCAAACAATAATTTCGGCAATTCGTTGAATCTAAGATATAAATTTAAAATTAATGGTAATCCTTAAATGATCCCCCACCAGAAAAACAGATTACCAAATTTAGTCCCCTTTATCCTCTTTGTACACAACATCACTGGAATTTGGATCATCATAAACATCACCATGATTGGAGTAATCTACTTCAAACTCACTGCCAAAGTATACTCATGTAACATGGCCGAAAATAGAAATGTGGCTAATTGTGCCTTCTTTACTCCAAAACCAAATTCAAATATGAGTTCCAAATACACATGTCGATACAGAAATTCATAAACTGGTCTATTCCAATTCCTATTAAACTCCTCGTAATCTGTTGAATTCCACCAATCAGTGTAAAATTAACGATCTCCAAAATGAGTAAGTTCAGCCCAAAAATTACAATAATTCTCAAAGATCATGTTAAATAATGTTAAACACAAAAATATCAAGGGCAAGGTCATTTAAAATATGGAGTCAACCAAAGATAAGGCATTTACATTCAAAATTATTGGATAGATGTGATTGGATACAATCATATACCCCATGATTAACATTGATATGGTGTTTATAAATTTAACAATTACATACCACCATCTGATCTTGCCAGATTGTGGATACTGAGGTTCATAAACCAAAACAGGAGTCATTATAAACTTAGTGAAATTCCTAAAATTAATGTTATTTGGATAGCTGAAAGGATCATTACTTTTTGGACAACCTTAATCAATCCACTCTCTTCTCATTTTGTAATTAGTCATAGTGTATGAATGCATCTTGAAGAAGAACACACACGATTGAAATGTTACAAAGGCACCTTAAGGTAAGTACCAATCTCTAGTTAAGACCAAATAATGCGCATAGACAAACATGCAAATCTGACTGACGTGTTGGATTATAAAGATTAACACCTTTGGAATGTTCATCATTGCCAAATATTGAATTAACAAGGCTATGTGACTCCAGGCATAGAACTACTCATTATGATAAATCAATTACCAAGGGCCAGGTTACAATGCACATGAACAGATCTCTGCGCATCTGATTATACAACGAAGTTTCAATCCATTAACCGGTCTTCCAATATGTCATGATAGGGTTTATGATAAAGTAATAGAAGGCCACGACATACAACATATTGTAAAACCCAACCAATCTATTCTTATTCAATTCAGAATCCTTGTCCATATCATCCAAGAAGGATATCCGATTGACGAATGCGTGCTTTCGCAGATGCTTGATTTTAGCCTGCTTTTGCACACTCTTCTCGTCAGGTGTCGAATAACCAGAACTGACAGAGTCTTGCTCAGGTGGATCAATTTTGCGATGTTTCATATCTAATTTAATAATATTATATATGTGTATATATACAAAAATAACATAAAACAATAATTATATATAGTTAATGTTTACTTATTCGGATGTTTTTAATATTATGGAATTTAGAATAAATTATTATAAATATTTCATGATATCTTTTTAAAATCTGAATCAAAAAATGTTCCAGGCAATACAGCTTTTATGTGTCTGCCCGTTGTGACTAATTTCATCCCAGATTCCTCGTATATATCACAAACTGAGTATGCAACATTCTTACCCACTTTCTGACAAATTGCATGCACAATAAGAGAATCATTCAATTTGGCAGGACTGATAAATGACAATCCCAATTCAATACTAAATATAATATTCATCCATACCTGACTGTTCTAGATAAATTTCTGTCTCCTCTCAAAATGGCTATGGTTGTGGCGCAATCCAAAATAGTAGCCAAGGCACCTCCATGAACAGATCCATTCATATTCATAATCTCCTAAGGAACCTTGTATCTCAAAATCAGATGGTTAGAGTTTCTTTCTAAAGCATGTCCGGGCAAAAATTGAAATGCTGAATAAAAGTGTTCTGCATATGTATTTTTTATAATTGGAATTTATATGAATCTTTTAAAGATATCCCCGAATTCCTTATGTACCATTTTATTTTATATAAATTTATTAATATTCATTTGGTAACTAATATTGTTAAAAAATTAGATTTATCAAAATATAGAAACTAATTCAATCTATTAAAAATTGATATGGAGTACTATAATTAAGGGTGATATTCAAAGTTATTTATTATAATCTAACTTAGGAGATCTAATGAATGTAAAGAAGAGGTGGTAATTCTACTTATTTTTGATAAGGGTTAGCAAAAATTAATGTGGGTTCATTTACAATATAAAAGAACTTTCATACTACTTAATACTGGGCTTCATTCAGAGATTTATATTCAGCAATACTATTAAATTTGAAATCAAATATTTTCTTTGATTGTTTAATTACTCCAAATTTAGAAATTGATTCTCATTCCTATTTCATGTTGATAAATAAATGTGTTTAACTCTATTGCACTTGATCTAATTTTAAAAGGTATTTATTCTTTATTTTTTTTCAATAATTAGAGGCTATTTTTGTAGAAAATTCGAAAGCTAATAGAGTGATATCCGGTAATTGATATCAAAGTTCCAATCACGGTATTTGACTGCGAAATAGAATTTTATTATATAAATAAATTTATAAATGATATTTTACTTTATAACACTTTTGGTATATGGGAATAGCATAATAGTAGATGCTAATCTGAGATGTGCTTGTTCTGAGATTCAGCTTTAGGAAGATTGCAATACAATAATGAATTGTAGATGGGTCAATTCAAAGTGTTAGGATTATGTTTATGAATGTTAAGTAAATGTTGATTCTGATATTAAATCTTATATATGCAATTGGAATAGTGATTCAAATCAATATGAAGCTTAAAAATTTGAATGCAGTTAATTCAAAAGTTCCTATGATTGCAGAAGACTCAAACCACATTGCTTCTGGAATTCTACTGAAATGTGTAATACTTTTACAAGTTGTCCAGATTACAATCAAGAACATTGTCCCATTTATGATAAGGATTGTTCAATTTAGGATAATGCATGCATCGATGGTTTGTAACCATGTGAAAATAACAAAAATGAATAAACTTGTAGAGGTGTTTAATCTGGGGAGAAGGAATGCTTATGGAGTGATGCTAATTAATGCAAAGGGTAGAGTTTAATTGATTGTACATCACTTACAGGGTACAAAATATGCGATGTAAATCTTATTGAATGCAAAAAGAATGGTTAAGGAAATTGTGTGTCAATTACTTGCAGTGATAAAAAGTAGGAGAATGATTGTACAAATGCGAGAATTGTGAAACAAGGATAATCAACCTTTTATTTATGTGTTTGGAATAATGGTCAATGTATAGAAGCTACAAATGCCTAACATTTGAATAAAGGATCTTGTTCGAGAGATACTGCTGCAAATTATAAATGGGTCAATGATAAATGCTAAGTTTGCTCCACACTTGAACCCAAGATTTTAGATCAATAGAAGGATGGCTATGTGGAATATGAAAATAATATTGTCATTACATACATTTCAGCGTCTATATTGAGCAAACTTGCTATTTTGTTATTATGTATAGACTGAAAGTTAAAAATTGTATCAAATATATCATGATTCATTCTTCATTTTAATCAATTATGATATAATCTTTTTAAATTATAGATTACTTTCTTTATCTTGTTATTTTATTATCAAGTTCCTCGCTTATTTAGAATCCATTGATTCCAAATCTAGTTCTATTTCCATTTGGGATTTAATATTAATTGCTAAATCACTTGACTTAGAAACACACAACAAAATTATTGAGCATTATCTCATAGAATCCTCACTCATCAACCACTTTATCAATTTTCGATGTTCATTCAAGACCTTTTGATCTTGAGTTTGTTCAAAAATATACAAAACACCTTCAAACTCTATGTTTAATATTATAGATTCAATCGATTTTTGAAGTATTTCACTCCTTTTTGGACACCATAATAGTTAATTAGGTCTCTCGCTTATATTTTTGTACAAAGTGAAATCCTGACAAGAATTTACTTGAATAGTCAATCATAATTTGATACTTTAATCTTTTTACCATTCAGAACCCAAAAGCTTCTCATCTAGTAGCATATTGGCTCCAAAAACTAAGATATTTTAACTGAGTTTTGCATTTGAATTTTACTATCCCATTTTAAATTATTATATTTTCGGGAATTAATAATATGTTATGACATAATATATTAATAACTTATTATTTCAATATAGAAATTATAATAAAGAAGACTTACTTAGCACCTCAACATAGTAAAGTGTTACTGAGATCTAATTAATATTTTTGATATCTGTATCATTTTATTAACCAAATCTATACCATTTTACTTTTTGGATGGACCAAATCTACAACTTAAAGTGTCCCATTTAATTTAATGGGTCCTCCTTAAAAAAGCATATCGCGTCGTCTTTTTGGTTGAAGGGACATCCTTGAAAAATCATATAATCATATATTCGAGTGACTAATATTATCTGTTTATAATGTAATTGAATTAGCAGTTAACTTAGTTAGATTCTTGTATTTTTCGGGATATTTAATTTATATTTGGAATATTCTTGAATTTATGGTGGATTCAAAATATATCTCTATTCTTATAAGTATTCTTTATTTGGCTTAAATTATCTATTACCAGTCATCATATTAGATTCTTATCTTTCAAACTATTGAAACAGTCAGCATTTCATCTTACAAATACATATTTATTGCGCTTGATTTAATAATTTTGCTCAAGGATCTATTTAATTCCTATTTTCCTTTTGACCTTTAGATTTCCTATTCAAATAGATTAATCAACAAGGCTTGAATATTATTCATAATTATAGTGTATCTTTCTGTTTTCCTACTGGAATAGTACCTAATTGCTTACTAAAATGATTAGAGGCAAATGATTAGACTACTTAAATTTTAACTTTGAAACAAAATTAGAATCAACATCCAATTCTATATTGAGAAGTTTCTCAGTAAACTAGACTGGTAATTTAAACTAACTATGCTGGCTTTTAGGCTTTATTAAATAATAAAGAAATTAATATATATAAATAAAGTCAAAGCTTCGAATTAAGTAGTATATTTATGAATTCTTCTTCTGTTATTTCTTCTTCTGCTTTGCATTCAACTAGAATTTGTTGCCATAGATTGTCCTCTAAGTTGCCTATC
The DNA here is from genome assembly GCA_905182995.1 of Paramecium octaurelia. Taxonomy (NCBI): domain Eukaryota; phylum Ciliophora; class Oligohymenophorea; order Peniculida; family Parameciidae; genus Paramecium; species Paramecium octaurelia. Next base: position 258,059 of record CAJJDP010000080.1, read on the forward strand.
ATCATTTCAAGTTCTTCTTTTGATATTTTACCATCGTTGTTAGCATCAAACATTTTAAATGCTGCCTTCACTTTCTCAAGTGACACTAGATTCTCCTAATTCATAGAAGCCATCAAAAATTCTATAATTAAATATAGATTCTATTGAAATACCTGAAAAGTCTACTTACCCACTTTGATTTAGATCGACTATATGTAATATCTTATTAACCTCTCGTATAGCCAATTCTCTATCTTTCAATACTAGTGAATAACCTTCAATGAGTTCATCTTTGGATAAAATTCCATTTTAATCTTTGTCTAAACTTTGAAATGCTTTTATTAGCTCTTCTTGTTCTTGATTACTTGTCATCTAACTAGAAATATAGGAAAGAACTGCTTGAGAGAACACAGATTTGGCCTTAATTAAATGGTTACTATAAAAAAAGATACTTAAAATCGCTGTAAATTTTATAATACAACTAGATTAACTTGCTCATTTGAATTATGCTTGTCTATCCAAGAGTCTGCTAATGCTTACTTGGCTGAGATTCTTTAATTGGGATCCACTTAAAGCATTTTGGAGATAAGAGTTTTTGCTTCCTTTGAAATCAAGGCCCAATCATTATCTACTCTGTATTTCGAAGGTTATTTACCATTAAATACGATTTTGCCATCACTTATTCTCTGCATAATTAGTTTATCGTTTACACCAGTGAATGGAGGATATCCACAAAGCAGAATATACAAAACTATTCCACATGACCATACATCACATTTTTCGTTATAATCTTTCCTCATCACTTCCGGAGCCATGTAATAAGCCTATACTAATTAAATGAGTATGTACAGTTCCAAGTTTTTTGGTCATTTTTCTATCAGCATGATACTTTCTAGATGTTCCGAAATCAATTATTTTTAATGTCGAATTTAGTGATTCATTAGCAAATAATATATTTTCTGGTTTTAGATCTCGATGCACTATGTTTTATTCATGACAATAAACAACAGCAGACAATATGTCTCTCATAAAAGATGCAGCCTTTCTTTCACTAAAGTAACTCATCTTCTTTATCCTGTCAAATAACTCTCCTCCAGACAGATACTCTGTAATCAAATAGTAATTCTACTCATCTTAGTATAGTTCATATAATTTAACTATGTGAGGATGATCCAAATTTCTTAGTATATTCATCTCTGCAAAAAGTCTCTATTATTCTTCAAGTATTAAAGAACTTTTCTTAAGTTGTTTCATTGCTCTCACCATCCCTTTTTTATCAAACACATTTCTTACCACTGTTCTTATGAGTCACCTTCCAAACCTTCCCATAGGCTCCTTCTCCTAAAACCTCTCCTGTTTCATAATATTTGTGAATGCTCCCTTATTTGAGATTCACAAAAACCTCCACTCCAAGTTTTAAAGATCCGACCGATGACACCGACTATTTCCTCTTTTCGCCCTTCTTTAAAGATTCTCAATATAAATGTGTAATTTTTACTTTCATCTTACTGCACTAACGCCTTCCTTTATTCTGGACCTTTGTCTTCTCCACCTAAAACAAGTTAAGGACTAATTCCCATCAGTTCGAAACTCTCCTCATGGACTTTTACCTCTTCATTGCAATATTGCGCAATGATTTTATTGCTATTAAGGTTTTTTAGTCTTTAAGAGTGAAAACTTCCCTTGACATCTATGATCAATTCGATGGTTTATTGCTTTTAGGGAGCAGAACAACATTGAGATCCCATTAATTAAATATTAAATTTACAATATTGAAACCTTAAGTTAAATATAGTCCATTCAGTACTGTGTTTATTAAATAATTACTTAATAATTTCAATTTGATTTTCGATTAACAAATATTAGATATCATAAGTAAATGGTAATCACGCGACATTGTAATTTGGAAAGGACAAATCTAATACCCTATTTTTAGAAGATAAATTTAAATTATCTCATTTTTTCATCATTAAAATTGATCAATTCAGACTCTTTTCTCTAAAATACTCAAAGCCAGCTAATCCCACATCCGATGAACAAACGAGTTCCATGTTGTCTATATTATGGAAATATGATATTTTATTATAATTTACTTCTCAAAAGGCAGGACTACTATTTGATTTTCCCATCACAACACCTGCTTAGGTAGGTATTTCAAAGGATCGCGTACTGGGAGGCTATTGGGAAATGGGAAAACATCGGAGAGAGGATGACTTCAAAGGTTTGTGCTTTGATGGGACTGAGGTTTGAGAATTGCAAATTAACAAGTTATAATGACGGGATGATATTAATAATGAGGTGGAAATGAGTTTTTAATGTGAATAATAATATATATTAAATCAAAAAAAAACTAAGAATAAATGACAACTACCCTTCCTTTTATATCGAAGAACAAGAACTAGTAAATAATCGTTATATATGTAGTGTGGAAATGAAAGCTGTTACTTGGCAAAAGGATTCTCACGGATTGTTTGATTATGAGACTAAATCTTTAAGCGTTAAAAAACATAGGGTTGAAGGATCATGCAAAGTCAGCAGAGAAGGTTTGAAAGTGTTATTATTATAATAGAGAATGAAATAGTTATATAAGATGGAAAGGCTAAGGATGAGGCACACTTACCTCTAACATCCATTTAAGCTTAGGGAGGTATATAAATTATTAATATTCAGACTAATATTTTATTCAACCGAATCAAAACTCAACAGAAAATGAAAATTTTTTAATCGTTCGTAGTTTAAAAAATGCCGATGGTGTTTAGAAGGTATCAATATTTATTACAGTAAAGGGTTATACATTACAAGAGGGGGATCTTCTAAAATTAGGCAGAGTAGAATACCACGTGATTGAAATCAGAGACAGCAAGGGACAAATAAGAACAGTGAAGGATGTTTTCTAGTCAGAAGCCAAAATTACACCCTCAATAGATGGTGGTGTAGTTTAATAGTGCAAAATATGTTTAAATGAAGAAGAGACCCCAGAAGATCCATTTATCACTCCTTGTAAATGCAATGGAAGTTGTGCTTATGTGCATTTCAATTGTCTTAAACAATGGTTAGAAAGCAGAGGCTACAAAAAAGAATCTGGCAACACAATTTCCTATAGATGGAAGAAGTACCAATACTAATATCCCTTAGATTAGAGTGTGAAGTCTGTCAGGAATTGTTGCCACAATAAATCAGATTCAAAGGGAAAGTGCTAGATTTGGCAGCCTTGGAAAGACCCAATCAACCATATATAATCCTTGAAAACACATAAATCTCAGAAAAGGATAAGAAGGCATAGAGAGGAATTTACCTTATCAAAGGAACTCCAGATGACTAAATCAAATTAGGTCGAGGTCATTAATGTGAAATTAGAATATCAGATATCTCAGTATCAAGATTACATGCATTTATCAAATATGAAATGGGCAATTTTGTTATAGTGGATAATAATAGTAAATTCGGTACTTTAGTTCGTCTTTAAACTCCATACCTGTTGTGCATGGATAAAATAGCCATTTAGGTAAGCTAAGACAATATCATTTTCAGGTTGGTAGAACTGTGTTGACATTTGTAATGAAATCCTTTTAGAGTCTTAATCCCAATATCAATGGTGCAGGTGTTCAGACTGTTTATATGAACGATTAGTAAAGAGCTGCCTTATACGGAGGCTAAACTGGATTTTATTAAGGTGCTAACAAAACACAAACACAAACACAAACAAACAATACCAATAATAACAACTAGAAAAAGAACGATAAGAATTTAGGTTGAATGAAAATTAATCAATTTTATTCAAATTTATTAATAAATACTCTATAAGATTCCCACTAATTAATTAGCTTTCTTTTTCTATTTTATTAATTTCATTTCATAATAATTGATAAATTATTTGTGTACGAACAAAATTTACTTATTAAAATTTACAAATTCATTATTCCATTTTGAGATAACAATTCATGTCATTAAAGGATTTTAAAATAATATCCAAACTAGGTACTAGATTAAGATATCAAAGGCGACGGATCTTATTCCAATGTTTACAAAGTCAGAAGGATAGAAGACAATCTTGAATACGCTCTAAAGAAAGTAAATTTAACCAACTTATCCGATAAAGAAAAGCAAAATGCCTTAAATGAAGTAAGGATTCTTGCTTCAATTCATCATTAAAATATTATTAGTTACAAAGAAGCCTTCATTGATCCAGTCAGTAACTCTTTATGGTTAAATATAAATATATAATATATAGTATTGTAATGGAACTTGCCGCTGATGGAGATTTATTGCAGAAGATATAGAAATGCATCAAAACAAATAGTTAATTCTAAGAAAAGGAGATATTAAAATATGCTTTTCAAATTATAAATGCCTTAAAAGCACTTCACTAAATGAAAGTGATGCATCGTGATATAAAGAGTGCTAACATATTTTTGATAAACAACGAAGTCAAATTGGGAGACCTGAATGTGTCCAAAGTCGCAAAGTAAGGTTTACTATACACTTAAACTGGTACCCCATACTATGCAAGTCCAGAAGTATGGAAAGACCAACCCTACGATTGTAAATCAGATATCTGGTCTTTGGGTTGTGTATTATATGAAATGGCAGCATTAAAATTACCTTTTCAAGCGGAAGACATGGATGGCCTCTATAACAAAGTGATTAAGGGTATGTCTACTTGGATAACTTAGGATATTACCAAAAACTACCTAAACCTTACACATTTGATTTACAAAATTTAATAAGAATGATGTTATAAGTTTCGACGGTTTTAAGACCTACAGCAACTTAATTACTAGAATTAAATTGCTTCTAAAATTTCCAACTTACTCTTCAAAATGCTGGGTAACTAATTAAAACAATCTAATTTCCAAAAAACAAGAGCTACTAAAATATTTTCCCTAAGTCTACTTATAAGTAGGATTCATAGAATAAAAATGAGTAGATTACTTCCTCTCGTAAAAGGTTAGCAACTTTGGGAGGGGGGAATGACTCTTTGCATTCTAATCCAACTAGACTATCTTAATATGAATAAACTAGTATATGATATGTATTTATAAAGATTAAGCCCAAAAGATTAATAAAAATCATTAACTAAATAGACTAGACCTTGAGAATCTAAAGCAGAATCATAATTCACTAAATAAAATACTATCAGAAGGGTCTTTGCAGAGCAAATTCAGCAAACTTGCTGTCAACAACATATTATAGGAGAAAATTAGAAAACAAATTATCATGCCAAGTCTATAACAAAAAGCATCTCCTTTTTCTCGTAAGATAAGCTCTAGATAAATTAATGAAACTACAATACTACCTTGTATATTATGATGATGTCATAGTAAATAATATATAAATATTCTGAATTAAATAACCAAGTATTAAATGAATTCAATCATCCAGCAGGAGATTTTTAAGCTCTTTGCCATTTACTTTTAAATCTTTCGATTAAAAATCTTTAATACTTTTGATGATTTATTAATTCATTTTTTAGTTGTAACATTCTATAATTATTATTGCTGATTCAATGAGGAGATCTCTTCATATTAATTAGAAAGATAGTCATGTTTTTAAGGAACTTCCTTTTAATCAATCTCATCATATAAGTTAAATCCAGCTTCAGCAGTATTTTTGTTAATATCATTTAAGATTTTGATTCTCAAATTTAATTCTTTTTCTTTTCTCTATTCTAACCTTTTTTCATAGCAATCTAATGAAAATGATTTTTTCATCCGTATAAATTTGAGTATTAAGGTTCTTGTTTTAAACTATTGCTCCTGTTTCTATTGATCTTTTGGAAAGCTGTGAAGTATTCATACGGGTACGGATATGGTGGTTTTAAACATTAGTTCTTTGAATCGGTAATGAGATCCTCAAACTGTTCATCGAAAAATATAAGTTTAATATTGTATAAAAATTTTATTTCAAAGTAATTTATTAAACAATTTACTTTGTTAACACTTCCTTAAGGCTTTTAAACCGCAGTACGCATTGCCCATGGGGGATCTTTGGGTGTATTATTTTTTAATGGAATCTAATAATAACTATTATTCTAGGAAGTAAGGAGTAAGATTTACCATTTTTTTCTTTTTCATTTTATCGATTGACCTTTTCGTTAGTTATGACAGGCGTCAGATCATCTCCATATAATTATAAAGAAATATTTCTTTATCGAGTATTTAGGACACATTTCATTAATTTTTAACGCGATTCCTAAATCTATCTTAATTCTGTTTAAATATTGTCATCTATTTTCTTTTTAAACATCTAATACTCATTTATTCTATAATTCGATTCATTATATTAAGCCTTTAATTTTTTTTTTTTTTTTGACTATTTATTATATTTGTTTTATTAACATCCCCTTAGGTAGAATGAGATAAGGAAACCTTTAATTATTCAAATTTATGAGTCATAATTTCCATTTAGAATATGTTGTCCAGTCTTGATGAATTAAGTTCATTACCAGTGTTTTATAAAAGATCATTGTTTAGAGTAATCTATTTCTTATAATTATTTTTTTATTTGCTCTACTGCATTGTATTAGACCTTCCTCTTACATTAGGTAATACTATTTATTATTATTATTATTCATATTTAGGGGTAGCATTCTGATTAATTAATCTCATGAATAAAATAAATAAGTTATAAACAAGCACTTTTTAAATTTTGTAAATAAAAATAAATTGTCATTCATTCCTTTATTAATTACTAATCCATTTTTTGGATATCCTATTTATTTTAGTCATTCTATTCTTCTTTTTAATAATAAACTGATTTCTCGCCAAAATTCCTTTTAAATCTATGATCTATAGCCCATTCTTTAGGTAAAAATTAAGGATCCATTGAAGATAAGAAATGTTTTCTGAAGATCATAATAAATTCTTCAATTTTCTCATCAGTATCTAATTTTTTAACAACAGCTTCTCCATGTGAATTTTTTAACTCCTTTTTCAATTTATCATTAATTTTTGTCAACTCCTATTTGTCAAATTCAGCTGGTAATTAGATAAGATCTTTAAATTAATTTCTGATTTCCTCATACAACATCATGTCAAAAGGCTTCCCTGCTTTTGTTAGACTTTCATATTTTTTAAGAATATGACTCAATTTATCAACCACTAGTTTTTCCTCTCCATAATGCTATAAAGGCACTTCATACAATTTGGCTATTTCAGCTCTTTTCTTATCTTGTTGAGATGAGGCTTTTTCATGGCATCGAGCACATAGGATTACAACATCATGAGCTCTATGAGATTTATAGTGATTCGGTAAGTAATGTTTGTACATATAAGGAATAATTTAGTATTTCAATATATTAGTAGAGGCACCACAAATAACACATCTATTGGACCTTTCCTCATTATAAAATTTCATTTCTTTTTCATCAAATTCACACACAGGATCAAAATTGAGTTTGATGCTCTTTTCATCTAAATATTCTCCCAGCCCATTCTTTACATACCATGATATTTTCTTTTAATCACAACAACATAACTATTATCCACTCAAACTATAAATACGACAATTACTATAAACAGGTTTATGAGTAGTAAACTTTTCCTAAAATTATAAAAATCTTTATCTTTTCTATTCTTGATAATCTTGATGATGCTTTTTAGNTTTTTTTTTTTTTTTTTGACTATTTATTATATTTGTTTTATTAACATCCCCTTAGGTAGAATGAGATAAGGAAACCTTTAATTATTCAAATTTATGAGTCATAATTTCCATTTAGAATATGTTGTCCAGTCTTGATGAATTAAGTTCATTACCAGTGTTTTATAAAAGATCATTGTTTAGAGTAATCTATTTCTTATAATTATTTTTTTATTTGCTCTACTGCATTGTATTAGACCTTCCTCTTACATTAGGTAATACTATTTATTATTATTATTATTCATATTTAGGGGTAGCATTCTGATTAATTAATCTCATGAATAAAATAAATAAGTTATAAACAAGCACTTTTTAAATTTTGTAAATAAAAATAAATTGTCATTCATTCCTTTATTAATTACTAATCCATTTTTTGGATATCCTATTTATTTTAGTCATTCTATTCTTCTTTTTAATAATAAACTGATTTCTCGCCAAAATTCCTTTTAAATCTATGATCTATAGCCCATTCTTTAGGTAAAAATTAAGGATCCATTGAAGATAAGAAATGTTTTCTGAAGATCATAATAAATTCTTCAATTTTCTCATCAGTATCTAATTTTTTAACAACAGCTTCTCCATGTGAATTTTTTAACTCCTTTTTCAATTTATCATTAATTTTTGTCAACTCCTATTTGTCAAATTCAGCTGGTAATTAGATAAGATCTTTAAATTAATTTCTGATTTCCTCATACAACATCATGTCAAAAGGCTTCCCTGCTTTTGTTAGACTTTCATATTTTTTAAGAATATGACTCAATTTATCAACCACTAGTTTTTCCTCTCCATAATGCTATAAAGGCACTTCATACAATTTGGCTATTTCAGCTCTTTTCTTATCTTGTTGAGATGAGGCTTTTTCATGGCATCGAGCACATAGGATTACAACATCATGAGCTCTATGAGATTTATAGTGATTCGGTAAGTAATGTTTGTACATATAAGGAATAATTTAGTATTTCAATATATTAGTAGAGGCACCACAAATAACACATCTATTGGACCTTTCCTCATTATAAAATTTCATTTCTTTTTCATCAAATTCACACACAGGATCAAAATTGAGTTTGATGCTCTTTTCATCTAAATATTCTCCCAGCCCATTCTTTACATACCATGATATTTTCTTTTAATCACAACAACATAACTATTATCCACTCAAACTATAAATACGACAATTACTATAAACAGGTTTATGAGTAGTAAACTTTTCCTAAAATTATAAAAATCTTTATCTTTTCTATTCTTGATAATCTTGATGATGCTTTTTAGTCAATTATTCAATCAATCCAATCACTTTTTAATCATCTGTTTAAAATGGATCATGGAATTTGATATGTCTATATATCTTTTAAGGCAAAAGGACATCTTAATTATCAGCCAACTATTTTTTTAAATATCTTAATAGTTTAGGTTCTTTAAGATCGGTGGAGAAATGAATGCTTTTCTGTTCCTCTTCAGTGTATTATTACAATAAGATTTCTCTTAGAACTACTAGATACTTACAATCAAGAGCGGCATAAAATAATTATTCTTCAGTTAATGGTCTAGCAAACCAATCACTCTTTTGTAATCTTTTTTTATCCTCTCTCTCAAATTAGACTCCACAATATTTCTTCCATAATGCAATCAAACTTAAATCTGGCTCTTTTTAAGCTAACACTTTTAAATCACAATAGTTATTCACCACAATTTAATATTCATTCTTCAACCATTTCAAATCTTAGGCACCACTATAAAATATTTTTATGGCTTCATTTTTAAAAAATTCTCTCATGTATTATTCCAAATTCAATGCTATTGGATCGAATAAATATATATCCTTCCCATCAGATATTTAAATAAGACAGATTCGATTATTACTAAATTCAATATCAATACCAAAGGCCTATCCTTCTAATTTTGGTAATAAATTCTCAGAGTTTATATACATTAATTAAAATGCTAAGAGATTTAATTAATAATCACACACCCTTAAAAAATATTATCAAGGAAAGAAAATGTTTGTCTTTGTGTTTTTTTGAGTGAAAGGTTTTGGATGATAATTCTAAAATATATATAATTTTTTTCAATATTCAATTTTTCCATAATTTTTCATATAATTAAGCACTATTTTTTATTGGTCTATTCACTGATTTCATTAAAGAACTAGTGCATGAGGTAGTACTCATCACTTTCAACATAATTTTTGCTATTATTTGAATATTGGTGCATCTTATATTGATTACTAGGGCTACATAATTTCCTAAATTTTATATGGAGGTACCTAATTTTTATTTCATTCTGTCTGACTCTTCTTTTCTAATAAACCTTGCTTTCACATTCTTTATTTTTTCTTTGAGCTATTTTTACTTTCTTTTCTTCCACTTGCTAATGTGTTCTTTTCAAAAACTTCATAGACTTTTTTCTCCCTAAGGTAGTATCTAAAGATTTTAATACACTTTTTTTAGATCATATATTACACTACATCATCTTTTGTCAAACCACTACTTTGTCCGCATCTAAGTATTCATTTAGTGTAAATAGAACATTTGTCAGCCATTTTTGTAAGGTAATTTCAGTATGTTGAATCCAAGGTAAATGTTTTTCTTTAGATATATTGCTTCTGAGTCATAAAATAGCTTAATTTTAATGAAATTGTTAAATAATTAACCTATTTTCAATTAAACTTTTTCAACACCTTCCAAAAACAACACTCAAAAGATAATCACATATTATAACTTATGATGCCATATCCGACATATAGTAATTCTTTAAGATCAATGCTGCATGCATAGATTAAACTCCCCCCACTAATTGATTTGCTTCTTGAAATGTAATTGCCTAAAAATAATTAAAATCAATAATAGCAAATTTGAATAAAAATTTAGAAATTTTTTTCACTCATTATGACTTAAATTGCCATTCTTATATTATTATGTAATTTCAAATGGAAAATAACAATTCATTTTTTGATAAAGGAGAAAATGCTGGAAAATAAAAATAAGCCATCGAGTATATAAAACGAATGAAAGTATGATTTAGTCACAAAAATAAGATCAGTAGTCAGAAGTCTAAGATTAAATGAATTCTCTATTGATACTATAGCCGCATCCACAGGACTGACTCCAAGATAAGTCTGATATCTTAAGTTGAACTAAAATTGCAATAAGATAGTAAGAATTAATTCAACCTCAATGCAATTCATGTAAACTGGATTAAAATTATTTAAGAAGCCATACATCAAATGAACTTTAGAAATCAATCTATATATTCCATAATTTTAATTAAGAATTTCAATTAGCTTCTCAGCAATAAATTTAAGAAATTTTTAATTGATTTTAAAGAAATATTGTTCTGCAACTTATCGACTTCAAAAATGATATAATAATCTCAAATGAAATAAGTTTAAAATTACGATTAACTACTCCTGTAAATTTTTAAGTTTCAGTATTAGAAAATCTTAATTCGTATATATTGATGAAACAGCATTGGAGTATTAAATGAAATCATAATAAAAATGCTGGCAATTGAGAAGATAACAAAAGTTTTCAATATGCAGTATTGGGATTTTTGGTATGGTAGATACAAAATTTGTAACGCATATCAAGCGGCGCAAGGAAATGCAATACATAAATTTATTGTTATCATCTTTAGCAGCCAATAAGAGCATTGAAACATCATTATAAAGATTAAGAGTTTGTATTGATTCTTGATAATAGCCCTATTCATAGAAATAAACGTGTTATGGAAGTGATGAGTACTACCTCATGCACGAGTTCTTTAATGAAATCAGTGAATAGGCCTATCAAAAATAGTGCTTAATTATATGAAAAATTATGGAAAAATTAATATTGAAAAAATTTATTATATTTTAGAATTATCATTCAAAACCTTTCACTCAAAAAAACACAAACACAAACATTTTCTTTCCTTGATAATAAATTCGAACGATTATCCACGCTGTTCCAATGTGCTATAAATGCATACAAATATCCTTTAAAGTAAATTTACTTAACAACCTTTTATTAAGTGAAAATCATCTCTCCTAATTGGGAGAATTATCAGGGTATTATTGTGTAAAGGACATCCACTAAAGAATGCTTCAGCATCCTGTTGGCTAGAGAATATTAATTGATAAACCAAGAGTTACACCTGAAACATTCAAAATTGAAGAATTGTTAAAATTGAACGAAAATACTTTGGGTAGCATTCATCTTAAATATAAAGTTATCAATATGGAAAATTTATGAGGGATAGAGACTTCTCTAGTGATGAAAGACCAATAGTTAAATATATTCCAGATTTGGAATTGGCATATGTTTATCAAAGATATAAAGAAGTATAATCCTATAATATCAACTATAGACCCATGATTTTATACATGTGTTACTTATGTATGAAGTAAGTGTCTATGATGAAATTGTTGTGAAATGGTATGAAATGGCTTAAGTTGGATTGCCATCAGCAACCTTAAGTGCATTTGTTGGGTCATTCAAATTAAATTATTAGGAAAAACAAAAATTATTAGAAACTTTACCTGAAATTTTGAAAAGAGCCAATAAAAGTGAATTTATTATGAATGTTTATTTTGAAGAACACATAAACACAGATATTACACAACTTAGAAAATCATTGAGATTATTATGATAATAACTTAAAAATTCCAATTTTTATTTAATACTAATGTTCATATTTATTAAAATCCTTTCACGTATTCTTATTCTAATTTCTTATTTCCCATAAAATCTAATTCATCTATATCATTCAATTTATTCATTGCAATCTCTAAATGAATATATGATGATTATCCTGGAGCTCCTAAAATATTTCTCTCTAAATTTAATTGCATAGCCAACCCAGAACCATAAACTGCAGCTGCTCTATGTAATGTCTATTATTCTTCAACGTAATATCTCTTATATATTATTCATAAGGGTATACCATCAAATGCTTTTGCTCCATCACTTAATAAATATATATATTTAAATTAATATAAAAAAATTCATACTAATCTTCATTTTATATTTATAATCCTTTAATTAATAAATTTTATTATTTTTGTAGATGAAGTTGCTTTAACTATTAAGGCACAAATACATTTCCTCGCATCTTGGAACTAATCACTTAGGTTAACATCTAAGTAAATTTTTTTTAAAGAAACTGAGAATTTAATTGAAAGTTTTTAATCTTAATAGACTGTCTTGTTCCAGAATCTATTTATTATTGATAATTTTGATAAGGATTTAAATTTCAAGTTACAATTATAGTTAAAACTCATCCGAAATCTTCTTCACTATAAATTGAATGAAAATTTTATAAAAAATCTGTTAATAAATCATTCATAAAATTCAACTACTCCTGTTTCACTTCTATGACTTTATTTAACTCTAATTCCTCCACACGCACTCTTTTTTCTAGATTAATCTATCATCTTAATGTTTGATGCTCCCAAAATAGAATTTATGATTTTAGATTTTTTATTTGCAGTAGTTTAATTTTGTTATTACATTTTTTCTTCCACTTATATAATTATCATAAGTAATTCTTTAATTTCAGGCAAAGGACAAATCATTTTAATCATTTCTACTGATTTGACTGACCTTCTTAAGATTTCTTTGAAGATCATAACAGTATCCTCAATCGACATAATTTCTGGCTAAACTAATTCAACTATAGAAAAATGTTATTCAGGCGTTTTGCATGGGAGGGTTTTTTTATGATCATGATCCAAGAATGAGCGTATATTAAGAGAATCCCCAGTTTAGGCTGATCCTCTATCTTCATAATTTTTTCCATGACTGGCTGATTGTATTTCATCCTTTAGTGCATTGTTTTCTTAAATCAATTTAATATTTTATTAAGTGATTTACTGATTAGCTTGCTGTAGGGATGTTAAATTCTATGTATAAATTAAATAAATACTTATTCTTGAGCCTTTAATTTCTCAGTGAACATTTTTTTTAGATGATAAAATTCCTATTAATATTGATTGAATCCTTCAACTAATTCTATGACTGCATGAGGAGTTTTATCAAAGCTTCTAACAGAAGCCTGAGATCTTAATTTTTCTGGAATTTAAGGACTTTATTCATAATGCTTAATTTCACTTTCAAATTGGTTCATTTATTATTAGAGCAAACTCAATCTGTTGTTAATTTCTTAATTCTTGTCCTATAACTATTTATTCTAATCTAATAACTATTTGATTTCTGAATTTTTTAGTTGTATTTGTTTTTTTTACTTTTCGATTTCATCCTTCATTGATGAAATTTAGTCATCTAGCTCTTTTTATAAATTCTAAAGAGTTCTGTTTTAATTATAAAGATCTATGTTCTTTTTATCTTTTTCTTTGATTTACTAATTTAATTTGTCCAATTTATCATGTTTTTCTTCATCCAATCTTTTAGTTTAATAAGTTTATTATTATTCTAGATGTTGGATTTTTAATAAAAGTTTACTCTTCTCGTCATTCAGATCACTTAATTGCTAAGCGTAAGTCTTAAGCTGAGTTTATTCTTTGCTTTCTTTCTATTCCTTTTCTTTCTTTTACTTCTTGATGGATGAAGATTATATTTGTTGCATTTCATCGATTTGTTTTTTTTTAGAATATAGCTCCTTTGTTAATTCTTAAATTTATTCATCTTGGTTGTGAAGTTTATTATAAAGTTCTTGAATTTGGTTTTAGAAAAGAGTTTTCATATTTTCCATTTCTTAATTAATCAGCAGCTTTTCTTCGTTCTTCATTTGGCTTTGTTGGACAACTAATTTAGTTTCATTTTATTTAGCTTAATAGAGAGATTATTTATTAGTTTAAATTTCATGTTTTAATTATTAGATTTCATTAGAATGAGCTTAGGTTTCATTTCTAAGTTACGATTTAACTTGTTCCAATTCTAATTTAAGAGTTTTATTTTCGGATAAAAGATTTTAATTCATTTATCTAAGTTTCTCATATTCTTCGAATATCTACTATTCTTATTCCTCCTTCTTCTCCAATACCATTTAAATTTAATCGGAGATCTTTTGATTCTCTTACATAACTTCATCGTTCTATTCCTTAAAATAATCAATTTATTATGTTAGTTCTTTAATTTACTCCTCATACTATAAAAAGGCGTGATCTATTTATTCCCTCTGTTTAGTCAATAATAGAGTAACAACTTCTCTGGCAATCTGAGCAATACTTTAAGTAGCATCTATTGTTTTGGCCTCCTCTTCAAGAGAACATTCTTAAATGATATTTGCTAATTCATCTTTGCATAATTTGCATTACTCACATTCCTTATAAGAATTGGAATTCATGTGTTATAATTGATGCATTTACATCTATTAGGTTAATTAACTTTGTAGTTAAGAAATTAAGATCTTCTAATTGATGCATTCTGCTTAAAGTTCTTCCATAGCCCTGTTATGTACCTCTGGCATAGTATTTCCAGTCACTTATTAATAGAGCAATGCTTCTTTAGACTTGAATTCGTTAATTACTTTTTCATCTTGCTTTCTATACTCAGCTTCTTTTAATAGCCTGACTTACAAATTTTAGATCTAAGCATCCTATGATGTAATGATTGATTCTTTCTCTTCTAAGGCTTTCATTTAAGTTTCAATTTAGCTCTTCAATTTTGCAATAAATTTATTGCCATCACTCATGGTTTTCTCATATTCTTGTAAAGCCTTTTATCTCTCATTATCTTCGTTATTTTATTGATTTTTGAGTGCTCTAACCATTTGATCTTTGATTTCCAATTAAGCATGCAATTCTCTTAATTCTAATTCTATGGCCTCTTGCATTCTTTTTTCATTTTCGATCATTCCTTTTGTTTATTCATTTAAGTCTCTTAATTTCTAATCTTTCAAATCCAATTATTACTTCAATTATTTCATTTACTACTTCGCCACTTCCAGATATTTACCTCGTAATATTTCTAAGCATGAATAATCCTTATGTTTCTCTTAAAGTAATTTAGTCAACTCTTCCTATTCTTCAAGCTTCTAAGCTAATACTAAATTTTCATTTTCTAATTTCCTTTATTGTTTCTTCATTCCTTATATTTCGTTCTCCATGTATCTTTTCTATTTTTCCCAGACTCTATTTTCTAGACGAGAGTTTTAAGTGTTTTGATTTTAATGAGACAGAATTTATGGTTTCTTTGGTTCTGGATCAACATTCTTAAATTAAAGAGATAGAGAGTTTTCATTTGAAAATTCAATGCTTGGAGCTATTACTTAAGGAAAGATATTCTTAGCATCACCTGGTGTTACATGTTACTTTGACCAATCCACAATTTTATTCATTCGTTATGGGGTCATTGATTCCAAGTAAGATCCTCCTGATGCGTAGAAATCTTATAATTGTTATTATTGTTGAGGCACCAAAGGAGGTTTGATTTCCTATTGGTTTATTGGTTGTTATTGAAGAGGTTTTCTTTTTTAATCTACTTTTTAGGATTTCAATTCCCTTTGTTCAACTTCGCTATCAGTTGCATAAGCATCCACTTAAGTTCGATTTCTTCGAACCTTCTGAGGCTGAACCTCTGTATTTTCTGTGTGCACTAATTTATGGAGATATTTTTATGGTGTGTTATCAGAGAATTCACTATAAGAAGTTATCGTTATATCTGCATGAGGATAAGGAATATTCTCTATAATCTATTTCAAATCTTCCCCCTATTTTGAGTTTTAATCCCTCCTTTTGAAGAGCAGATCGTCTAATTCATTGCCGCGGCTCATTATTCAAATTTTAAATAAATTTTATTGACCTTTCAACTGAAAAACTCTTTATTGTTTAAGAATACTGGAAGTTATTATTTCCACCAACTTATAGTTCCTCTCCACAACATAAGTGATCAATATAACGAGTAAGGAACAAATCAAAAAGAAAATGAATATTACAAATAGAATCAACCATTTTATTGAATAACTATAATAATACTTAAATTAGGATAAACTAAATTTATATTTCACCTAGGATACAACAAATCAGTTCTTTAATATTCTTAATTATGATAATTTAGTAACTGCATCATTTGAGTAACCGAAAAGTATGAGAATTTAACTCTATTGTTTCTCAATTAAAGTCCAGCTAATTTTCTTTGATAATACAATAAGACTAAAGATTTTAATTCATGAACAGTTACTATAATCTCAAGGTTCCAAACAAGATCATTTTGTTATTTACAAGCCATAAGTGGCAGTAAATTGTTGCATTAATTTAGATATGAAAATATTTTCAATAAGCTCTCTCTCTAATAAAGGTCTATATTTAATGAAAATCATTTGAAAATCTATGGAATATCAAATCTAACCCTCTAGTGAATTGTTAGTTAATTTGATTGTTATAATAATTAATTCTCATATTAGTGGATTTTTTTTAAAATTGATTCTAAATTGATTGGTTGAGTATGTTAATAACAGACTTATAGAAATTACTGTGTTTTAGCGTATAATGCAAAGAATCATTTGTATATTTGAATTTGAATAAAATGTAATCAATTTAATTCTGGTTCCAGATTTAGGAGGCTTAGCATTGAATGATACAATTTATATGTTGAGATTTGCGTTTAAGATATAGTTGAATGAAATGTGAATTGGGAATATTTGTTTATAAATTTAATTAAAAATGTCAAGAGTTCAAACAGCAAAGAGTTAATAAAATCTTCGTTCAATTGAGGAGGAGTTGGAACATCAAATAAAAAAATCTGGGCTTCTTGATGCTGATAGAAAGAATTTTTATAATAATGCTGAAGAGACTAAGCGTAAGAACAATGAAATCATTGATCAATTAAAAAAAGAGAATAAGGATTTAAAGAAACTGTAAGATGAATTAATTGCAAATAAAAGAGTATAAGAGTTTGCAAATAGTAGGGTGCAAGTGCTTCTTTAGCAAAGACACAAGGAGCATTCATATCTTGGTCTGGAGACATAAAAGATGAGAATTATTGGAGACGTAAATTGGATGATGCCAAACACTTAACAAAAGCCAAAAAAGAAAGATTGATTCAATTGCAGGACAAATTGAATGAAGTAAGTGACACCAAATTCGGAGTCCCAGAAGAATCTCCTCTGATGAGATAAATTCGAATATTGGAAAATAACTTGGATAAAGTCATGATCAAATATAATGAGGCATAATCAATTAGAAAAACATACGAACAAATAGTGAAGAGATTGAAGGAAGAAAGAGTTGGATATGATAATTAATTAGCAGCTATTGAAAGATCATTGAAGGGAAAGGAGCACGATTATGAGGAGCTATTGTTATTGGCTCACGATGCCACTCATGCAAAGGAGTTGGCTTAGGCTGAGTTGAAGAAGTATGAACACAAGAAGGCAGCAGTGCGGGAATTAAGAAAGACTTATTTGGATGCAAAGAGAAAGGCAATTGAGGAGAGAGAGAAGGTTATATAGAAGTTGGAGAAAAGAGAAAAGGATAATGTATAGACTTAGGTGGAATATAATACATCGAATATTCCTATTTAGGAGTCATCCAATCCAAATGTGGATACAAATATCTAGAAATAGAAGTTGGCTGATTATGAAGAGGCATTTCATAAGTTGAAGGAAGCCACTGGATTCAGAGATGTGAATGATATCATTTAAAAGTTCACTAGTTAGGATGAGACTAGCAAATCATTGAGTGATCTTAAGGGGGAGTATTAGGATAAGATTGAATAATTAGTAACTGAAAGATAGAAATTGAGAGATCATTTGAATGATTTAAAGTATGAGGGAGGAGAAGCATTAACAAGAAAGTAGATTGATGAAGTAAATTAAGTATTGTATGATAGATTGAAAACAATGTGAATAATGCAATTAACAAATGTGAAAGGACTAAATTGAAATATGAGAGAGTCCAGAAGATATTAGTTAATGTCAAGGCTGGTATAGAACATTTGTATGAGAAATTGGAATTCTTTAAATTAGAAGGAAAACCTAATATTGTGATTTCTGATGAAACTTTAGTAGATGGATTGTCTTAGGTTGTTGAGAAGATGAAACTCATTTTGCAATTGATTAAGAATGATGCCTCTTATCGTGCTTAGGATTTCAAATAGACTTGGAAGGATTTCAATAAGGAACATATTGATCAATTCATCAATTTGAATTTAAGAGATAACAGTTTATTATTATTGTTTATGTTATAGACATCAAACCAGAGAATGTTAGTAGAAATATTAGAGTTAGAATTCAAGACAAGGAGGATGATGATGTTAGTGATGGGGAAATTGAAGATGATATTGATTAGGAGGTGACAGCCAAATTAAAATAAAAGTATGGAGCTTAGGCTAAGGACAAGAATGCCAAGAAGTTGAACAAACCAAATAAAAAATGATTATTATTAAATATGTCTAAATAGTAAAATCTTCTGTATAATTTCAATGAGATGACTCCAGCCTAACAAACTATGTTTCTGAAAGCCAGAACAGAGTTAGAAAAGGAGAAGGCTTGGGCTGAAATTAGAAAATAGAAGGAGGAGGAAGAATACAAAAGATCAATACTCTTGTCAAATCCCTAGACATAAAATCCTTAGACTTAAAAAGTGAATCTAGAAAAGATTTCTAGCGATTCCGAGTCATCTGACTCTTTATAATCCGAGAATGAGTATCAAAAAGAAGAGCCTCAATTTGAGTAAAAGATTGAAGAAAAGCCTGTAATTGTTGAGCCCAATAATGAACAATTAGATACTTACTTTAAATTGATCCAAAATGCACAACTCAAAAGAGATCAAATTTATTACCTTTTGATGAAGCATTATTGTGATAATATCATTGAAGGATCTTTTGTTAAAATTAATGAGCCCAATCTCATCAGAAGAAAAGAATAGAGTTATGCAATTGCTTAGGTTTTGGCTGTTGTTGAAGGCGAGAAATCCTATCAATTAGAATAGACTCAGACATATAAATTGCTTAAATTACAATTTGGAGAAGTGAAGGACGCTAAATTTAGACATATTACTCTTATTTCAAATCAATAAATTCAAAAACAAGAATTTGTTGTATGGCAAAAAAGATGTGAAGAAAATGGAATTCAAATTCCCAATAAAGAATATCTACTAAGAAAGGAAAGGTAATTGCCATCATTTTACTATTAACTAGAGACATAATTAAATCCACTTCCAAATTAACAGATGATCAAATCAAAGAAAGAATCAACTACAATTTAAATAAATGGATCCAGAATCCAAAGTCTAATATTCATTTTAGAGATTTGCCAGTTTACTAAAATTTTATCAAGAATCTTATTTCCACCAACAAATCCATCATAGAATAGGGAGAGGAATTCATTAGTGATCTACAAGATCCCGGAGAAGGTGAAACTGAAAAAAAGCAATTAAAATAAGAAGAAACAAGCAAAATCTTAAGATATCAAAAGTAAAATAAAGAAAAAGCAGAAGAAAATGTGCATTTAAACGAGTAGCTTAAAAAGATAGAATAACTTCTTAAATAATTTAAGGAGGCTCAAAATTAGAAGGGTGAGCCAATTAAAAAATAACCTTAACCAGTTGAATAATAATAAGTGATAAAATAGGTCAAATAAAATGCTAAAATTTCTATTAATCAAGAATACTAAAAATAACTAGATTCAAAATACCTTAGACAATATCAAAATATAAAAACAATAGATGGCAGTGAATAATTTAAAGCTAAAATCTTTAACATGCATAATAGGGATCTTCCAATTGACAATATAATAGACACGATGATGATTTTGGAATGATTACCAATTTATAACATCAACAATAATTTATTGCTATCTCTATTGATAAATATAACTTGATCTACTCAGATTTAAGTCAAATTTAGGTTTACAATGATAAACTTCAGTCTTATACAAAATTTCATATTATATTGTAGTCTATCCGATCTTCTTTCACAAATAAAACATATGCTTCCAATTCATAAACATCTACAGCTTTATTGTCTTTATTAAGCAATATTATTATCTAGATATAACCATTTATTTTAAGGATTTAACCTTTTTGTTATGTGCTTTCAGCATTTGTTTATTTTCAAAATTCCTCTTGTAAAAAATTCAATTAGAGTTACTAGATATTCAATAAAATAATTTAAGCAAGTTTTCCTATTTCTCTAATGAATTTCATTTAATTATAGGTTTATAGAGCAGATATAAAAATAATGAATTATTTTGTCTTATTAAAATTATTTAAAATTTGAAAATTAAGATTTAGTAATACTTTTTAAATGTTCACAAAAGTTTTCATAAAAAATTCTTGAAAAATTAATGAAAATATCATATATAAAATAATTATCATTATAAAATATTTATTAGGATGTCTCTTTATGCTTAAATGGAAAAGAATGCCTAATTTTAAGCAGAGCTCTAGAGATATGAAGAGCAGGCGGACTTTCTGTTTCTAAAGTAGAGGATGGAAAGAATTGAATCCTTTACGGATCAATTTGAATTTTTGGCAAATGAATATCCATGTGCTGTTTATTATTAGGTAGAGCAGTGAATTAATAAAAATAGGGGTTAATTTATAATTCTGTATATGCTGCATATTAATCTGCAAGAACCTAAGATGAGGAAATGAGATAGAAGTTTGTGAATGTAAATATAATTTTGGAGTGTAATAGGCATAATCGGTTTAGGAAGTCTATCAGATAGCCTAACATATAGATGATCCACCACACTGGGCGAAGTAAAGACTGCGAATAATGGAGGTATTGTTAAGAGACAAGTTCAGGAGGAATGCTGATATTAGAGATTCGTTGAGAGCCACAAATAACTATAAATTGATTCACACATTCACTCACTCTACTCCGAGCAATCAGTTTTGGGGAGTAGTAGATGGGAAGGGTGACAACCAAATAGGAAGATTGCTTGAGCAAATCAGAACTGACGTTAATAATTATGAGGATCAAGACAAGTGGTTATTGATGACATTACCAATCGAATAGGAGTCAAAGATGATCCCAAAGGTGGAGTTGAAGGTCTTGAAAGGTAAATAAATAATTTAATTAATAGAGGGAGAGAACTTGCCCAAAATTGAGATGAAACATTCAGCATTCTTATATTTCGGATCTCATCAAAGAAATCACGTTCATTTGGCTCATCCTTCTATTTCCAGAAGACATGCAGCCATTTTTGTCAATAATTAATCACAAGTGTGTCTGGTTGATTTGGGTTCAAAGGGAGGCACTTTTCACAATGAGTAATTTGTTGAACCCCATTTACCAGTTGTATTGGCTAATGAAGATAAGATTAAATTTGCAAAGAGTACTAGAATATATTAAGTGTTAATATCTTACGATGATTGCAAGAAGTGGCTGAAGGATAAAATTGATAAGTTGCGTAATGACTTGAGACAGTTGGAGCGTATTAACAAAGGGAAGATGAGTCAAGAAGAGTTGAAAGCAACATTGTCTGGAGCTATTGAAGATACAATTCTGATTAAGAATTTACCTGAAAAAGCTAGTCATTTGGAATTGATGGAATTGTTTAGAAAGGAAGGCAAGATAAAAGAATTGAAAATTCCAATTGATCGTCAAACAGGTAATACCAGAAATGTAGCATTTGTTAGATATGAAAATGAGAGAGATGCTAAAAGATTAATCAGTGACCGTAATAAGGTATTTGAGTATAAAAATGAAAAACTCAAATTGAAATTAGTTGATTATGCTTATGTAGAAAAGTTTCAAGAGGAATTAAGATGGGGAATCACTGAACAATAACAATAACCATAACCAACTCAACAACCATAATAAATCTAATAACAACCCCAATTGGTTTAACCCACTATTACAAAACCTGTTGAGGTCAAATAAAAAGTGCCTGAAAGCAGCAGTTCTTCTGATTCAGACAGTGATTCTTCCTCGGATTCCTCTTCAGATTCCAGCAGGAGTAGATCCAAAAGAAAGAAGCACAAAAAGCACAGACACAAAAAGGATAGACATCATAAGAAACACCATAAAAGATGATATATATTTATTTAATGAAACATCTTTATTAAAATTATAAAGTAAATCTAGATATTGAACAACATAAATCATTTTAGCACTAATTCTGTTTTATCTTGTCCCAAACTAAATGGACCTTTGAATACTGAGTTGTATTTATAATACCCAGACGTGCATTATTTATATGAACATTCTAATCCATAAATCAATATCTCATCTATCAATAATTCTGAGTGACTTTAAGAAATCGTAATCTTTATGCTTTTCTCTTCGACTGCTAATTTTATATGAATAATTTCAGCCTCAAGCGCCTTTTCTTCATCTTCAAAATTATCTAAATCTGCAAATACTCCTTTCGCTTCCTGGTTTAATGGAGCTGCAATAATTCTATAATGATTATCTAAAGATTTAAGATTTTTAATGTTTTCTTTTGTATTTTGTATCACTAGGTATCCACTTCTGAGAAATATTGGGACTATTTCATTGTATGAACAATACAAAGTATGATCCTATTTGCCCTTCAATTCCAATCCAGTAATCAGATCATACCAGTTAGAATCTGGGAAATATGCAATTCTAGTAACTCCTTCATTGAGAATGGGGGCACCCATTAACTCCTCTCCTATCAACAATTGAGTATCCATCACAAAATCTCTATAAGTAAGATAATCCTCAGGGAAAATGAAAAACAGGGGATTTATTACTAATATTTATTTATTATAATATACCTGACCCGTGATTTTATTCCCTAATAAAAATAGAATAAAACCATTTCAATAATGAATATCTGAGATGTATATTTTTTTGAGCAGATTGAACAACGTGAAATCCAAGATTGTAGAACTCTTATGGTTTTGATAAATCATTATTATGATTTCTGAAAAAGGGGTAAAAGAAGGCCAACTAAATCCACCTACAACAGAGTTTATCGTTTGTGTCACCCATAAAGCCACAAACATCAGCTCCAACCATTGGAATTCCGAAAATTTAAAATTAAAATACTTGTCCCAATGATAAATAAAGGAAATCCCATGATGCTCCATTATCCCCTGTCCAATGCTAAGCATATTTACCCGTACCTGGAAATGTAGATCTGGTTATTTGAAATGGCTGCACCTTCCCCAATTCTTTTTGAGCTAAATAAGTATAGTAAGAATCCATGATTCCATAGAGATTATGGACATCCTTATGTAAATATTGTCCATGATGTAACAAATGAGGAGGCAATGTTTTATTAGCTAATGGTATTTATCCTGGGATGTAAGGAAAGTTGATTGCATTATTCAACTTGTCTTCTCTTTTAGGGTGATCTCTAAGATGATTACTCCAATCGCATTCTCCTTCACAGAAATTCGCTGGCTCATTCATATCAACCCATAGACCATCAAATTCTACTTATTCGTAGAGATGTTCATGCATCTCATTCCAATATTTACTGATATTCGGATGAAAGAAATCAGGGAAATAAGAATCACCTGGCCAAACATATCCCTAAAAACGATATCCAGTATTTGGAGAATATAAAAAAACATCATACTCTGTTCCCTTTCTATAACCTTCATCTTCACTTCCATATTTTACTCCAACAGCCACATCTAACAATGGAATATATCTGACACCCAACCCTTTTAAGTATTAAAAATCTTTCTTTGGGAATTTATGTTTATCAACCGAGAATATTTATCTATCATCCATGTAGTCAAGATCAGTCCAGATGATATCAATTGGTATAAGATTTTTCTAATACTATTGTACAACATCTATTAAAACACTGCTGTTTTTGTATCCCCATCTGCATTAATGAAATCCAAATCCCCAAAATGGTGGGAGCATCCAACCACCCAAATATTTATGATACTTTTTAATTGCAGATCTGGGAGATGTGTCGCCTAGGAATAACTTTATGTGGATGATTCCACCTATGGTTATGAATTTCATTTTATCCTCTCCATAATGGACATCCATTGGAGATGATGTTTTGTAGAACATCACATTGAATTTACCACTTTCTTCCATACTTAATAATACTGGGTGACTAGAATATACATGTTTTCCAGGTCGCTTCCCATCTTCTATTATATTGGGTTCATCTCTTGCAAATAGTGTGTAGATGCCTTCTCTGAAACGAAATCCAACTTAATTTCTTTCTCCTAAACCCCACATTTATTTATTTTGTGGAATATGAGTGAATTCAATATATGTTTCACTAAAGATTAAATCGGTTATTTAAAAAATGGTAGCATCATCTCTTTGTACTTGTATCGCAATATTATTTTCTTGTACTTTGACGTCATAATCATAAGAATTAAATTATTGAGGATCCTTCACATCATTATAGTTGAAAGGCTATTATAAGTAAATTCTATTACAGGATCTGATGGCAGTCTAAAATGCTTATTTGCCTCGTCGTAGATTTGAATATCAACTTAATCAATCCCTTCTTATCTGATTTCTAATATGAGGTTTTATTCTAAATTTATTGAATTTCCTGCCTTGAATACTGTAGTCTCACTAGTATAAAGTTTATATTATTTAAAAGCTACAGTATTTTTTACCTGTGTTGTTGAATAACGCGTGTATACTGCAACTTATAAATTTAACAAAAAAATGATGAATAACATCAATTATTATTATTAATTTAAAAAAATGTCAAAGTAATAATCATATACCATTTGTGACTATGGAGAATGTGAGACCACTATTGATTAAGATCATCATATTCATGATCATGATCATGGCCATCATAATCATTGTAATCATAATCACGATCATGATGATCATGATTCCCATGAACATGATCATCATTTTGAACCTGAAGTAGAACGAAGTCAAGATACACAATTTATAAAATTCATATTTGGAAGTTCAGATTATAAATAAGCAATGATCATAGCACTTTTGTATATTGCACTTGCTGTTTATTCGTTTTATTCAGGATTAACAAGTTCCAGTGCGCATTTGACAGAGGAGAGCTTTGATTGCATATTAAATTCAATAGTTATTGTGTTTTCTATCTATTGTGGAATTAAAGCAAAGACCTTTTAATCAACAACAACCTTCCCTTTTGCAATGTAAAGATTAGAATATTTGTCCTCATTCACATTATGCATTCACGTATCAATATTAACTATGTTCCAAATATCAAGAAATGCACATGAAATCCTAGAGGATCTTGATGTTATTAATCATCCTACTGATGAACATTAATTAAATTAAAATAATGAATTGTACTATGCTTCATTGAGAATAGCCTTGTCATTTATAGGGATCTTCTTATTTGTTGAATACATCCAACCAAACTTCACCACTGATAAGGAGCAACTTCAATAGTTTATACACAATTACAAAGATTTAATAGGCTCAAATCCATCAAAATACTATTACACTCATTATTTGAATATGCATGCCATAACTATGTTATTTTTATGTGAATTACTCTTCAACATAGGTACATTTCTAGAGTGCATGCTTGATAACACCTTGTCTTATGCAGCCATAGGCACAATAATTGCCATGACCAACACTATCATTATTATAGTAGAATATTTATTTAAGTTTAGATTTAATTATCACCATTGGTTCAAAATTCTATCTAGGCACTTCTTTTGGCAACAAACGAGAAATTCCCAGGAATAAGACAACGACTCTCAGAATTCAATAGTGATATCTATATATGGAATCATGGAGCAGAACATAATGCAATTATCATGGCATCAGGATAGAATAAGAGAGAAACTAGACAAAAGATTAAAGAAATAGTCAATAGTAAGTTTAAAAATTGCTTTGTGAATATTGCTTGATTATTTATAAACTCAGACACTCACATATCCAAAATAACACTTAATTTATATTTTAACAAAAAAATTTTTCCGATACCGGGGATTGAACCCGGGTCCCCAGGGTGAAAACCTGATATCCTAACCACTAGACTATACCGGAAATGTTAATGTTTAGCGTTCTTGATATTATTTATACTTATATATATATTTATATCTCAAATTACATTTTTTTTCAAATATGCTGATTAAAACACGTTTTCTTTCTTCTCTTCTTGTTCTATTTCTGTCAAAAATGATATGAATTTATTATCAATCATTTCAACGCAAAAATTCTTAAAATTAGCATCTTTTTGGATAAGTTCAATTTATGTAGCTTCAAAACACTTTTTAGCTAAATCGATATTTAGATCTATCTAAGTAAGATCTTCAAATAATTGATTAAGTTCTTTCGCTAATTATGTGACTTCATCTATGTATTTGTTAAGTGTTGCATTTGAATTTTGATCCTTAGTAATAATCAATCTTAATTTTTCTCTAATCTTTCGCTTAAATCGGTCTAGAATTCTTAATAATATATTACATTCCAGAGATTTTAATTTAGCTAAGGAGAAGCACTCCTATTAAGAATCGCTAAAATATATAACATTTCCTTCTCCTACTTCTGATAATTTTGATATAGAAACAGTCTTAATTATATCCAATAACTGTTTTTCAAAGTCCTAATAATTTTTAGCGATTATATGATTGAACCTAACTGTATTTAATTCTAAGGATTATAATATTGCCAACGTCTCATCTGGATGAAGGCAATTGACTGAGAATTCAGCACTTACTTTAGGAACCAATGCATAAAATTTGACTTACACCTGATCATATTATACAAAGTGCTAATATTCATTATTTCCACAATATTCTCCAATTAATGTATGATCATTCAAATACTTCTTTATGGAATCCACGTTTTTGGAAGATCCAATAATTTTGAACCATTCCTAAGCAATTTTCATTGCATATCGATATCTTGTATCAAGTGGATCGTTTGTAATTTAAGAATCGTATTAATTTAGCTCAGATTCATCTTTACATATTAATGTCACATTCTTAGAGCCTATGACCCATCGATCCAATGTTCTTATATAGGAGATTTAAGCATTTTCTCCATTGACCTTTTCCATTTAGGTTATTTTGATTTCAGAGTCCTTAGGCAAACAAGAGAATGTATAATTATGTATTATTTCTTCTGTCTTATTGGTCGTTGAATTGCCTTATTTTAAAAAATGCTTTAAATTTCTTTCAATCAATGAATATAATATTACATATCAAAGAATTTTTTCAGTCCTTTCCTTAATATTTAGTATTCATTGTCTAATAATAATAAGCAAAGGCCTCTTCTGAATGTGTTATGGATTAATTAGTGTTAAGAGTATAAATAATCTTCGAATTCATTATGGACTCTCAATTTGATATCGATGATTTAAATATTCTATTCGTTTAACGTTACTTATTTCGATTGACCTGCAAACAGCATATCGTAAGTTTTAACCATTTTTAATACCTATTCTGGAGGAATTTCTTTAAGCTAATGATTATGCTTTTGGATACATTCTTCATTTTTTAGCATTCCTCGACAAGCCTGTTGATTTAATGTTTTCTCAGTTAATTGTTAGATATCTAAGCCAAAGACTTACTGGAAGAAATTCCACCCTAATTTATAGTCTACTTTTAATAATTTAATACTTATTATTATGAAAAATATTCCTCAGTGCGCTAAGTTAATTTGTCTATGATTTTTTTTTACTTTTTTTATGACTTACTCTGTTAATTTTATTCATTTTCTTGATTTTCATTTTTTTACTCAACACCGTTCATTTATATTAAAATTTATATATTAGAAGTTTATAATAAATTTTATTAATTAATTTAACAAAAATGAATAAAAAAATTTATTAGAGCTTCACACTTTTAGAATTTTGTCTAAATACTTATTGTTGCAGTATTTCGATAAATTAGAAGTCTTGTGTTGCATATTGCTATATAATATATTATGTTTATTAACAACCTGATCGATGATAAGAGATTAGTCATAAAATAAATAAATAGAATATTCGAAAACAGCTTATAACTATTCTAAATAAATACAAATGAACTATTGGAATGCAAATTTGTTGGTTAACGAAAATTAGAAGGGAATATTTACAATAATTTTAAAACCCAGAAAATTAGTATAAATCAATATAGGATAGGATGATAATATTTAGTTAATTAATAGCAAAAGTATCAATAAATTTAAATAAGTCTATGAATGGAATCAAGCAATTCAAATTTAGAGATATGGAAGAGGATAATTATGTAAGGAAGCTTTTTCACTTATTTTTTGAAATTAAAAATAAATGCTAAAATTTTGTATAGAATAGAAGAAAGATTGAAGTTGGGAATTATACAGTTGTTTTATTTTAGGGAAATTATGTTCTTTTTAATCAATATTAAATTAATTTAATTTCCAAATGAATGCCAATCTACACTAACATATGGACTATCACGGTTTATAGCTGACCCCTCATCTAGTTACAAATGTGTCAGATGAAATTAACCTTTAGGGTTTACCCTTTGATAATTATGAGCATCAAATTGAAAAGGTTTATTTAACCTTTGATCTAAGGATTACCATTTTGATATAGACTACTATAATCATTCCTTGAATAAGCAGGATTATAATGAGGAAATCCAATAATACAATCTACAAGTATAATACTAATAACCGTGGTAACAAACAACAAGGGAGTGACTTATTACTTATAATTTTAATAGGAAAATCGAGATGATTTCAATTTGTTATATTTATAAAATATATAAATGTAACATTAATATCATCGATATCAAAAGAATTATAAACTTCAACCTGTAATGGTTTCAAGTAATCGGGTCTCCTTTGCATTTTCAGGTTACGCATTCTTTACATTTGCTGATAATGAATTTGATGAATAAATGATAATAAAGGCGTTGATCAAGGTTGAGACAAAGGAGAGACATAGATAAGTTTTAACCAGCGGTCATATTACCCTATTAGAACCAGGCCCGAGAATTCAAAAAGCCAACATTAAGTTAGAGAGTTATTTATAATGGCATTTCAAAGAATTATGAAGAACCATAAATAAAATAGGTATTGAAATGTGAAAATTAGTCTAAATTAGGCATAATATATTAACGGTTCAAAAGACACAGTATCACTGGAAATAATTAAATAAATAGAATTGATAGCATTTAGAATTTTTCCGTCTTGATCTCAATATTAAATCGACCATAATAGCATCAATTTGTGAACACCATTATGAATTCATAGTAAATCCCTCTTTTAAGAATATATTGAATACTTTTTTGAGAAAATAAGATCGTATTGGCCTAATTAGGGAATGGCATACTTTATTTGTTACAGTCCTGTGAAATTACTAATTAGAATTTAGAGTATATCAGGATTAGAATTGCTAGCAATAATTTCTGAAGAGAAAAAGAAATCATTAAATTATAAGATTGATTATTGTTGTTTTTAATAGTGTTTCTCCTAAAATATAGTGTATATATGTAAATTAAAAAATGAAATCGTTTTATTAATATCAATATCAATATTATTATGGACGAATTATTTGCTCTTTAATAACAATTAGCAGAAATATAGGAGACATCAACAAAATATAGATTATCTGATAGAATCATAATTGATCTGATTGAAAAACTAGTTAAAGAATATGACTTAAAGGTTTATCATTCAACAGATGGTCAAAGTTTGGTGACTCCTAATTAGTTGTCAAAAGAGATTCATCAATTAATTTTATTAAACAAGAGAGTGGCAGTGAATCAATTACCTGATATCTTGGGCATAGGATTTGACAAAATTGAAGGATAAATAGAGAAGGATAGCAATGGTTGGGTAATTTTAATATTAAATATCGAAAACAGGATGTTGTCAGAATGCAAGATGAAATGATGTCTCATGATTATATTCTAAATGTTTGCGAAGAAATAAACGAGGAGTTGCAATAAAAATCAATTATTTCTTTATAAGAAAGTACAGATCATCCATATTTATAATAGTAATGCAGAAATATGCCCTTCCAATGTAATTTGTATAAAAATATGTACTTTAATAAGTGGGGACAGTCATTTAGGGAGTGCTTAATGAAGACAAATTGACGACTGTGACTTACCTTGAAATAATTACAGCCAAACTTTGTGGCATATTAAGAGCAACCTTGAGTCCTATCTCTTTTATGAAATTGAATAAAGACTTAGAAATTCAAAACTCTTAAAAAATTTGTGAATAGTTATTGCTTACCAAATAGCTGGATGGTAAGATCATATCAGGCTAATATGTGAGTTCAAAATTTGTTCAGAATCAGGAGGCTTAAGTGAAATCATTTTTTGAGTAAAATTCTTATGTCGAATATGACAAACTTTATTCATAGTTTTTCATTCAAAAACCAAAGGAATATCTAAAATAGATGTTTAAAGANTTAGTCTAAATTAGGCATAATATATTAACGGTTCAAAAGACACAGTATCACTGGAAATAATTAAATAAATAGAATTGATAGCATTTAGAATTTTTCCGTCTTGATCTCAATATTAAATCGACCATAATAGCATCAATTTGTGAACACCATTATGAATTCATAGTAAATCCCTCTTTTAAGAATATATTGAATACTTTTTTGAGAAAATAAGATCGTATTGGCCTAATTAGGGAATGGCATACTTTATTTGTTACAGTCCTGTGAAATTACTAATTAGAATTTAGAGTATATCAGGATTAGAATTGCTAGCAATAATTTCTGAAGAGAAAAAGAAATCATTAAATTATAAGATTGATTATTGTTGTTTTTAATAGTGTTTCTCCTAAAATATAGTGTATATATGTAAATTAAAAAATGAAATCGTTTTATTAATATCAATATCAATATTATTATGGACGAATTATTTGCTCTTTAATAACAATTAGCAGAAATATAGGAGACATCAACAAAATATAGATTATCTGATAGAATCATAATTGATCTGATTGAAAAACTAGTTAAAGAATATGACTTAAAGGTTTATCATTCAACAGATGGTCAAAGTTTGGTGACTCCTAATTAGTTGTCAAAAGAGATTCATCAATTAATTTTATTAAACAAGAGAGTGGCAGTGAATCAATTACCTGATATCTTGGGCATAGGATTTGACAAAATTGAAGGATAAATAGAGAAGGATAGCAATGGTTGGGTAATTTTAATATTAAATATCGAAAACAGGATGTTGTCAGAATGCAAGATGAAATGATGTCTCATGATTATATTCTAAATGTTTGCGAAGAAATAAACGAGGAGTTGCAATAAAAATCAATTATTTCTTTATAAGAAAGTACAGATCATCCATATTTATAATAGTAATGCAGAAATATGCCCTTCCAATGTAATTTGTATAAAAATATGTACTTTAATAAGTGGGGACAGTCATTTAGGGAGTGCTTAATGAAGACAAATTGACGACTGTGACTTACCTTGAAATAATTACAGCCAAACTTTGTGGCATATTAAGAGCAACCTTGAGTCCTATCTCTTTTATGAAATTGAATAAAGACTTAGAAATTCAAAACTCTTAAAAAATTTGTGAATAGTTATTGCTTACCAAATAGCTGGATGGTAAGATCATATCAGGCTAATATGTGAGTTCAAAATTTGTTCAGAATCAGGAGGCTTAAGTGAAATCATTTTTTGAGTAAAATTCTTATGTCGAATATGACAAACTTTATTCATAGTTTTTCATTCAAAAACCAAAGGAATATCTAAAATAGATGTTTAAAGATAATGTGATATTCTTGGACACTTGTGGATTTAGCAGAGATGCTCTAATTTCAAAACAAGACTAAATACAAGAGTTGCTCATTAACGAAGGTCATACAAATCTATAGGAAATTTTGCCAGTCATTCTAAGCGATTAAGATATAGAGACTTTGTTTTCCTTGATGCAACTAACCAATTGTGAATATGCCAATTTTATGATATATCATAAGGAATTCCTTGATAAATTGGTGTTGGCATTTAAAGACAAAATAATTGAATCTATTTATTAAAATCCCCAGAAATTGATTGAATAACAGCAAAATCAAGATGATGCTCCTTAAGATATATAAGCTTCAGCAGGAGGAGTTGCAAACAAGAAAAATAAAAAGCAATAATAGCCACAAAAAAAGAAATAATAAAATAAACAAGAATTGTTTACCAATAAAGAAATCACTGACTTACTGACTTAGAAAAAATTGGTTGAATACAATGATTGCATTGAGGAGTTGTTCTAATTTTTATAGCCAAGATTGTCAGCCTTATATGAGCAAATCAAGATTGAACTATTTGAGAGCAAGAAATCTGCATCCAGTTAGGTTATTTAGGAGATTCAGAAAAAAATTGAGGATATGGCTCTTGGTCTTTTGATAACTTAAAGATCACTATAAAAGATTTAACAAGAATGTCAAGAAGTAAATACAAAAGTATTAGTGGATAATTGCTTATTTGGTTATAGATTGCTTGTTGAAAACCTTGTTGTAATCACTTGTAAAAAGTACAATATCCAACTTCCATAAAACTTATTTGCTGATCCTAATCATCCAAGTGTTGTGAATGGTTAGATTGATTTTGGATTATAAAAGTCTGGAAGAGTGTTCTTAAACAAAGTAGCCTTGGGGGAAGCAATTCTGTTCTTGCCAAAAGAGCAATAAAAAGCTTTGAAGGAAACTATGGAATTATATACAAAGAAATCCTTGGATGTATTGTCATAGCATGCATTTTTTGATGTTTTCAATCTAAAAGTTCATTTGGATAAGAAAAATGATAGAAATCTTCTGTTGTTTATTAAACATCATTGCAAAGAGTTTATAAAGCAAAGACATCATGAGATTTTCGATGAGAATGTGTTCAATTAAATAATTCTGGCAATGGCAACAGACTTAGGGTTATATTTTATTGGAAATTATGACCAGCATTTTTATTCTGCTCTCAAACAAATTGTTTATGAATTACAAAGTGACAAACAGATTAAAAACATATTAAATAATATCATACGTACATACCTTATTATTATTATTTAGATTCAATCAATTAATAATTAGAAATAACAGCAGAGGCAAAGGAATTAATAGAACTACTTAAGCTCTTGTGATGGAAGTTTTTAATTATATAAAATATCTAAGAATACATATAAATATAAATTCTAATTATGAAGATAAAATTAACAAGAGTTTTTTTATATTTTAATTTGTGATTTAATGTTTAGATTTCGAAGGGCAATTAATCTATTTAATAGGAAAGATGGATTCATAACAAAATTGAAAAACAAACTTCTCAAAGATGATGAAGAAGAAAAATAGATAATTCCTCATTAAACTATAAAATAGCCACTTAATGTGAAATAAGAGATCGAACAGTTCATCTCCTAATAGACAGAGATTAGTGATCTAGAAAGAATCAGAATGAAGAATTTAGATAATAAATTAGGTACAAATACTCATTTTCATGAAATTCAATCATATGAGGAAAGATTGGATTCAGATAATGTGATGAGAAGACAAGTGTTAGCAAGAAGAGAATTACAAAAAGAAAAAGATTTGGCAGTTGCACATTTATTTGATCCAGATCCTCAACAGAAAGCTAAAACTCCTTGGATTCGAAATATCAATGATTTTACATCAGAAGCCATCAAATAAAGTACAATCCACCTTAAAATATATTAGTTCCGTATCCATAGCATCCTAAATTGTT
The DNA here is from genome assembly GCA_905182995.1 of Paramecium octaurelia. NCBI lineage: Eukaryota > Ciliophora > Oligohymenophorea > Peniculida > Parameciidae > Paramecium > Paramecium octaurelia. Next base: position 292,142 of record CAJJDP010000080.1, read on the forward strand.
CTCAGAGGGAGATTTCTTCAGATATTTTGAAGAAAAGCATTATGAAGTTGATAAAGTTGCTCAATTTGACTTTTCAGAATCACTATACACTTAATTAGTCTAAATCTAAACTTTGAGAAGGGAAGAAACAGTTAAGCATAGATACTTTGAATTACTAGATTGTTATCAAAATATTCCTATCTTATTCAATGATTACACATACTTTAGCAAAGATTCAAAAGAGGGTCATCCACCTTATAATGTATACAAGAGAAAAAATGAAAGTAAGAGTTTATAATCTATTAAATGAGAGCAGCAATTTAGCCAAAGAACTTATTAAAGATGATGATGAGTTGGTTTTCAGTGGTAAAATAATAGCAGATCTAATTCCTAAACATTATGAAGATCTAATCCTAGATATTGAAGTATTTTTAATTTGTCAATTTAAAAGGAAGAGAAATTTCAAACCTTATACAAGGAGTTCTTGCCTAATCAAACTCATGATACTTACGGGTGTGTAATTGAATAGTTAGGCTTAACTTTCTTGATTGTTCGTTCAGATAAAATTCAATTGGTTTTAGAAAATGTTGATAACACTTTTGCATTTATTGAAAATTATCTCTATTACATTGAAAAATCTGATCTTGATCTTTAAAAGTATGTATTGAAATTAAACTTGTAAAATTTTGATGAAAGGACAATAATATATCAAATATCCCCTGGTGAAAATGTTAAAATAAAGAATTATGGTATTGGAAAGGCCGCCATTGAAGTTTAAATGTCAAATGAAAACAAATTTATAGATTTGAATGGACAAGATATTGTAACCTACAAACAAGGATATAAATTCAATATAGATCAAAATGCAGTTAATACATTTGTAAGTTCAGCTCCATTAGAAGAGCAACCAAAAGAGATTCGAACAAGAGAAGGCCATCTAGTCTATGAATGTAAACAGGGTATTATTCGATCTTTCTGTGCTCATGATCACTTTCTAGCAATTTTGGAAAGAGACCTAAAAAGCTAAATTCCAGATAGATTAATTGTTAAAAAAGAAAAATAGGCACATGAAATGATTATACAAGAATCTCAATATTCAATTAATTTAGAGTCTCATTAGATTAAGGAATCTAATAGTTTATATTTCCATTTGATTTGTCCTTATAAGCCATTTCAAATACTGAAATATAATATTGACATAAAGGCTATATCTTTACATTTCTCTGAATAATTGCCAGGGTTTGATTATAATAATCTTTAAGTTGAAACTTTTAAGATATCAGAGGATTTTAATGTTTGTTTATCGTATTTATAGGACTTGCCTGTTTAATTTGTCTTAATTCAACTAATAGATTAAGAATAATACTAATCTTTAACTTAAGAAGATGTGGTTCTTTATGAGAATGGTTGCGCAATCTGTTAAATCATTGTTAATCCTAGTTGTTAATAATAAGTTTTGGAAAATCTTCAAAAAGTATTTTAAGAAGTTTCAGTACTTTCTGATAAAGTTATATTAAAAACTAAGGGAGCATTATCTGGTTTGATTGGGAGTTATACACACTTCTTTGTTCAATAATTTTATGCATTTTTGTGTCATGTATAATAAATTAATAGATTAGAATGGTTTATTTGATAATTCAAAAAACATGATTGATTTGCCAATTAGTTCTTATGATATTACGAGGGTTCCTAGTTTGAGAAACACCTTTATAAGTTATACATCGAATGACGAATTGACTTACCAATCTTAGAAAATGGTTGCATTGTTGAGAGAAAACAAAGACAATAAAGTAGATTTGAAGTATTAAATTTATTAATAATGTAGAAAGGAGTTTGGAGTTGTATTGTAATAATGTGAGTCAGATGTAGATGAGGCTATCTTTAGATTAACATTTTTAATGTCTGTTTTATGATTATTATGATTATTAAGAGTAGATATTACCATCAATATTATTAAGAAACAAATTTGAAATAGCATAATCGTAATCAGAAAATACTTATAATGTATTTGTATTTTGTGTAATAATAACTCATTCTTCAGCAGCAGCCTATTTTGCCTTGAATTCCTTCTCTTATTGTAGAGCATATTCAATAGTTCGCTGAAAGATAGATTAGGAATTCTTACTTTTTTGTTGTTGAATTGATAAACCCATAGCCAAGGATAATAGCATAATGCAAAGATGACAAAGGAATTGGCAAATATATAGACTTACCAGGCCCAAGGGTTATCAGCGACATTTCTTCCCAAGAATCTCCATAAAGCCTTCACTTTTGGATCAGCATTCAATCTAGATACAACTTATGGTTTTCTGACTAGGGATTGATATTCCATAAAATCATACCAAAACTTGGTTTGACTGTTTATTAATAAGGAATAGTCTTAAACCATTGAGGAGTGTAATCCTTTACATTGTTGTAAATCAATCTGCCGTAAACCATTAATAAATATATTAATCAAAATTATATATATTGGAGGATAGCTGATAATTCAAACAAATCGAAAGGCTTGGCTATAAAATAATCGATTCCTGAATTAAAACAATTTAATTTAAGTTCCATATCGCTATAACTAGCCATGGCAATGATGAAGCCTCTATCCACTTACTGAGTTCGAAATAGTCCCTTGATTTCTTTGATCAATTCCACCCCTGATTGCTAATTAACATATAAACACAAATCATTACAGGTAAATAGGCATCTATGAAGTATAGCAAATAGGCTCCATTTTTACATCTACAAGGATTTTCTTATTTGTTTCGTATAAGTTATAGAGTTTATTGTTGAGTGAATGCCTTATCCGATTTGACTTCGTATTTATTTAATAATATCTGCAGAACCTAGACGTTAAGGTAATCATTATCAGCAATAATAACTTTTGAACAACACTGATTCGTAAGCTTAAACTTTATTACAGCATGCAAGAATTTCGGACTCAATTCAGGAGGGTCAAGATTGGGATTAGTACTGTCTCCAAAATCCAAAGTGCTGGTTGGAGGTTTAGATGAAATATTAACCCCTGAATCACTTTTTATAACTCGAGAGGGATTGTTATTTAAGCTTTTAGGAAATAAGGAATCTTGAAACTTATTGGTTCCACCGGAATTGCTTTGGTGTTGAGATCCCAATGGTTTTATTTAGGGTGATTCTTATTTGATTTTTGATATTTGTGAAAAGTGAGCACTTTATAGATCAAAGGGGGTGTCAGGTTTTAAAGAGTATTATTTAGAAATTTAAGTAAATGACATATATTTGGATTCTTCATTTTTATAATGAGAGCTATCTTAAGCTTAGGCTAAGAGCATAGATAAAGATGTTTCAAAGGGTCTTTTAGGTTTCATCTATTAAGCATAGTATGCTTATTTACTGTTTATTGAAAGGGATTCAACTGTAAAAGTAAATGTCCCAGACATATGATTATCAAAAGTTAGTTCTAAAGGTTTCCGCAGTGAACCAGATAATAAAAATGCTATCATAGCAGAAACCTACAATTCCAAGAGATTGCTCATATCAAAATCTTTACAACTTGTCTTCATCAATTAAGCTGTGTTCTTCAATACAGTTGAATAACCCAATTGGGAAATTTCATCTCTGAATGGAATATCCTTAATTTAAAATTAATAGTTGTTTGGTGAAACTTAATGAATGTCGATTCTAATTTTTTGAGTGACCGTGTACTTAATAGCAATTTCAAATAGACACTTTAGAACTTATTTAGTCTATGATATCAATTAATATTACTCTGTCTGAATCATTATATACTAGCATTTCTTAGTCAATAATTGGGATGATAGAGATCTCCTTTATCTTTAAACAATCATCATAAATTAGCTGCAATTCATCTAAAATGTCAGTTATTTTAAATGTCGAATTTCGAAATGTAAGCTAATTTGTCAATTGTAGAGTCAGATCCTTCATTGTACCAAGGAACATCATGAACTTCTGAGTGCTCATACGCATTTACTTGAGGTAATCTTTTTAAACTTTTCCATTATTCTTCTCTATGTCGTGAGAACACAGAAGAATCAACAAATGAATCGCATTGATATAATTATTGGATTCAGATAAAAAGGTTTAGAATACATTCTGAAATTGAAGAGGTTCATCTAAGACCCTTTTGGAAGTTGTCTTCTGGATAGGTTCGAACATGAAGAGAGTGTAAAGTTTCAATTTGACTTCTGTCACTAATACTCTAATGTTCAAATTATCGAAATCTAAATCTTCATTCTTGATCTTGAAGAGAGTGAATGTAAAGAATTTCCATCTAAAATTACTTCTTGCATTACTTAGAATAATTGTTATATAATTGACCTATCATTTGTCTAATCTTATGCAATCCTCCCTTTATCTTATATCTACTATGAACTGTGCTATCCAGGAACAAGGAACTAGAATGCATATGAGATTTCTTATTACTTCTCTTAATCCAAGTCAATTTCAGAATTTCCAAAGAGATCATTCACTTCTCGACTTCCTATCTCGATTATGGATTCCAAGAAGATGGATTCATAATCGATTTGTAATCCTTTATTTTGATTTTTATTGAGTTTTCCAAGGAAAAAATTTTGATAAACTATTTCAAAGTTTTGATTGTAAACCAAAATAGATTAATTGTGGATCCAAGCCCTAAAATCATATTACAAAAATCACATTTAAGCAAGGACATCATCCTCTTCATTACATTACAAGTCCATAATTATGGGGCTGTTCTGTATATCAGGATAATCTCCATCTGGAGATCGGAGGATGTTTTCTTGAATCTATCGTTGAGATGCTTGCTTATCAAATTAAATTGACTTCTATTTGAAAGTAATGAGATTCGTCTGTTAATTCTGAATAGATTCTTTTTTCTCCTTGACTTCCCTTGTTCTGTTATCATACAGGATTACAGTCAGAACTATAATCATATATGGAATTGTAAAGTAGAACTTAAATATATTTGGCTGCAAAATAGAATTAATTGATGAACCAAGCCCCACAATAATTTTGAATACTTTATCTGCATCTGTCAATATTATGATTTGTGCACATATTTATTATTAAAAGCAATCCAAGGATAATTGAGAATAGATAGCCAACCATTATAGATAGGTTAAAGTTTGATCCAATTTTTAGATATTGAAATAGTTGTGATGCTTCAAATATTGATTTAGTAGTATCAGCGTAATATTCATGGATAGCAACAGATTTTGATATAACAAAAAGGAAGGATTGATTAGACTAATGATTATTAACAATTATTTTCTAAAATATTTCATTAAATTAAGAATTGAATAAATAATTATTTTATTAAATTCAACAGCTGTATCTAAACAAATATAGAAAATTGTGTGGTATTTCTCATTTCAGAAAATTATCTAAAAATCACTAAGAAATGAATTTAGAAATTTTGAATATTATTTTTTGGTTTATTATTTAAACAGAATAAATTCATTAATTAATACATTCTTTTATTAATTCAAATTTGAGTTATTTTTAATCCTTACTATTCCTTTTTCATTCCTTCATCGATTACAATTTCCATATACAAGAATGCGATGCATAATAATTTATGCAACTCATTCTTGTGATTCATTATTATTTGCATTAGTATAAACTTAAAGAACATTAGAATTTAAGATTTTAATTTCAATATGATTATATTTGTTCTATTTTGTCTTACTATTATGGGAGACTCATTAAGAGTATCATATAACAATTAGTGTACGTGCTCCAAATTCTCAACAGATTCAAGTTGCTTACAATAAACAGGTTGTATTTGGAAAAGCAATATTTGCAGAGCTAGAGAATGCTCTGAATACTACAACATAGACAAGTGCAATGGAGTTGCTACTTGCTCATGGAGTGTCTCAAAATGTGAAAAATTCACCAAATGTTCTGATTACTTCATGAACGATTCGTTTGACTGCTACAAAATAGGAGATCAAAATTTAAATCTTTTTTGCTAGCCTTCAGAGCAGGGAAACTAATGTCAAGATGCAAAACATCAGGAATGTGGGAATGTTAAAGAAGATTGTGTTAGTTTTGAAAGCCAGTGGAGAATGTGTTACTGGAATAATAGCAAATGTAATATTGTGGATATCAGATATTGTGATCAATTATAAACTGAAGAGTTGTGTTTCATTTATGGAGAAGGTCTTGGATGTCAATGGAAGAACGGGAAGTGCACAGTCATATAATGTTCAGATTACACCTTTGAAAGTACATGTGTTTTATAGAGATAAAATTTCATAGAAGACGATCCACTACTCTGTAGATGGACTGGTATCAAATGTGAGGAAGCTCAAGATGTCTCTCATCTTGATTTCTCAAACTGTCTGGTGAATTCCTTTTATAATTACATCTGGGATTCTATCAATAAACAATGTGTTTCTTGTTAAACCTACGTTCCACCAACTTCAGAAACAATTCCTTGACCAGAGACATTATCATTTGATTTAGATAATTTTTTAAAGAATTCCATTTTTTTCAGTATTTAATAATATGTTTTTATTAACTATAAATATATAAATATAATAAAAAAGGGAACTATCTTGATAAGAGATAATTTATACTTGTTTAATATTCTAATAATGCACAGTTACCTCTTGATTATTCTTAAAATTTTCAGAATCAAAATTCCCTCGTAATTTGAAAGAATTGGAACTATTTATTGGAAATTATGCAGTTAGACTTTTCATTATTTTTCATATACAAATTATTAAATCAGATTTTCAATTTTACAACTTAAAGAAACAAATATAAAAATCAAGAAACTACATTTATTTATATCTGTTAATATTAAATTTAATAATCAATTATAGATATTAATTAAGTTCTTCTATTAAATATTTTTGAAAATATGTAGTTATTATACCTCATAAATTAAGTGTTATTTCAGATATTGCAGAACAGTAGGATGCAAGGAAATACCAAAATTTGCAAACCATAAATAATGAATGAATAAAAATTCAAAGGCTTATTCAAATTAAGTAATTTTAACAATATTAAACATATATGCATCTCAAAGACCAAATTTTTAAATCAGTTCAACTGAATAATAATATTCACAATTTATTTCTCAAGGTTAATAATTGATAAATAGCATAAGATGTGTTGTAGAGTAATAATATAAAGGATAATCATGAAATCAAAGAAGTGAATTTTTTTTGTATTTTCTTGTTATAAATAAGATACTACTATTATGAATTCAAAGATTATATTGAGATATGTATTATTATAAATTTTTAATTGATTCTTATTTTGTTTCACCTAAATAAAGCCAAAAATCTCTCATTTAAAAATCATTTATATAAAAACATTGTATATTTCATTTTTCTAAACTCCAGAAGGCCTTCTTATGTCATTTTTATGCTTAAAAATAAGATATATGATGGTTAATTATAGTTTTGAAATCTTAACTTTTATCATTGAGGAAAGGCAATCCTATTTATATTACTCCAAATATCAATTTGGTTCAGTTTAGATAATTATTCTTCTAGGATTCTACTGTTGAATCCTAACTTGAAAAACAATATTTCTCCAAAAAGTAGCAAGAAGGAATTAAAATAATGAAATGTGAAGCAGTTTCAAGCATAAAAACTAGAAATTAAAGATATTAAATAAGTTTAGTTTTCTTAACAAAAGAGCAGATCCTAGGTTAAACAACCACTATTGTCATTATTAATATTTAATTCTAAAGTACAATATTATAAAAAATAATGGGCATTAAATGTTCCAAACGTAAAAACAAGTCTTTTCGAAATGAAATTATTTAAGCCCAACCTATTCAAATGAGTTAAACTACTTCGAAGGAGGCTTTAGCTTTTTGTGATTCTCAAGATTTAGCTAATTTCATGCGAACTAAACCAGTCAAGTCTTATATATAGGAAGTTATTTAGAAGTAATAAATTTATTTTGACTCATGTGAACAATTGACTCGAATAATAGAAGGGAAATCTGAGATTCTTTTGAGGTGTTATAATGATTTTACTGAAAAAGCCTTAAAAATTAAACTCATGGTCCTAAAGTACTACAAGGAGAAATTTTTGGCTTATCAGGAATAGGAACCTGGATGTATTGAAAACAAGGATTAGATAGCGAATGAAACAATGCAAGTATGATATCTGATTGCATGATAAGATACTCATTGAGACGAACATTATCCTAAATTGCTTAATGGATAAAAATTTTGATGTTGAATAGGAATTATGGTGGGGAAATGATTATTTTAAAGAGAGGATACAAAGTTTGGGAGCTAATGGGGATGAGAAAATTTAAAATGACCAAATTGTTTAACCTATTGTTCAATATTTATAAGCATTAAAAAATAAAGTTACATAATCTATACCCATAAATCAATAATAATAAAGACCTTTTCAGTAGAATCAATCTGTTGTGAATAGTACAGCCATAGCTCAAGTGCATCTGACTAAATTTTACAATGATCTTAAGTTAGAGTTTGCAAAGGATGCTGGTGAAGAATAGATTTCTTCTTGATCGAATTGAATAAATAATTATATATATAAAAATATAATTTAATTTATGAATTAGCCTTATCTTCATCCAGCTAATCAAATTATTCAGGATTCAGCACCCAAAGAAACACTTTATGTAACTGGATTGAATGATAAAATTAAACTAGAAGACTTGAAATTTATATTGTACATACTCTTTTCATAATTTGGAGAAGTCCTTTAAATGGTCATGAAGAAAACTCAAAAGTTAAGAGGATAAGCATTTATAGTATTTTAAAACATCACTTATGCTACAAATGCCAAAGCAGCGTTGTCAGGTATGATTGTTTATGACAAACCATTGGTATATCTATTCCTGCTATTTTAGATTATTGAATTTGCATACAAGAAGAGTGTTATTTTTGATAGAATTGAAGGCAAATTTTATTATAAACAAAAGCAACATAAGGAATTGCAACCCACTTTGCCAAATGAATTAATCAAAGAAAAGAAATAGAAAAAGTTTGATGAGAAAATACAAAACAGTAGCAATTTTAATTAGGGAGAAATCAATAATGTCCTTTTGATAGAGTCATTGCCTCCATTTGTTACTGAAATCATGTTATCAGAGCTATTTAGGTAATACCCTGGTTATTCACTCATTAAGTTGATACCTGCTAGAGGCTTGGCATTTGTTGAATATTAGAATGATGATCAAGCGACAGTTGCTTTGAAGGGTTTGAGCAACTTTAAAATCACTCCAGAGTGTCAACTAAAAGTAAAATATGCCAAAAAGTGAAGAGTATTTTAAAACATAATTTTTTATATACCTAATTAATTATCCATCAGTATGCAATATCTTCTCTTATAATTTGTTAGATCCACCATAATAAAATTACAATTTAAGCAAAATGTAATTTGAATTTCTCATTATACACTTTTTTCAAATCAACTTTAATATACTCATTTATTTAATTAATTAAATTTTATTATGAAACTTCCTCCTAATTATTTTCAAATAATTTATGTTCGTTGTAAAGACTTGCTTTTATGCTAGAAATAATGAAAATGTTGAATAGATAGAATGTCAATTTAATTTTAAAAGAAATTACCCACTAATAACAAAAAGAAGATTTCTCGAATGTTCATCTATCTAAACAAAATTCATTCTGTTCGAACACATTTATAAATTAAAAATAAGTGATTATAATTCATGGTTTTTCTGTATCTAAATCAGGAATTTTAGTTGCTTATGTAGCTGATTGAGAAATTTTAACAGGACAACATTTATTAGATATCCAATATAATGCATGGTCAATTTTCACTTCCCAATAGCAAACTTAGTTATAAAAGTAATGTGCAAAAATATATCCAGCAGGCACCTATAATAATTTTTATTAAATTTTACATCAATTGTGTAATGAATTCTAAAAGAAATAACTATAAAAGCCTAAAAGAAGGATGATATAAAAAAAAATAAGGCGAACCATTTCTTGCCCAATTTTCTCATCTCCAATGCACAAATCACCAAAAATCCCACATGACCCTAGATTAGGAATAAATTCTTACAGAGTAAAAGAAATCTGAATAATTCCCGTATTTTACAACAAAGGTTGGCACTCCTGGATCCTTCCAATAGTAATTATCAGCAAACTGAAGTTTAAAAATATTCAAATGAATTGCCCTGATTCCATAGAATATGATTAAAGCAGCAAACAGTCTGAAATTTCTAACATAAAACACCCAATAAAGACTGACGTAGAAAAAGGCAAAGTCTAAAATGAGGCCAGAGATTACTTGCATCAGAGAAGCAAACCTAATTGCAATTTAAATTGAATAAGTACCATGTGTGAGAATGATATAATTTGTTGATTCCTTCAGTGCAATTGTGTCCTACATCAAATATTCCTTTGATGTCATCCTATGGTGTACCCAGTATTTCACCGATTTGAGTGATCACAATATAACTGAAAAATATGAAAATTCTAAATCGAAAGTTATAGCAAGGGTTATCAGGCACAGCACTTTGTCTATAATCAATCTTCGAAGGGACCTACAGTTTTTGTACTTCACTTCCATGGTAAATTGACAAATCTTCTGATTATTTATTTGAGATATGCATTTTAATAATATTATTTATTAAATTAGTCATCATACATTATGTGTGTATTTATATTGAAATTTAAATTTTATTTAATTGAGAATAAATCCTCAAATACTTATTAAAATAATATTATATATAATACAATATCAAATATATTTCATTATTATAATATAAATTCTCTGATCCCTAAAATCATTTGCAACTTATCTATCAAAGGATCCCACCTATTTCAATGGATGCGCAATACTAATTGGCAATCTTTATGTACACTAATTGGAGACTAAGTATAGACTTCAATCAACTCTTATTGGTTATAAATGTTTTACAATATTATTGAGTAGATTTTAGTGATCTGACAGTGTTTCTATTTATTTATAAATCTATCTTTGTGGACATTTGAATGGGAAAGTTGAGTCTTCTTTAAAAATACAAAGGGTTTTGATAATATAGGGATACCTTATGAGAAATTGATATATTAAAAAATTAATTCTCTAAAATTGATGATAGAAAGTAATTGTTGTAACACTAAAGGAGAAGACAAATTATATTAAATTCCAATTTAGATCTCAAATAATTTGCACTTAGTATTTATATTAATAATAACAATATCATAAGGAAATTAAAAAATCATTATAATAACCTTTATGATAACTCCAAAATTATCTGGTGAACCACTGCACTTTAACAAGAATTTGAATTAGGATTCCAAAAGTATGAAAATCTAGTATAAAGGTAACAATTATATTCAGCTAAATCTTTTGGCATTGCCTCAACACAATGACTCTCCTCCAACTTACATAATTCTAAAGATTAAGGATTAATACCATAAATATCGAAAGGATTATAATCATGGACATAACTGCAAACATTGTTATTTACATTATCATATTTCTTTGGGATACAAGTTTCATTTGAAAATCACAGTTAGTAAGGTGATATTTGCATTTCTCTTTTGGAAGCCAATCAAATCCAGATATTAAATTAAAATTACTACAAGATTTCAAAACCTAGCATTTATTATCGATAAACCCAAATTCTCCATCATTTGAGACCCATAATCGGAACAACTTGGAATAACTTTATCTTCATACTTTTTTCCATCTTGTGACATAAAATAATTAGAAATAGCTTCACATGCTCTCTTATCGCCAACATATTGATCACAACCAGTGAAATTTGTGCATTTTCCTACGAGATATACACACCTTTTATCATCTGCATAATAATCGGGATCATAATTCAATATTTGGCAGAATTCCATTTTGATGCATTTATTTTTATCCCAATTGCATAGCCCTCCCATTTTCCATCTTTTCAATCACTGTGAGTAATTCTTCACAACTGCATTTGGTTTGGACATCAATATAAGTTGATGATACAATCTATAATATAAATGATATAAAGATTAACATTTATTAAATTAATCATTATTTTTTGGCTTTAGAATGCATAATTTCCTCAATCTTTGTAATCTGATATTTTCATCAGAATTATGTATTTAATGAATCATCATAGAAGAATTTTATATTTCAACCATAATTTTTACCCTGGGATTTTCTTAATCAGTATCAATTTTATAATGCTTATTCTTCTTATAGGCTCTCCTAGAAATAAGTCTAAAACATTATTGTTCATTATAATAATTAATAAATAATAATTTTTCTGTCAATTTAGTTTTCTTTGATTGCAAGAGAAAAACAATAATAAAATTATTAAAACTAAATTTATAATTAAAATAACTAAATTATAATTTATAAGGAATAAGTTGATCAACTAATTTCAATATGTTGTCTTATCATAAATCATAAATATTTAATATCAAAAATTCAATAAATATTTACGCTATTGATTCATATACTTGAAGTCTTAACTTTATTAGATGGTTATCTTGATATCTTTTTAAATTCACTATTAGCCTAAGTTCGAACTCTAATATTTCTATTGTAAGCAGTTAGAGAATTCAATTTGTCATCGAATTATTTTTAGTAAAACTGTTTGACAAATGATTTCATAGCATCGTCATTTATTCTGGATGGTTGTAAAGTTTAAGAGTTGGTTGGAGTAAACAAATACTATGTAGAATTGAATTCTTCTGCTAGATCGATTTTTTGATGATTAAGTTTCAAAAGTGAAACTACTTCAGGCTTTTATTTTGCTTTCTCTATATTGTCTCCTACAGGAGCTTATTATGATAAAGCCATAATAAAATTGGCTTCTTTTTCAATATTACTTATTGTTCCCATTCTGCGGAACACCCTAGCAGTATTTACTTTTTAAGTATTCTCAGTTTAAAACTTTATGTCTTCCATTAAGATTGGATCGAATTTAAGATTTATTGAATCCTTATTCTAACCAAATCTATTAATATAGTCAACAAGAGCATAAAACTTCATATCTCCAAATTCAAAATATTTTTTTGGTTTTGCTTAGCCTTCTCTTAATTCTTAAGAAATTTATTTAACTCTTTGCAAGTAACTTTTACTAAAGACATCTAATTTTGGAGGTCTGAGTGAGTCAGCATAACTTTTAACTGCAAGCATTTTTTGTAGAAGTGTAGCGTTCTTTTTCTTTTCGTATTATTTGTATTGTTTTAGTATGGCTAATTCAGCTGGAGTAAATTTTTCATTGAGATCTGTATCAAATATGTATATTACCAGCAGATTCTTTATAACCAACACCCAAATCAAATTTCATCAGAAAACCTGGTTACCATCCTTTTTGACCAAGCAATCGATCTGGTTGTATTTTAAGTATTTTATGTCCTGGAGGTCCAATATTTTATTGTGTTTGATCGATCTAATATAATTTTAGCCTACTTTGCAAAACTATTTGCGACAAAATTTCCTGGCAGTATCCTTTTCACATCCCTCTTCTCGTAATTTCAAATACATCATTACATTGTTGTTGTAAGAAAAATTTAGATGAGTACACATTAAATATAAATTAAATGACTGAAGAAATTGAACCTCATATTGCTAGAAAATTCGAAATCATTCAAAAATTAGGTAAGGGTGCTTATGGAATAGTTTGGAAGGCTGTAGATAAGAAGTTAAAGACAGTAAGAATTCAAAAATAAAGTTTAGGTTGTTGCTTTAAAAAAAGTATTTGACGCCTTCCATAATGCTACAGATGCTCAGAGAACATTTAGAGAAATAATGTTTTTGTAGGAGTTGAATGGACATGAAAACATAGTGAGGCTGTTGAATATCATTAAAGCAGAAAACAATAAGGACATTTACTTGGTATTTGATTATATGGAAACAGATTTGCATGCAGTGATTGTAAAAGTGATATTTAATTTAATAGAGAGCAGGAATACTAGAAGAAGTTCATAAAAAATATGTTGTTTATTAAATTTTGAAAGCACTTAAATACATACATTCAGGAGAACTTATTCATAGAGACTTGAAGCCTTCCAACATTTTACTAAATTCTGAATGTCACATGAAATTGGCAGATTTTGGTTTAGCCAGAAGCATAGCGATCACTGAAGACGACAGTTGTACGATGATTTTTAAATTTAACGTTTAGCTCCACCAGTTTTGACAGAATATGTTGCTACCAGATGGTACAGAGCCCCTGAAATTTTACTTGGATCAACCAATTACACCAAAGCTGTAGACATGTGGAGCGTCGGTTGCATTTTGGGTGAATTGATCATAGGTAAGGCAATCTTTCCAGGAACATCTACACTAAATTAAATTGAGAGAATTATTGAGTTATTAGGTAAACCAAACGATGCAGACATTGAATCCCTTGAATCGCCTTTAGCAGTTAATATTCTGGCTTCAGTGTCAATTCAAAAAAGAAGATCCTTCTAATAATTTTTTTCAGGAGCTCAAGAAGATTGCCTAGACTTATTAAGAAGGTTTCACTATCATTTCTATTTATAATTTAGACTTTTGCAATTCAATCCAAAGATGCGACTTACAGTTAATTAAGCTATCAAACATAAGTATTTGAAAGAATTCTCTTCACCCGATGAGGAAATTGAATGTTCTGAGCCCATTAGAATACCTATGAATGACAATAAGAAATTTTCTATAAAGGAATACAGAGAGGCCTTGTATAATGATATAAATCGTAGAAAAAAAGAGTAAAGAAAAAAGTGGTAGGCAAAATACTTGCAATAATTAGGAATGAATCCTGATGAGCTTATTAATGGGTATTATGTTATAAATTTATTGTAAGGCTTCATTAGGAGCAATCTGAAATGATTACTTCAGTAAAATCATAATAAGGCTTTGAAAATGTTAATGGAAGTTCGATATAGCATTAAACTTAGTAATAATAATAATAGCAGAAATCTAATATTGAAGAGATACAAAATATAATTAAATAGCAATAAATTTAATCACAATAATTGAAGAAATCTTAAAGTTAAGCTGGAATTCAATAACAATAGAAATTGACTAGTTAAAAAAGTGCAAGCAATTTTGTTTCCTAAATGTATAATACATTTTAATAATAAACACAAAATGTGGATAACAAGTTTTATCAATAGCAATAATTCTTGTAATAACAACTTCAATAATTATAATAAAAAGCATAATAGAAGAAAAAGACTTGATTTTTAGTTTATATATAATTTCAAATAACAGATTCTAATCTACTTTATGGTTTGAATGAAATAATCTGGTATAATATTGTTAAATTAAATATCTAAATTTATGTCTGAGGAAAAAGTGCAATAAATAGATCCTAGTATTGAAAATAAACCAGCACCACCTTTAGGACCTAAAAGACCAGAGAAAGAGCCTCAATTAGAAAATTTAGATGAGATATTTAAGAGAATTTCGGATGATTTTAGCGATGTAGCTCCACTTTAACAAATTGCTCAAAAATTTAATGTCAATCCTGGATAATTAGTCTTAGGTATAATTTTTGTTGCCTTTACACTCACAATATTTGGAGCAGGAAATTTGTTAGTCAAAATATTGATTGGTATTCTATACCCTGCATACATGAGTGTTTAATGTGTGAAATAAAAGGATGATGCAAAATCTAAAATGTGGCTTTCCTATTGGGTGATTTACCTACTCATGTTTTTGCTAGACAGAGTGATGTGGTTTGCATTCCATGACCTATTGTAATTGTATTTCCCTATCAAAAACATGAGTCTTATTTGGATGTATTATCCTAAAACCAGAGGTATTTACGTGTATATATATTTTAGGTGCAATAATAATATTTGACAAACTAGTGTTATAACTCAATTAATTGGGTCTGCTGGAAAAACCAAAATAAAAACATGAGTGATATATAGATGCATTAATCATTTATTAAATTTCTTCATTGCCAATCTCACTTTCAATTTTCCATTCTCAAATGAAGTCGTGGCATTAAAGTCTCCTCTAAAGTTTCCTTTCAATTTCTATTGCAAAGTCTCCTTAAAGTACTCTCCGAAATACAAATCTGAAACTCCATACAATATTTCATTGTGTAATGGAATCTAACAATTTGGGATTAGAAGTTCTGATATACTCTCACCATTCTTAAATTTCAAAGAGAATGGCAACTCATCATTTTGTTATTTCATCAATCCTGTTAATGTGCATTATAACTATTTAATTAATAATATTGTTTACTGATTCTCCAATGAATTCAACTGTGTTGGTTCTAATAGAAACCTCTTATTTAGACAAAGACTTTAATTCTTAAACTAGATTGGATGCAAATTTAATTTCAAAATCTGAAAATGTAAATTGCTTGTTTTAATATATTGCTTTGAATTGAAAACTTCTGCCTTCCAACTTTTACGGAAGAGCAAACAATTCATTTTTAATAAAGTGTCTCCATGATTTACCTGAAAACCTTTATAATACATTTTCAACATCTATATCTTATTTGAGAGTTTCGCTTGTCATACATGCAGATCCATTGGATGAGAAACTCAAATACAGCTGGCTATCTCCAAAGGATTGTTTAGTAATTTCAATCAATAAAAGAAACTCCTTCTTGTAGCCATGTTATAAACCAATCATATACCAATTATCATCGTCTAATTGGTATCCAACCTCGCTTTTACATAAGCTACATGCTCTTTATTAAATAGGGTTATTGCTACAAGGGGCTAATTCTAAATAATTATTTTTATTATTAAAATGAATGAAGGTTTAGTTTTAAGCTGGTACCTTCTAAACAAATTCTTCCTCTGGGACTGGCTCTCTCCTTTTTTTCTTTTTTATTATTTTTTTTTCCATCTCTTCCAAATCTCCAAGAGATTGAACCTTTGTCTTTTTAGTAGAATTTAAAACTTCTAATAATTCTTCATCTTCTAAATCTTATTTCTTTTGTTTTTTCTTCTTTTATTGTTTAGGGACCTATATCATCTAATCATCAGCATCATTCCAATCATCGGGGATTTCAATTATTTACTTTCTTTTCTTTTCATTATCTAACATTTATAATTGTTATTGTTATTCAAGCTTCAACTTTTCTAATCTCTGTTACTCCATAAATTATTATTCTAATCTCAACTATTCTTACCTTTATTATTCCAATTTCAATTATTCTAATCTTTATTATTCAGCCCTCTGTTACTCTATTTTCAGTTATTCAATCTTCTCTTATTCCTTTTATTATTAAATAATCATCTCCTCATCATTGTCTGATTAATCATCAGATTCATCCACCTCATCGTATTGTGAAACCTCATCATATTGTTAATATTCATCATCTTCTGATTATTCACTTACTGTGATATAGCCTTCACTAAATATATCTGAACTATCATATTCAACAATAGTTTATTCTAAGCAATATTCAAAAACGTTTACTTGGAACTTTAGTTTTTTGTTTCATGAGTTACTGAAACTCAAACAATTTATCGACAGGATCCTAAGTAATTGCTAAAAAAAACAACTACATTAAGGCTAATATATAAAGCATTCCGTTTTATATTATTAATAAAATATTACATAAAAAAAGTTAAATGAAAATTTCCTATAATTAAAATTCATTAACCATAAGATTAAATTATACTAGTTTTTGTTTCAATTCAATGTTCCTTAATTTTTTTTTTTGAGAAATAATTTATAAAAATGATATGATATTTAAAATCTCAATTAGATAATTCAGATTCATAGAGAACATCAGGATTTTTCAGATGAAAATTATGTTTAATAAATATTCTATAATATCATTCTAATTGCAAACACAGTGAGATCGAAACAATAATTAATAATCAGAGCCTTACATTTAGTAAAGTTCTTAAATGCCTAAATTGAACTGAAACATAATTCAATTTTATCAACTTCAAGCAAATATGTTTAAGAATGGCTTCTTGGAGTTTAATCATAATAATAATGATCAATCCTGATATTAAGTTATTTATTATAAAATCATAGATTTATTATTTTCACACTAATTCTCCATTTCTATATTTTATAAAGATTTCAAGTATTCATCAGAACATAATATTTCATCTTTGATCAACTTATTTATCAAGCTGAAATACTCTTGTAATTTAAGTCCGAAAGCACAAACTTCCATGCGCTGAAGGATTAACTTAGGTTCAAGTTAGATTCTAGGATACAATATATTACTTAGCTTCAATAATCCTAAATAGTCTTTATACCTAAATATCTCATTTAATTAAATTATGATTTCCTCATCTAAATCTATTTTATGCTTAATCTCTAAATAATTGACTAAAATGAATAGACTCTTTTGAACTATTTGGTTATCGTTGTCTCTAAAATGTTTACATAATTCATCTAAATGATTTTGTTATAAATGAACAGGTTAGCTAGATTGTAAATTTAAGATAGTATCAAAGATAGCAGAGGCAATGTCTTTTCGACCCATGTTGTTGAACAAAAAGTTTGTTACTGAGTCTAAAAAGTCTTCTTAAAGTTGTTCTTTCTTTAGGAATTCATCAATCAGCCAAACAATCGTAATTTTGAACTCTGACATTGAATAATTGCAGATTTCAATGGCTCTTTAAATTATAAATCTAAGTTTATCATCAGGGAAATTAATAAAATCAATTAAATTTCCAATTATGGAAAGTAACTAAATTTTCACTCAAATTTAAATTACATAATTTAAGCTTACTTCCTAAGTTGAAGTCTATGTGTAATTATTCATAAGCTGAATTGTTTTTTCAAATGCCACTGTCAGAACCCCTTAATCTACCATGTACTTATTGCATTAATAATCTTCAACTGAACTTAAAAAAGAGATGAACTACAAATAATCTGGCTGATCTATTTCTTTAAGCAATTCGCTAATCGGATTTTCAAGAACTGCTTATCTGAAGTATTATGGAGTGGCTTATAATTTGATAATTCTTCTTTTTGCAAATTCTTTCTGCCTTTACTCAGCTCTTATTTTAATATGGAAATTCTCTCTCATTTATTTCATGTTTATTAATTAATTTATTAGCTTTAGAAATCATAAAGACTTTATGTTAATAGATTTATTAGACGACTCAAGTAGGTAATTACAGTCTAAACCAATTTAAACTATCATTTACTATTTGTTGCAAATTAAAATTTGTTTGCTTTTAGCAAAACCAACTTAATATTGAACAAGTTTTCTTAAATGCACTTTTGAAATACATATTTAATATGTTCTAATAATTTGAGTAAACTTGTTTAAAATTATTAATTGCCAAATAGTGAGCACATTACTTAAATTTTCAGAATAGGGTACTATTAATCAAAGCTCCAAAAAAGGGTATCACTACAATTAAGCTTAAAGACATAAAAACAAGATGACATCTTAAAGTTATAAATTTATTTAACGGATCAATATAATGGATGAACCATATTTAAAATAATTTAGTTATGAATTATTTTTTTTGGCTTTGATATATTTTTCTTGATGAAAGAAATTATTCTTTAGTTTTTTTCTTTCTAATTCTAAGTAAGATATAGCTTATAGAAAGCAAAACAGTTTTAAACCTTTTTTCTCAATTATTTGTTTCTTAACTTGAAAAATATCTATTCCTCTTTTTCTGAGGTACTGAACATGTTTGCGATCTAGGAGATTCATTTTAATCTTTATTACCCTCGTTTCACAATTTATTTTTTTCATGACTTACAAATTTTATCCGTTCCTGTTTCAAAGGAACTGGCAGATTCTTAAATGGTTTAAAGTTGTCTAAATTTTGTTCTAAGTTTATTAGCCAATGTACAATTGTCTAATGTAAAATTTTACAATGAGAGAATCATTAATTCGAGGAGTAATATATGAAAAAAGGTTTAATCTATTTGGCTTTCTTGAATTTCAAGATATTAAGCAAATTATTATATAAAATTTATAACTATTCTTATGATTAATAATTAATAAAATGTATTTTCTCTTTTTCTAATTTGAAAATAACATTAGAGAAAAGAGAAAGCTAAATAAATTTTCGATGGAAATTTTAAAAAAAATCAGATATCTTTCAAAAATTTTTTCCATTTTTTTCTTCTTTTAATGATTAATATTTAACTAGGAACTAAAACATCTTCTTTGAGATTGTGATTTAAAATAAATTAGCTTAAATCACCAAAATCAAACCAACTAGTTGGCTTAGAAAATTTTCTTCAAAAAAGACACAACATGCAAATTAATTTTAAATTTAATATGGAATTTTTTTTTAAACCATTAAAAGCAAGATTACAGAATTATTTGTTTAGTATTCTCAAATATGAGATATATTTGCTAATTAATTATTATAATTTTTTTTCATTTCATTGCTCCATGTTTTTTTTTTTCTGTTTCAATGCTAATTTTTCGTATACCATCCACAGAACTCCACTTTAAATACATTTTTTAATAAGTCTAGGTAAATATCCTTAATAAAATCCTTTAAGACCTTCAGTCATTTTTACTGTCTTTGCTAAAAGAAGTAAATTACTCTATCATATTTAAAATACTTACACTCTTATTTTATGCCTACTATCGTATTCTTAAGTTATCAAATGGATATGTAACCATAATTGCTAACATTGCTGCACTTGAACCGCAAATTGCTACTAAAGCTGAGTTTTTTTTTGGATCCTAACCTTTTGTAAATAAACCACTCAAATTTAATAAATTCCGATAAATTGTATATTAAATTCCAGAAAAAGGTACATCTTTTAAAATCGCAGCGATGACCCCCTTAATATATAAAATAATATATACTCTATAAAATCCAAAGAAGCCTTCTTCCCTTGCTATTTTGATGAAGCATTTATCAATTTTGCTGTATTCATTGTTACCAACAATTTACATTTTCGTTCTCATTACAGCCAATGGTGTTGAAGCTACTGTGCCAACTAATTTGCTTGAAGAGGCAATCATTAAATTTAAAAGACTTTAAAGGTAGACAGGATAATGAGCAGGTGGGCTCTTTATAATTTTCAATAATTACCTATATTTCTCAATACCCGAGAAAAAAAATGAAAAAGATACTGTATTCTTTGCAATTGATACAATAGTCCCTCTATAAAAGCCCTTTATTCCTTCTTGAGAATAAATTTAGGAGGCAATTAGAGATAAACCTTTAAAATTAATATTTTGTTTTGAATAGCCAGTTGCTATCATTGATGTCTGTAAAACTTCTAAAGGTTGAAGAATTAACGTGGCTCCCACAGCAATTTGAAAATTTTTCATGTTAAGCATTGCCGGTTTGATATTACTTTTCTATTCATTTTCTGCCATTTTAATATTATTTATTTTTTTCGTAATGAAAAGTATCCAATAAGTTAACTCATCATCTGTTCCTATCGGAGTTAAAGTAGCAAATTTCTTCACTATAAATAGCAAATAGATACTCAGCTCTAAAAAGTTAAAACACTTCTTGATGTAGAGCATTAGTTAACACTCGAGAGATCTTTTAAGGAATCTAAATTGAATAAAGAATTTGCACAAAAATTGACTTAGAAAGTTGATTAGTTATAATAAGAGAGGGACAAATATAAAAAATAATTTGAAGAAGGCTTAAAAAAAGTGGAAGGAAGTGGATTTGGAAGAACTTCCTTCCACAGCAACAAAAGTGATTTAGATAGACAAATCTAAACAGAAAGAGGTAAATAGCCAGATAGGTCAGCTCTTTAATAAATTTGGAATGAAAAAGGAGAGCAAATGTAATAAGAAATCGAATGCTTGAAAAGTGAAAATAATTAGGTGACTTCTGACTTAAGATAAGCTTGGTAAGAAATAGATTAAAAAGAACAATTAACAAAAAAGCTAGAACTGTAAAATAGCGTACTAGTAAATGAAATTAGAAAGCTTTAAAGAAAGCTTTAGCAAGAAAGATTAAATAACACTGAAATAAAGGCTGTAAAATAAAAAGATATATCATCCAGTTAAGAATAATTGTATTATAATATTATTATTCATAGATATAGTGAAATATAAAATTTACGGAATTAGATTAATGAACTTTAAGATGAAATAAATGAATATTAAGAAATGATAGACTCATAGCAATAATAAATTGAAATTCAAAAAACGAATAATTCATAACTTAGAATTGAAAGGGATAATTGTGTTCATAATTATGCAAGTATTTAATTACTATTTTCCTTAGTTGCTAAAGCAAAATTGGAAATTATATTTGAAGAGAAAGATGAAATGGAAAGATAAAAAAAAATTGATGATGAATCTTTAAATTCACTATAAGCTTGTGTATCAATCCAAAAAGAAAATATAGAAGTACTTGAAAATGAAAAGAACTGTTTAATTCATTCGATAGATCAAATGAAATAATTGATCAACAATCAAGAGATAAGGATAAATGATTTAAAGAATGAAAACATAAATTTATTAGAAAAATTAGCAGAAAAACCTCTTTAAATAAATCTCAATCTTGAGAATGAAATAGCCAATCTGCAAAGTTCTTAATAACAAGATGATGATTGGTTTAAGAAATTTAATAATTTAAATGATGATTATCAAAGACTCAATGAATCCTATATAAATTTATAAACAGAATATGGCAATTAAAAAAGAAATATAGAAAATTTAGAAGATTAAATAAAGTCAGAGCAAGTAATAAATAATAATTTAAACTAAGAAAATGATACCTTAATAAACTAAATATAAAGTTTAGAAAACTTAAACAGAAAATTAGATCAGTAAAATTTTGAATTAGTGGATTAAATAAATATCTATTAAACTAAGGAGGATAAAAATTGTAATTTAATACAATAATTATATGAAACACTAGACCAGTAAAATATCAAAAATATTCATCTTAAAAAATAAATAAATAGGAATGTTGGAAATTTATTTTTTGTAATATGTAAACTCTTAAAATCAGAAAAAAATAATCTGATCTATTAATAAAAATTATAAAAATAATAAGCAATCATAAATGATTTGTTAATAGCTTTACAATAAAAGAAATAAGAGGATTATAATATATCAAATATAAAATAACAATAAGAAAAATCGAATGATGCAAACCTATTTGAGTCTAATTAATTAAAAAATCTGAAAATGCAAAATTTGAAAATTTTAGGAAAACTATTTAGAATAATTATAAAATAAAAATAAAAAGATTAATAAATCGAAAATTTAACAGAAAGAATTACTAAAATTAAATCAATTAATGAAGCCCTAATCATTAAAGGTGAAAATGAATAAGAAATAACAGAAGAGCAAGACGATGGAGAAGGTTAAAAAAAGCTCAGAGGTCAGAATAACAAATTGCTGGGCAAATTATTCAGAGTGATGAGTTAATTCAACAAAAAGAATAAGGAAATTGAGGAGTTGAAGGAAAGATTACATAAATAGAAGGCAATTTTAGATGAATTAAGTAATTCAAACAATGCTCCAGTTTTAGAAGAAAAAGGAGAGGACGTTGGATAAGCAGAAGAAATAGAAATAAATTAGGAAAGCTAATAAATTCCAGAAATTGCACAACTGAAGAAGCAAAAAGACATATTATTTGGAAAATTGTTCAGAGCAATGAGCTTAATAAATAAGAAGAATAAGGAAATTGAATCGTTAAGTGATAGATTGAATAAATAAAAAGCTATTATTGAAGAATTAACATCCTCAAATTCAGAAAATTTGGCAATTGAGATCGAACCATAATAAATTGAACTTCAGAGTGCTCCTAACAATTTAATTGAAGATAATGGTAACTTAGAACTGATCAATACTGAACAAATCAACAAATTGAAAACTACTAATGATAAATCTTTGAGTAAATTATTCAGAGCTATGTTTTTGATTTCTAAAAAAAATAACTAAATAGATGAATTGAACTCGAGATTACTAAAATAAAAAGCTATAATTGAAGAATTATCTCAAAACGATAATGCTTAATAATAAAGAGATAAGATTCATAAGCTTTGGGGCAAACTCTTTAGAGTAATAAGTGATTTGAATGTGAAGTAGAAACAGAATGAAGAGTTGTAAGAGCGATTATAAAAAAGCAAAGCAATTGTAGAGAGTTTACTCAATAAAGTTCCTGAAAAGGAAGAAGTAATAGTTTCTGAAATGAAATAATCTGATCAAAATGAGATCACTGGGCAAACGGATATAATTTAACGCTTAGAGGCTGATTAATAGCAATTAAAAAATAGAAATGTTAAATTGACTTCCAAGATGTTTAGGATAATGATCAAGTTAAGTCAAAAAGATAAAGTGATTGAATCCTTATCAGAACGCCTTCATAAGCAAAAAGCAATAAATGATGAATTATAGAATTAAATAGTTAATACTATCTAAGCATAACCTGAAAGTGAATCAAAAGAGATAGTTGTATAAGAGCAAGTGATAAATCCAGAAAACTTTAATAAGATTAAACATTCAATTAACAAATCTTATGCCAAAATATTCAGTTTGTTGTTCAAATTAAATTAAAAGGATAAGATTATTGATGAATTAAATCAAAGAATAGTAAAATTGAAATCGATAATTTCTGAATATGCACTCAATGATGACTCATTAAAAAAATTGAAAGACAAAAATCATAAGTTGCTAGCTTAATAATTTAAAGTTGTGATTAAATTAGCCAAATAATAGCAAGAAATTGAGGAACTCAAGAACAGATTGATTAAATCAAAGTAATTGGTTGTTGAATAATAACATATAGTTGAAAATTTGTAATAGCAACTTCAAAATAATGTGATCCTGAACCAAGAACAAGATGCTCCAAAAGAGTCTACTTTGGAATAATAAGGAATTGATCTTTCAAGTAAAGATGAAGAAATTTAAAGATTAATTAGACAAAAGAACAAATAAATGGGAAAGCTTTTCAAAGTAATGATTTAGTTTGAGAGAAAGAATAAAGAAATCGAATAGTTATCACAGAGGTTGTTGAAATAGAAAGCAATAAATGATGAATTATTATTGCAAAATTCAAGTGACGAAACAGAAGTAAGTTCCTAATCCTAACAGAAAAATGAGCCTGAACAAGAAATTGTTCAAAATAATTAAGAAATGAAAGAGTTATAAGAGGAAAATGACCATCTCAAATAAGATTTGAAAAAATAAACGAATTAGAATAATAGATGGTTAGCCAAATTATTTAGAGCTTTAAATTGTATAAAGAGTAAAAATAGTTTGGTTGAATCACTTAATCAAAAGTTAGCAAAACAAAAAGCCATAAATGAGGAATTGAGAGAGCAAATCAAGAAGAATGAAGAACAAGTAGTAAATGTTGAAGTGAAAGAAAATTCTGAACAATAAGTAGAATCAGCACCAGCATCACAAGACGATGGAGAAGGGTAAAAAAAGCTCAGAGGTCAGAATAACAAATTGCTGGGCAAATTATTCAGAGTGATGAGTTAATTCAACAAAAAGAATAAGGAAATTGAGGAGTTGAAGGAAAGATTACATAAATAGAAGGCAATTTTAGATGAATTAAGTAATTCAAACAATGCTCCAGTTTTAGAAGAAAAAGGAGAGGACGTTGGATAAGCAGAAGAAATAGAAATAAATTAGGAAAGCTAATAAATTCCAGAAATTGCACAACTGAAGAAGCAAAAAGACATATTATTTGGAAAATTGTTCAGAGCAATGAGCTTAATAAATAAGAAGAATAAGGAAATTGAATCGTTAAGTGATAGATTGAATAAATAAAAAGCTATTATTGAAGAATTAACATCCTCAAATTCAGAAAATTTGGCAATTGAGATCGAACCATAATAAATTGAACTTCAGAGTGCTCCTAACAATTTAATTGAAGATAATGGTAACTTAGAACTGATCAATACTGAACAAATCAACAAATTGAAAACTACTAATGATAAATCTTTGAGTAAATTATTCAGAGCTATGTTTTTGATTTCTAAAAAAAATAACTAAATAGATGAATTGAACTCGAGATTACTAAAATAAAAAGCTATAATTGAAGAATTATCTCAAAACGATAATGCTTAATAATAAAGAGATAAGATTCATAAGCTTTGGGGCAAACTCTTTAGAGTAATAAGTGATTTGAATGTGAAGTAGAAACAGAATGAAGAGTTGTAAGAGCGATTATAAAAAAGCAAAGCAATTGTAGAGAGTTTACTCAATAAAGTTCCTGAAAAGGAAGAAGTAATAGTTTCTGAAATGAAATAATCTGATCAAAATGAGATCACTGGGCAAACGGATATAATTTAACGCTTAGAGGCTGATTAATAGCAATTAAAAAATAGAAATGTTAAATTGACTTCCAAGATGTTTAGGATAATGATCAAGTTAAGTCAAAAAGATAAAGTGATTGAATCCTTATCAGAACGCCTTCATAAGCAAAAAGCAATAAATGATGAATTATAGAATTAAATAGTTAATACTATCTAAGCATAACCTGAAAGTGAATCAAAAGAGATAGTTGTATAAGAGCAAGTGATAAATCCAGAAAACTTTAATAAGATTAAACATTCAATTAACAAATCTTATGCCAAAATATTCAGTTTGTTGTTCAAATTAAATTAAAAGGATAAGATTATTGATGAATTAAATCAAAGAATAGTAAAATTGAAATCGATAATTTCTGAATATGCACTCAATGATGACTCATTAAAAAAATTGAAAGACAAAAATCATAAGTTGCTAGCTTAATAATTTAAAGTTGTGATTAAATTAGCCAAATAATAGCAAGAAATTGAGGAACTCAAGAACAGATTGATTAAATCAAAGTAATTGGTTGTTGAATAATAACATATAGTTGAAAATTTGTAATAGCAACTTCAAAATAATGTGATCCTGAACCAAGAACAAGATGCTCCAAAAGAGTCTACTTTGGAATAATAAGGAATTGATCTTTCAAGTAAAGATGAAGAAATTTAAAGATTAATTAGACAAAAGAACAAATAAATGGGAAAGCTTTTCAAAGTAATGATTTAGTTTGAGAGAAAGAATAAAGAAATCGAATAGTTATCACAGAGGTTGTTGAAATAGAAAGCAATAAATGATGAATTATTATTGCAAAATTCAAGTGACGAAACAGAAGTAAGTTCCTAATCCTAACAGAAAAATGAGCCTGAACAAGAAATTGTTCAAAATAATTAAGAAATGAAAGAGTTATAAGAGGAAAATGACCATCTCAAATAAGATTTGAAAAAATAAACGAATTAGAATAATAGATGGTTAGCCAAATTATTTAGAGCTTTAAATTGTATAAAGAGTAAAAATAGTTTGGTTGAATCACTTAATCAAAAGTTAGCAAAACAAAAAGCCATAAATGAGGAATTGAGAGAGCAAATCAAGAAGAATGAAGAACAAGTAGTAAATGTTGAAGTGAAAGAAAATTCTGAACAATAAGTAGAATCAGCACCAGCATCACAAGACGATGGAGAAGGGTAAAAAAAGCTCAGAGGTCAGAATAACAAATTGCTGGGCAAATTATTCAGAGTGATGAGTTAATTCAACAAAAAGAATAAGGAAATTGAGGAGTTGAAGGAAAGATTACATAAATAGAAGGCAATTTTAGATGAATTAAGTAATTCAAACAATGCTCCAGTTTTAGAAGAAAAAGGAGAGGACGTTGGATAAGCAGAAGAAATAGAAATAAATTAGGAAAGCTAATAAATTCCAGAAATTGCACAACTGAAGAAGCAAAAAGACATATTATTTGGAAAATTGTTCAGAGCAATGAGCTTAATAAATAAGAAGAATAAGGAAATTGAATCGTTAAGTGATAGATTGAATAAATAAAAAGCTATTATTGAAGAATTAACATCCTCAAATTCAGAAAATTTGGCAATTGAGATCGAACCATAATAAATTGAACTTCAGAGTGCTCCTAACAATTTAATTGAAGATAATGGTAACTTAGAACTGATCAATACTGAACAAATCAACAAATTGAAAACTACTAATGATAAATCTTTGAGTAAATTATTCAGAGCTATGTTTTTGATTTCTAAAAAAAATAACTAAATAGATGAATTGAACTCGAGATTACTAAAATAAAAAGCTATAATTGAAGAATTATCTCAAAACGATAATGCTTAATAATAAAGAGATAAGATTCATAAGCTTTGGGGCAAACTCTTTAGAGTAATAAGTGATTTGAATGTGAAGTAGAAACAGAATGAAGAGTTGTAAGAGCGATTATAAAAAAGCAAAGCAATTGTAGAGAGTTTACTCAATAAAGTTCCTGAAAAGGAAGAAGTAATAGTTTCTGAAATGAAATAATCTGATCAAAATGAGATCACTGGGCAAACGGATATAATTTAACGCTTAGAGGCTGATTAATAGCAATTAAAAAATAGAAATGTTAAATTGACTTCCAAGATGTTTAGGATAATGATCAAGTTAAGTCAAAAAGATAAAGTGATTGAATCCTTATCAGAACGCCTTCATAAGCAAAAAGCAATAAATGATGAATTATAGAATTAAATAGTTAATACTATCTAAGCATAACCTGAAAGTGAATCAAAAGAGATAGTTGTATAAGAGCAAGTGATAAATCCAGAAAACTTTAATAAGATTAAACATTCAATTAACAAATCTTATGCCAAAATATTCAGTTTGTTGTTCAAATTAAATTAAAAGGATAAGATTATTGATGAATTAAATCAAAGAATAGTAAAATTGAAATCGATAATTTCTGAATATGCACTCAATGATGACTCATTAAAAAAATTGAAAGACAAAAATCATAAGTTGCTAGCTTAATAATTTAAAGTTGTGATTAAATTAGCCAAATAATAGCAAGAAATTGAGGAACTCAAGAACAGATTGATTAAATCAAAGTAATTGGTTGTTGAATAATAACATATAGTTGAAAATTTGTAATAGCAACTTCAAAATAATGTGATCCTGAACCAAGAACAAGATGCTCCAAAAGAGTCTACTTTGGAATAATAAGGAATTGATCTTTCAAGTAAAGATGAAGAAATTTAAAGATTAATTAGACAAAAGAACAAATAAATGGGAAAGCTTTTCAAAGTAATGATTTAGTTTGAGAGAAAGAATAAAGAAATCGAATAGTTATCACAGAGGTTGTTGAAATAGAAAGCAATAAATGATGAATTATTATTGCAAAATTCAAGTGACGAAACAGAAGTAAGTTCCTAATCCTAACAGAAAAATGAGCCTGAACAAGAAATTGTTCAAAATAATTAAGAAATGAAAGAGTTATAAGAGGAAAATGACCATCTCAAATAAGATTTGAAAAAATAAACGAATTAGAATAATAGATGGTTAGCCAAATTATTTAGAGCTTTAAATTGTATAAAGAGTAAAAATAGTTTGGTTGAATCACTTAATCAAAAGTTAGCAAAACAAAAAGCCATAAATGAGGAATTGAGAGAGCAAATCAAGAAGAATGAAGAACAAGTAGTAAATGTTGAAGTGAAAGAAAATTCTGAACAATAAGTAGAATCAGCACCAGCATCACAAGACGATGGAGAAGGGTAAAAAAAGCTCAGAGGTCAGAATAACAAATTGCTGGGCAAATTATTCAGAGTGATGAGTTAATTCAACAAAAAGAATAAGGAAATTGAGGAGTTGAAGGAAAGATTACATAAATAGAAGGCAATTTTAGATGAATTAAGTAATTCAAACAATGCTCCAGTTTTAGAAGAAAAAGGAGAGGACGTTGGATAAGCAGAAGAAATAGAAATAAATTAGGAAAGCTAATAAATTCCAGAAATTGCACAACTGAAGAAGCAAAAAGACATATTATTTGGAAAATTGTTCAGAGCAATGAGCTTAATAAATAAGAAGAATAAGGAAATTGAATCGTTAAGTGATAGATTGAATAAATAAAAAGCTATTATTGAAGAATTAACATCCTCAAATTCAGAAAATTTGGCAATTGAGATCGAACCATAATAAATTGAACAGCCACATTATATTTCCTCTTTCTAAAAAGAGAATGATATCCTATCTTTTGAAAATTTGTAATTAAAATAATAATATGAAACATTATTAACAAAATATGATACATTAGAACAAAAATTTAATGAAAAAATTGTTTAATTTTAAACACTTATTGAATCATTATTGAAGTAGAATTAAGATGATATTGAAGAAAATCTATAATTGTCTTAACTGACAAAAGCATCAAATAAAGTAATTAAACTATTACATCAAAAATAACAAGATTAAAGTTTTGAAAATACAAGCTCGTCTTCCAGTATCATTAGTATTTAAGATGAAAGTTAAAATTAAATAATATATCTCCAACATTAAGTTACTTATTTATAAAGCATGGTATAAGAGTATGGCGATGGAATATGTCATTTAAATCGAAGAATCCAAGAACTATATAATAAAAATACGAAGTTGGAATCACTATTTAAATAGAATAATTGTAAAAGTATTATTTTTCTTAAATTTTAGAATGCTCTAATTTATGAAATGATGATTTCATGTGAAGTTTTAAGATATTTTCATTATAATTAAATTCAATTACTTCTTTTTATTTATTAATTATAAAAAATGTTTTTTTATCTTTATGACTTCTTTAAGGAGGCTAACGAAAATCTCAGATAACAAATAGTTGAGTTGACTTTAAATTAGAATTAAAAGATAAAGATATTGAATAATTGAAGTCTCCTCCTAAAGCTACAAATCAATTCAAAAATCAAACTTTTAAAAATATAATCGATATAATTTAATCATTGCAAAATAAATTAGAAAATGAAAACTAACATTAAGAAACAAATTAGCTCAAATGATAAGCTCTTAAGTTAAAGCATAAAAGACACTTTTAAAATACAAATAGCAAATGCAGAATATAATAAAAAATTTAGTATCTTTTTCTTCATAAATTTTTAGAAGAAGACAATTCTATTATGCTTGCCACTGATAAATTAATAGATAAAGAAAAGGGTTAATTAATTACATAAAGTCTATATATAAACCTAGCTAAAAATGAATGAATTAAAGGGAATTAATAATTAAATGACAACAGCTAGAAGAGAAGTCAAAAAATATGATCGCTGGATAATTTTAAGATGCTGCTAAAATTTTAAACTTAAAAAAGAAAAGATATGGGTTGATGGATTAATCGATAAGGATAAGAATTAAATAAAAAATCCAGAAATCATGGATTTAAATTTTTCCTGATATTTCCATTTTTGTCAGATCTTTATTTCGAAATTCCAGATATTGAAATAATCAAAGAAAAATTTGAGTTATTAATCAAACTAATTTTATTACAGCTTTTATCTCTCAACTCAATTATCGAGTTATTTGAATCCTTAGTAAAAACACATAGAAGCAGCCCTTCTAGAAGATTAGACTAAATATAAAATTAGTTTTGATATCTTAAAATATATAAATAGAGGTTTATAGAGAATTAGGGAGACTACTTTAAAAAATTAGATATTTGAATCCTTCAATTAATGAAAAATCATGTTAGACCTTCGATATTGCAAGGATTGTTAATGCTGAAAATTTTTTAATTTAGATACAAAAAATTAATAAAATGAAGTTTTAAACCCAAAGCCTTTTGGGCGAATGAAACAAATCGATGCTGAGTAATAGACAGAAGATATAGATTTAAATTAATTCCTTCTTAGTTCTATGACACCATAGATGCTCTGAGCCATGCCCTAACTTCACACTAAAGGCGATTTAATTGAAGATTAGCAATAAGACTAAGATAAAAGCATCTTCTCTTTGAGAAATGGAACTAAAGATGATTAAGCTTTTGATACGGATAATTAATAAAAATAGTCGAAAAAATAACGTTATAATTAAAATACACGTAGAAGAAATGGTATAATTCAATCGATGAATGTTTAAGAGCTTGTGAAGAATTAGAAAGATTGTCAGAAATAGAAGCTTAATATAATCACTTAAGTTAGCAGTATTTAAATTCCAAGAACGAATTAAAGAAATAAAAAGTAAATATAAGGATGTATTAGACAAATTTTTGATCTTGAAATAAAGAAAATGCAGCAATGAACAGTATTTTAGTTTAGTTTATAGTTTTGCAAAACCTCAAGCATTATTTATTATTATTTTTACAATTGCAAAAGAATGTTACTATAATGAAATAATCTATGTTAATATTTCCTTTTTTATAATATGTCAAGCAAATTTACTTTCATCTTCATTTTCTCCAGGATTTTTCGCTAAATGAATGGGTTCGTATTCATTTTCATATTCGTCATCCTCTTCAATTTATTTTCTAAACTTAATATAATCTATTAATAATGACACCAATTATAATATAAAATCGGTCACAATAAGTTCTGCAACTAAAGTACAAGCAAGCCCTATACCCCAATAAATTACAAGTCTATCATAAACTAAAAAGTATGATAATGTTGAAATTAAAAATCCCACAAACAATAATAGCGTTGTTATTAAGTAACTAAAGAATGTGTAAATACATTGTTTTTTTCTCTAACCTCTGTTATTTAAATATTCACATAATAAATTAAATACTCTAAGCAACAAACTTACTCCACTTGTAAATAATATTATTTTATCTAACTATATTATCTACATATTCACAATAAATCCAAGAATTCCAGTAATCATGCTTACTCTACTCATTAACATAAGCAACCTTTATTTACGACCAAAATTTTTCTTAAACAAAAATATTCCGCCTAATAAATTGTTTACCTAATAGCAATTCGAAATTCGATTTTCAGAATTAAACTATCTAACTGGCTATTCTTATTGCAATTCCTGTTATGGCTTTTCTGGGCTATCAGATGGGCTATTAGGTTCTCCCTCGCTTGGCATTATTTGAGCTCTTCTCACTCTATTTAAAACCGAAACTTTTTTTATGTTAGGAGGCTATTTGCTGAATCCTGGAAGAATTGGAATAGTAGTATCAATATCTTTTGAATCTTTGATATGCCCGATAATCAAGAAGATCAAAATTAGAAGAGAAAATCCACCAAAGGCAAAAAGTATGTATAATCGATCTAATACAAAGTTAAGATCGAAATAGAATGGTTTAAAATAATACTAGTAATCGTCAACTAAAGTTACGTATCCTGCATCACAAGAGCATGTGATAGGAGGAGTTTATGATGAAGTTTGGCAACCAGTATCATCAAAGGTTTTAGCATCTGTACTTAAAATACAAACCAAATTAGTATCGACAGAAATGAAATCAAACACTTTTTATTTTGGTCTTATTTTTTTTAGCTCAGTATATTACCTTACCTAGCCCTCCGATTTGTAATAAAGTTATTGAGTATGATTTGGGTAAGGGAAATTATTTTATAGTCTAAGAATATTTGTTTCGAAATAGCTATCAACATAATTATTTTCTGTCACTAAAAGCCTCTTTTTTTGAGTAGATTTTTTTTATATCGTTATTGACATAGAACTGGAAGTATAATTTTGTGTCTCCCCTTCTAATAATATATCTCCTGTATATAAAATTAATGTATTATAACTATCAAATAATTTTTAATTAATTGTCTGCATTTAACCTACATAAGAATCATTAGTGAATAATTATTTATTTAGAGATGATAAAAAGTTTAAAATTTTAAAGGCTGCTTAATAATTAATAGATTACAGGGTTTATGAAATGATCCCTGTATCTGTATTTTGAGGTTGAAGGAAAGTATCTATCTATGAAAACAACTACTCAGTTTTTGTTAATTCAAATACAGATTTGAAATATGATAGTTAATATAGAAGGGATAGAGAATTCATCACAACTTAAGACTATTCTGCCTAAGACAAGTCTGAGTAGAGTTTAGTGGCAAGTTAATCCCAAACATTTTAATCATTTAAAATGCCAGAACAATCCGAAAAAGTAGAGTAATCCTAATCACAAACACATACTTTATTAACGCATTCTCCCCGATTCCAACAATTATAATTGCATTTGATATTTTCTAGTAAATAAAGTTCCATAATAACAATTTAATCCAATACTAGATTGGTTTGATTGAAATCTATATAATCATAAACAAATTCAATATTATTTTTTACACTAACTGCAGTTTTTGCTTTATGCACTGTAACCTCCACATAACTCATTCCAAATTAATCATCTTTGTTTACTTTAACTAGAAGATATTTACACGAAGGGAGAATACTTTGTATCGTTTTGTCTTTTCCCCAATCTAATAATAGATATCCATTGTTATTCGAAAAATTACCGATATCCCATTCTAGATCTTGGAAATTGTTATAAATGTAAACTTGGTACTATGTAGAATCTGTTTCATTTTTTACTCCATCATCGATAACTAATGAAAACTCTGTTGAAAGGGAATAACCTGAAGTAGGTGAAACACTTAATTTGCTCAAGAATAGAGCTGGTTTAACTCTCAAATTATATCGATTTAAAGTTCCTCCAACAATAACACTGATGTCTTACTATGTCTACAGATTTCCTAGATAAAGATATAAATTTAGTCGAAGAACTGATTTTTCAATGTATTCAATCTTTATTATTTTGAAATATCGAATAATAACTAAATAATAGGATGAGACATCTAGATTATAAAGTAAGTTATCAGTGACAACTAAAATGTCTTTATTTCCGATATCAGTATTAAAAATTTATTCAGTCATATTCAAATCGCTAACTATGATCTGTTAATTTAGGGTGACTGAACGAGTTTCTTTTTTTATTGTACAAGAAAATTAGTAGACAAAGCCAGAGGGTAAATTAGAAACATTTAAGGTTTCATTATTGCCCATAACTAAAGGTTTGTTAAGTGTTGTTCTACAAGGAATATTGTAAAATAGATTAACGCAATTCCAAGTGTAACTGAGACCAATTTTGCTTAGATTTTTAGCAACATCATTATCTGAAGCATTGACTGTAAGGTTAAATTGGTTGATTCCAACTATTCTATCTGATGTTAGGAATTCAGAGTAGAGCTAATTACTACCAATTTTCAACTTTTTGCTTAGTTTTATATCTCCAACAGAAATATCTAATAAATATTCTTAACTGGCTTTTAACTTACCTTCAGGTATTTTGAAGGACGTATCAACTCCAGTATCTGCCGCAATAGAAGAATCATACTGACTTGTACCAGAAGTGCTGGATTTAATTGATAAGGAAACTGGATAGCTTTCTGTTAGTTCCTAAACATTACCACCTGAGCATGAGTAGGAATAGATAGTAAAGGGGACTGCTATCTCAAGATTAGCATAATATGTAGCAGTTTCATCGAAAGTAGTTAAAAGTGATGGGTTAGTTGACTTTGTCATTACTTTAAAAGTTGTAGTTTTATTATATCCTAAGAAATTAGAATAATTAACAGTGATATAATAAGCTGAGTCTGGCAGCATAGTTCCTCCTGGTATTTTGATATATGAAGATCCATCATACGAACTTAATACAGAATTGATTGCCTCCTCTGTGCTATTAGTCGTCCATTTATTATAGATCATTGCTCTGCCTCCATTATATACTTCCTTGATAACTTCAATGGAAAGATCCATACAATAGGATATTGCATTTTCTGGATATGAGAGTATCACATTAGGAATAATTGCAGTAGACAAGACCAACTGAGTATTATTAAACTTTTCAATATATATATCTTAACATAGTTGTAGACTATTATCGATAAATACTTTTTCCTTAAATTCAATTACATCATTAGGCATAATTGTAGGGTTATTACCTAATTATATAATGTATTTGTTTCCATTCTGTTAGCAAATAGGAGATTCTCCAAAATTTGTATTTTTGAACCATAGTTAACAATTCTCTTTGCTAAAGAAGTAGGCATCCTCTGAGTTTGTAGTGATTGAGTATGTAAAAATTACGATAATTTGAGTGAAATCACTACTAAATCTAACTGATTCAGCGAAAGACAATTTGCATGATATACAATAATCAGATACAACAGGTGGTGGACGTTTACAAAGGCAATCAGGAGGTTCAAGATTGAATGAACAAGTTAAGCAATACGATTGTGATTAGCAAGTCACACATGGAGGTTAGCACTTTTAGCAATTCAAACTCTTTCTGTCATCATAATATCCAGTTTAGCAATAACATTAAGGGGCATTTTGACGATCTCCTCTACATTGAATACAATTATATTTAGATTCTAGACATGAGATACATCTAAATGCGCATGAATCACAGGATACTTAATTTAAGAATGTTCCGACTGGACAAATACCGATACAAAAGTCTTCCTTTCTTTCAAAGCCAGTTTGACATTCTATGCAATCTTCGTTTGTTCCACCATTACAAGTCTTGCATTCTAATGAGCATTTAGAACATATTTTATCTACAACATTCTTATAATACCCATCAGGACAATCATAAATACATTGACCTTAATGTTTAACTTTAGTATTTGGACATTCATCCAAACATTACAAATTGCCTAAACCATCATTATTCACCAATTTACTACAAGTGGCCTCACACTGATAATTGACGAGATTTTGATAAAAATTATTTTTACAAGTTCTTAGACATTCTGTTCCTTATTAGAAATATTTAGCTGCACATTTTGAGCAAGATGTATCTGAAGAACATTCAATGCATTCTTATGGGCAAATCTAACATTTTAAGTTGACATCAGGGTAGTACCCTTTGGGACATTGTAATAAACAATGGTCTTAATATTTTAAATGAGTATTTGGACAAACAGCTACACATTTCTTAAGTGAATCAACCATAAGAAGAGTTCCAGGGCATTTTTCAACGCAAACATAACCGTAATCACTTCTATAATAGGTTGGATTTTCGTCACAGGTTAATGAGCAAGTTCTTCCATCTAGATAGTAATTGGCTGAACATTTGGAACAATTATAATTTGTTCCATCATCACATCGAGAACATTTAGGATCACAGACTTTGCATGTGTCTACGTCTAAATATTTTCCTAATGAACAATAATATGTGCATTTTTATCCATCTACATTAAAATTGGCTGGACATTAATCGTAGCATTCAAAAGTAGTACCATCATCTAAGTAGTAATTTGGACATGTAGATTCACATATGAATGTTACAGTATTGTGATATTTTCTATCGCTTGGACAAATTTGAACACAAATTGTATCATATAAATAATAACCACCTTTACAATCTATGCAATTAGATGGTCCACCCTCACTACATTTATTACATTCATTAGCACATAACAAACAACCATTATTAGTTACTTCTGGATAAGTTCCATCAGGACATGTGCCTTAGCATTTTTGTTCGTAGGCATAGGATCCATTTGGACATTTCAAAACACATGTACTGTTGTATTGATAAAATTAAGGAGGACATGCTGTCAAACATCTTTAATTTAATGAATCTTCTAAAGGATAGTCGACTGGACAAGAAACATCGCAGTTTCGACCAACTAAAAACTAACCTGGAACACATTTTATGCAATTTTCACTTATTCCTGGTTAGTCAACATTATCACATGTGAGGCATCCAGTAGCACATTGTTGACAAACAAAACCGTTAAAAGATTTAGATTATGAAGTGAATTTTAAAGTTACTGTAATTACATTCTCCACAGCAACATAACCATCAGGACATTACATAACACATTTATTGAGAGAATCCTCAAATTGGTTTGTTGGACATGTATATAAGCACTACATTCCGTATTAAACTCCAGGAGCTAAACAGGTGTCCGTGCACTCATTTTCTATTTAATTAGCAAACTTTTTAGCATCAGCACAAAAGTCTTCGCAGATATTCTATAAGAAGTAATAGCCAAAATTGCATTTCGTGCATTCTTTATTTGAGCTTCCAGTACATTCATAACATTTACTATGGCAACTTTTACAAATACCATTTTCATTAAAAGTATTTTATGGACATGATGATAAGCATGTTTACAAATATTATTTATATCCATTCGGGCATTTCATGCTGCAATATTTAAGATCATCAGTCACTACTTGATATACTTCGCAGCCGTCAATGCAACTCATCTTATCAGTGTCTTTATAAATTGTATCACAAGTAGAACTGCATAATTAAGTGGCCTTAAGCAAATATTAATTAGCAGGGCAATCTACACACGATGTACCATTAATACAAGAATTACAACTAGTATCACAAGCTAAGCATTGCGAATTATCCAAATAATATTTGCTATTGCATTTTAAACTTATAGAAGAAGATGTATTTATAGTACTGAAATCTCCACTATATTTACTAATGCATTCATATGTTCCTGTCAAACAATGAGTTGCAATTGTTAGGGCAGAACATTTGTTACTACTTAATGTTGAACCCACAACACATTACGTACAAGTGTTAACATTAGAACCTCTTAAACAATTATCAACATTGATGACTAAACAAGATGGCGAGGAGAAATATTGCCCTTAAGGACATTAGAGTAAATCAGAAGAAATTAAAGTAGAAGGATTATTTTATGTTCCTGCCTCTTTGCACATGTTATATGGATCTGGAGTTCCTTTGCAAGCTATGCATATAGGGTATAACTCCCCAACCTCTATGACGCATGATTTCGTGCCTGGAGAACTGTAAAATTGATAGTTATACCCTTTGAATATTCTAATATTAGCGTATTTGAAATATTTAGAAGCATCATTGTTCCAAACAGTCGTTGTTGGATAATCTCCAATAAAATATTGATCTGATAAAGAATCACTATAAACTTTAAATGATTTTTTCCCGTATTCCTAAAATGTAGGTGTTGTAATGTCAAATAATGCCATACCTGGATTAGCGTTATCTGGATAAAAATTTAAATTGTTATAAACAGAAATCAATATTGGAATCCATTGGTTCAGAGGAGCGGACAATTAACCATGAGATTCTCCAACTACTCCTCCAACCTATACTTAAACATTGAAGGTTGACGAAGAAGAAATAAATCTTATCTAAACTAATGGATTCGAATTCTGGTCAACTCTGTATATAAAGTTCATTTCACTATTTGTATTCATGATGTAAACATTCACTGATATCATAAACTTGTCCCCAAAACTACTTCTCAAATTATTAAATTGAGCATATTGACCTTTTTAGAATTACCAACCCCATTTGGTATCAAATGTTACACCATTCTTTAAATCTCCAA
The DNA here is from genome assembly GCA_905182995.1 of Paramecium octaurelia. Taxonomy (NCBI): domain Eukaryota; phylum Ciliophora; class Oligohymenophorea; order Peniculida; family Parameciidae; genus Paramecium; species Paramecium octaurelia. The sequence goes on from CAJJDP010000080.1 coordinate 331,003, forward strand.
CATCTTAACTTGATGATAAAGAGTTTAATGCCGATGTAGTTGATGGAAGTAATGTCATCCAATAAGTGATGTATTCTACATCAAAATTATATGCTTATCTAGTTGTTTCTGTATAAAGATTGCCGTAATAAGTAAATTCTTTATATTTACCACAAAATCCATTGAAGTTGAAGAGACTTACTACTTTATTTTTAATGACTATTCCTGTTGAATCAGTAAAAGTTGAAATTGTTTTAAGTTCCAAGGCTGAAGAATATATGTAAATTCTGGGTAGTGTATCTGAATGTGTTACTAATTTGTAATATAATAGTTTTTTAGTTAAATTTATTGAAACCAAAACATAGATCCATCTGTTATCAACATCAGTTATCATTAACTCAGAAGTTTCTAATGTCATGCAATCCTTCGTCGTATAACAACTCTGAACTTTAAACTATTCATTTAGAGTGGCTGCCAGATGAAAATTCCTATTTTATAATTCACTTAATGTACGCATAATTATTGGTATCTGGCCCAATTAAGAAAAGGAGGTTTTTAGAGGTGCTTGTTGATGAATCTTTTTTGAACCAACCTGCAACTGTAAATGATGAATAGGCTGGACCCAGAAGGCTGTTTGGTATTTACAAAATATTAGATTACGTATCGCAAGGCCCAGACTAATAATTAAAACCCATTATTTACCTATACAGTTGTGAATGGTTTGTAGATAAAGTATCCAAATGAAAGGGAAAATAGTGAAAAAAATATCAGCATATTTTCAAAATAATTAATTTATATAATTTTCATTAAGTCAACTAGGACTTTAATAACGATTATTCTAATTATTAAATCTATTATTAAAGATCTTTGTCTTATTTTTACAGTAAATCTTCGGTTTCCAAAATTTTTTGATAATTTAGATAACTCATATTTTGGCTAGAAATAAAGAATTCATTACTAATTTTGATTGTAAGTCTTTAATTTAAAGTAAGTGAATAAGCATTCATTTTCCTCTCCAGCTCTTATTTAGACATTTTATATAATTTTAGTATAGCTTAATCGAATCATTTTTTTCTGAAGTTGACTTTCTAATTACAAATTTCTTGTATCTTATACTTCTGAAATTCGTTTAATGTTACTAGATTATTTTATCTGATTTGAATATTCATTCAATTTAACATTGAAATCATAAATTATTTCAAATACCTCATCCTTTTATTCAACTTTGAGAAATTAAAATAGTTATTATTCTCTTTCTAAATTGTAATTCGAGATTTATTTTCTTCATCTAATTCCCCCATCAACTAGTTTAATTTTTGATCATATAATTAATCTCTTTTTATTAACCAACTACTATTACTAGATCTATTCTTGATTTTTATCTTCTTAATTTTGGCCTTTTTTAGTATTCGTTACGATATAACTGTTTATTTTAAAAACAATCCTTTTTGATTTGATGGTCTTTTTACTATTATTGTTATTATTATTTAATACCTATTTATTAGTCTTCTTATTATTTTTTTCCTTTTAAATCATTTTCTTCAGTTCAGTTCATTTCATTTCAAATCAATTATCTTTTATTAATCAATAATTTCCACCTCTTCTAATAGCCTTTTCTATTTTAGAACTTGATGAAGATATAAGTGTATTTACTTTTCTTCTCTTTTTAATTGCTTTTTCTATTGCTTTTGTAAATAAAAATTTTTAATTGCTCTTTATTTTATTATGTAATTCTTTTAATTTCATTTAATTGTGCTGTTAGCTAATATTAATATAAATTCTAAATTATTTTTAAATTTTCAATCTAAAAAAGTCTGATATTAAGAACTATCAAAAACGTTGCTTTATGAATAATATAAACTTTCCTATTTAAAAACCAAGTTATGTGTATTATATTTAAAAACTATTTAGAACTTTAAGCATTTTCTAAATTATTATTTTTAATCACTACCTCCTTTCTCAAAGAAGTAACTCCTTTGCATATAAGAATTTTTGATCCTTAAGTTGGATTCCCTAATAGTGAGGATGCCAATTTAAGTAAGTCATCAAGTATCAATGCATATTTGCAAGAATCTTAATCAATTATCACACAATTACAAAATGTAACAGTCCAGCAATAGTTTAATAAATTTATTTCTTCTCATAAGGACTATAATTTAAATTATCTAAATTTTAGGTGCAGTGGCTCTTTTAGTATCTGGATTGAAATAAAAGTGAATAAATTGTCCAAATCTACTAGAGTGGTCATTCTTGCAGATTAGCTTTATCAAATGCTTCGAGAACAGGATTAGAAGCAAATATTTATTATTAAATAGTCTGCTCATGATAAATTATTCTAAATAAGCTATTTTTGATTCTGCTGCTAAATAAATTAAAAGTATGTTTGTTGATCCACTTTCTCCTGATATCATCATTGAACATATTCTTAACTCTTTTTTTAAAGTCTCAAATAATTAGTCGATAAAAGAAGATTTTGTATTCCTTATTTTGTCTGAGGATCAACTCTTAATTTACTTGAAGAATTATCTTCATTTATCCTTATAATTTTACATACTTCTTTTTCATTTTCTATCCAAACTTCATCATCATAACTCATATAAATTATTTAGTAATTATTAAAATAAATGAAAAACGAAATAATCATCCTTTTTTTGCTGTTAATAGCAAGGCCATTACAAGCAGAAAATGGTTTTCAATTTTTTGATTAAAAGGGAGATATTTCTTTTGAGAATGTTAAGGTTAATCTAAAAAAAATATAAAAAAAATAAATAGAACCTTAAGAATCTGTCAAAGAAGTTCCTAAATAATCGTAAACAGGAAAATCATAAAAAGAGTTATTAGAGGAATAATTGCAATAGATAGAAAAATATAAACCTTCTAATATTACTGTTGAAGGAGGGAGAGTATTCACGCAATCATAATAAAATTAATAAAAGGATTTGGATGAAAATTCAGAGGTTGATGAATAAACTGAGAGTTATGATGAAGATGAAATTGATCAGGAGGATGAGGTTCTTTTAGCAATCTAATAAATATCAGCAGACGCTTAACTAGATGCGATTGAGTTTATTTTCAAAAAACGGCAGATAGATTATTAAAGAATGAAAAACCTAATAGAAATGATTGATCAATAAGAAATTAATGTAAAAATGAATTAAATTTATGAACTCAGTTCTAAATACTCATTTTTATAAGTGTTTTAACAAGTTCTTAGTGAATTACACATTGATTTCATAGAAGATAAGGAGGACTATACTAATGAGGATGAATCGTCAGATAGTAGTGATAATACAGATGAATAAAGTGATAATGATATTGATGCAAATTAATTTAATGAATTATAGACAGATTTTACTTTTGATGATTTAATTGATTTTGATGATGATGAGTTATAAGATGGCAAATCTGATGACTAAGAAGAAACCAACCAAGATTAATAAGATGATTTTGATTTTTATGACTCTGATAATACTCCAGACGATCTGTATAATTAAGATTTTGAAACTTTAGAGTTAGATGATTCATAGTTCTAAATTTAAAATTCTTTTATTACAGACAGCTAGGTAAAATAATCAATTGCTGAAGAAGAAACTAATATTGAAGTAGAAGAAGAAGAACTTTTAACAGAAGAAGAACATACAATAAACTTTATTGAATTTTAGAAATAATAATAGCAATTAGAAGAGGAGTTAGTTTATTCTGAATTCGAAGAATTGATAGAATAAAGCTATTCTGAAGAGGAAGAAGAAGAGTTTCATTCTAATATGTAATCTTGATAAATTGATCTTAGCTAAGATATTATTTAGAATTCGCAAGAACAATCAGGTAACCAAGAACGTAATTATTAACCACTAAAAGTTGATAATCCAATTTTTCTATAAAAAGTGGAAGACATAATCCTGAGTAAGGAAGAGTAGGATTAAACATATATTGATGAAAATATACCTGTGGCAGTATTAAATTTTCAAGAAAGTGACAACATCTCTGAAGTAAAATTGCAAAAGGAATTTGAATTCAGCCCAAAAAAATTTGATAATTTCAATAAGGATTTAAGCTCATTGTAAGCTTAATTTAATATATCAAATGAAAATTTAGATCTAATTAATAAAAAATATGAATAAATGAACTCAATCTTCAATCCAGAAATTAAAATTGAAGAGAACGATCCGCTTAAAAAATAAGAATAATAATAACCACAATTTATTTAAATTTCATAATAAACAGAAGAGAATCAGGAACAATAATCAACTAGTACTAATGATTAAGAAAATACTAATGAAAATGAAGAATCTAAGGTTGAATCAGAACATAGTAATGAGAATGCAGATAAAGTAGAAACAATTGATAATAGGAACCAAGACAACTATACTGAAAAACAAATATCGGCTGATTAAAAGCCTGTAGTAGAAAAATAAAATAATGATGAGTAAGTCTAATAAGAATATAAATCAGCTTAAAAATAATAAATTCCTTTGAGCAAACCTGCATAACCTCATGAATTGGAGTTTGAGAAGCCACAATAGAAGTAATAAAAATCGGAGGAGGAAATTGCATAAGAGAAAGAAATGAAAGCTAGAGCTCGTTATGCTAAGAGATATTAGGCTTTGGATGTTGCCAATGAGGAACAAAAAAAGAAAGAATAAGAGGAAACTCACTATGTAGATGTCGACAAAAGCATTGATGATATTTTTATCATTCAATCCTTGGCTTCAACTAAAAAAAATAATGTTATAGAAATGAAGAACTTAAATGAAGAAACAAAATCAGAGCCATTATAAGAGCCTAATTAAGAAAATGATGCAAAAATTGAAGTATATAATTCTGTTACTTAAAAAAATTTGAGCAAGGCTAATAATTAAAAGACTTAGCATTTTGTAGAGGCTTTTGTTTAAGATATGTCTCTAAAATCATATACTTGTGATCCAAGCTATTATGGTCCAAATAAGGAGGCCCGTTAATTTGCTTGTTAATGCTCCTCAAAAATATTCTTATTAGATGAAGAATCATGGTATTTAGCAGGTACCATTTAATATTATAAATAATATGAAAAGCTATTTGAATAAATTAAAAAAACTATTCCATTAGTTTTTGTTGGAACATCTAAAGATAAAGTTTGTTTCTCATCATAAATGCACTAACCTGTAATATTAAATGATTTTTTAAGAGAATTATTTTTTAAGACCAAAATTTAAAATAAATTTATCTAAATTCCTACTATCATTTCAATGTCCTATATGTAATTAGAATACTCAGATAATTAAATTCATAATTTCATGATGGAAGCAGAATCAAATGATGAAATCAAACTTGCTTATGGATTTAATGTTCGCTAAATTTTAATGAAATTAGCTTAAGAAAATCTTAACATTTAATATGTGGGTTCATTTTTAGTTCATTAACAGCAAGTTCCATTTAGATTAACTAATTAATATGGTTCATTAAAAGTAGATACTATGGAGATTACTGTACAATTACCACAAGATGAATTAATTTGTCTACAAATCTGTGAGTAAATTTTGAGTGGTGATGTTGCACAACAATTAAAAGCTTTTATTAACTTCAAAAAAGGTTAATATTAAATAACTGTTAAAGTATTGAGTTCAAATGAAAGCTTTGAAATCTTTTATAGCTTAAAAAGTTGAGATTAATTTTCATTTGAATTAACAAAATTTGTTTTATTATATTTAATACTAATATTTTCGAACATTTATTAAACTTAATGAATCTATTAAAATGTAATAAGCTAATTTATTATTATAAAAATATAAATTCAATCTGTCTTTCCTCTTTTTGAATTTCATTTGATATCATATTAAATACTAGTGTAAAGTTTAAGGTCACACTGACATTGAGGAGCTAAATTTAATCAATAGATAAAATAATTGACAATCAACATTCCATCTGTTGAACTGACTAGAATAGTGAAACATCTTGCAGCTGCTCCTGTAGATTATAAAAATACAGTTACAAAGAGAAGTTATCCAATGTCTTTATTTTTAAATTTGACCATATTTATGGTAGTCTTGCAAACATAACTATATAATATTTAGATTGTAAAATTACTCAACAAAATGTTAATGATTATTGCTAAGTTTTGTAAAGAAGGGCAAATTTACTCCAAGAAAAATTACAGCTCTTAAATAAAAGTATCCAAGAGTGAATGATTTTTCATAAACTTTGTAAAGTGCAACTATGATCACAATTTATATTAATATAGCAACATTCTCAACATAAAGCTTCTATTTATTTTACTTATGCATATTATAAGGAATTAGAAAATGAATAAACAAAGAGCTTTGATTAAATTCAGAAAATAGTTCAAAGAAGATTTATTCAAATGACAATCCAGACTTTTTGATTCTTGAATATTCTTAACAATCTAAGGTGATTTCAACATGACTGGCAAAGCTACTATTTAATAACTAATTAATTCTGATAAAAGTTTCTTAATGCATTCAATGTGTAAGAGATCTTTTTGGATGATTAATTTATCGAAAATTTTTTAGATAAAACATAAAATACTGTTTTCTAATTGTTTTCAGTATTTTAGGAGAGCTCGAACAAATCTATGTTGTCGATAATATCAGAAAGAATGCAAAGTATAGATCAACTCAATATTTCGGTGTATTTTCATAAATTTAATTTATTTATTTATTTTCTAATCTTAATTTTAAAAGAATCATATTTTTTAATGATATATTTCAGAATTGATTCTAATTAATTTTCAATTAATTTATATTAATCTAAACAGATTTATGTTAAGGTGATCCAGAAATATTTAGAAAATGTAATAATAAATGATTTATCTTGCTATTTATGAAAATATCTTAAAGGGTATGTATTATCTTGGTAAATAAGTTAAAAACCAAAATTTAAGTAAGTAGAGTTGCAGCTTAATTTCAAAGGGCAATTAGTATATTTTTAATACTAAATTAAAATAATTGATATTGAAACAGTAGCTCACTGTTTGAATTTATTATTATAAACGAGTCTCAGAACTGGAATCTCAAAAGTGTAGTGATTTTAATACATTTATCTTATTTGAATAATCATTTGAATTAATAGACGATTATAGTCAAGATTAAGTTTAGTAAGAAATTAAATCTTACAAAAATTAAAGAGATACATTAATGATAGGAATTAATAATGTTTAAATTTGAGAAGGGGCTAATGTATTTAGGGATTAGTAAGAGAAGAAAAGGCAAATAAAAATAAAGAGTGTATTAAACGATGTATTTTTTAATAATTTTCATTTAATAATATATAAGATAACTATGAATAGACATATTCGATCAGGGTCTGAAAATAGGGTTTGGTTAATTGATTAAAAAACAGGGAGTACAAGTTTAAGAACATCGGCATCTCGTATACGTTTGGGAAATGCTAATTCCTAGCCGTCAATCCGATAATATTATAGTGGTTAAGTAATGCATATTAATATGAAGTACTTTTATGATAAGCACAAATCTTATAATAAGGACATTTCAAAAGTGTTTAATAAATTTAATAGATTGAATCTTTAACCTTAATAGCATAGTTTACAAAATCTCACTTAGGATCATTATGTAACAAGAATAATCCCAGTTTCTCCAAGTCAAACATTGTTTTTAGATTAAGCACTACCAGTAAAGGCAAACTCAAGCAAAATGTCTCATCGTAAAGTGAACTCGTTGCTAACTGTATTATTATTTGTCTTATATTGTTAAGTTTACACAAAAATAAAAGCTCAAAAATGCAGGATCCTTATAAAACATAAAATTAAAGGAAAGATTAGTTTTGATAGTTTTAAATCACAACCTGACTAAGTACAATTTTATAATAAACATTGATGCAAATCAATAGATAATTTAAGATATTGCTACTTTAATATACCTATTCCATTACAAAGAAGTTCATAAAGGGAAGCTGAATTATTACTCCATTAAGTAGGTAAGGAATTGTTGGATCAATTAAAGTTGGGATAAATAGAGTTGTATTTTTATTCTAAAGTAAAATTGTAATTAATTTAGAAAGGAGAGCCTTTGACATCCTTGTTTGATTGCCAACACCATAAAACGATAATAGTATCCCCAACGAAACAATTTAATGGCATAGCTGAGGCTAACAAAGTCTTAGAGTATTTGGATCAATTGGAATGTGTCTTAAAGGATCAGCTGATTGGAGAATAGAAATCTGAGAGTTTGGAGACATTTATAAGCAAGAAATACCAAAGAAACATTTAAAATATAGCAGATTATTTGCAATAGCAAGACGATAAGGTTTCTAATTTTAGGTTGAATTCTTAAGAAGCTGAAAGTTTATACAAAAGATGCAAATTAAAAGCTTAAAAAAAGTTAAATTTAGATGATATATTATAAAAAAAATTTAATGACATCAAGTAAACACCCTTAACTGAAAAATATCAAAATTAAGATGAATACTTAAATGATGATGAATAAATTACAATAGAACCAAGACAATTAGAAAATGAACATATTATTAGGTAATATAGTCGAGAATTGTAAATCCTATAAAAAACTATAATATAAAATCATGATCCAGATGCTGTTGCTCAAAGTAATGTTTATTTATACTTTTAAGTGGTGCTACTTGGGGGAAAACTAGTGAAATATGAGGACCCATAATATCATGAGTAGCACTTAGATAAATTGCAGTAATATATAGGAAATAAGAAGGAGAATCAGAACACTTATGAGATCCAATTTGCAAAGAGTGCACAAACGAGCAAAAATAAATATCAACATATCAAGACTAAAAAGTAGATCCTCCAAACCCTTTAAAAGAGGCAGAAGCTATTATTTACTTAAAACATACCTCAATTGATATAGGAAACAAAGCTAAACCGAAGAGAGTTATATTAGACATTTATATTATATTAAGCCTTGGAAGCTGTATCAAGTTAAATGGAGGATGCTTATGTGATTGGAGAGGGAGTGAGTTTTGAAGCGTTTCGAAATGGAATCTATTAGGTTTCAATGCAGCCGACTGATTTGGCAAAATAAATGTTTTAATAGATTGATTACAATTTTTCAGGGTATTTGAATTGGAGAGAATTTTTGAATCTAATGGTGGCCATTAGAGCGAAGACTTTGATGGATAGAGTCAATTTATTCATCAAGATTGCAGATAAAGATGGGAATAGAGCATTATCTTATGATGAAGTGCACAATTTAACTAGGATATGTTTAAGTAAATATATAAAAGTAATAAATTGTAAAATGAAATTAGGATGATTGTCAATTATTAGATTTGTTATGCGATTATTTTACAAAATTAATCTTTGAAACATTAGAAGTTGATAAAAATGATGACATACCTTTGGAAAAGATTAAATAAACAATTTTGGATGGTGGAGAGAATTGTTAACTATTAAGTATGTTCTGTGGAGCTGATCTATGAAGTTTAACAACTCACATATCATTTGTTATTATTATGATTATATTTCACTTTTATAATGGCAATTCTTGTTTGTCTATCTTGACCTCTCCATCTAATGTGTAAATGAACACTTGTAATTTTTCTTTCTTGAACTCCAAAATCAAAAATGATGGAATGGAACTTTAAAATATTCATACAACTAATACTTTTGTTGTCCATTGAATCCTCCTGTTGCTGAACCTGGATTGATAATATATTTCTTCTCGACGGCTGTGACTTTAGCAACTCCGGTGTGTCCTGTAATGAGGACATCACCTTCCATTTCCTTCAAAAATGTATATTAAGATTCTTCATCACCATGAGGCACAAGCTAAATACATATCCATATCTTACTTGATGTCCATGCACCATCACCATCTTCCATGATCCGATTTACACAACCTTTGTCTCAGGTACCTCTTTCACTTCATCGAAATCTCCCTTTACAAAGTGAGTGTTTCCTGATAGTGTTTTGAGCCAATCTGCAGTTTCCCTGTTGCCAACATTCCCTGTACAAAATACGTATTGGACTTTATTGGGTACAAGAAGATCTTTAAATTAAGGAGGCAAATCAGCAGCTCTTTAAGGAATGTTAAAATCACCAATTACTAATCCAAGCTTCAATATTTAAGATGATTTACTTCTCCAAATTCCTCGTCGTAATACTCAGACATTATTTGCCAATATTATTTATATTAATATATTATATAATAAACGATTCCATATTATTTCTAATTGAGCATTCTACTCTGAATTCATTCCTTAATTGAGTATTCTATTATCTCAATGCGCCGAATTTTGTTTTATAGAATTAGGATCTTTTTATTAAATAAAAAAAATCATTTAATGCTTTTAATAGTTCTAGATTCATAGACATATTATTTTTAAGTTCATTTGCATGGTTTCAGGATGTAGATAACAAAAATATAACTTACTTGGCATGTTTTTAGAATTTGTTAATATTATTATAAAAAATGAGACCAAAATATTAGTAAACTTAGAATGATAGTAACAGTCAGGTTAGGATTAATATAAAACATGTATCCCCCATTCAAATAGAAGTATTGAAGTAAACAGGTGAAAGGGTGGAAGAGAGCTAAAAAATTGGAGTTTACGCATTTGAAAATCAAAACAAATCAATTTTGGCATCTTCATCAGGATACATCGTGTGGGCCTAAAATCAATAGGTTTTTGAAATACCAGCCACTGATCAATACTTTACTATAGGAGTAATTTATAAAAATAAAAGCGAAATGCCTAATCAGGTAATAGTATTATTTATTTGAAGCAGGATGATTACGATATTAATACTGCATCTACTTCGTCATAAGCACAGCAATATTATACAAAACTGAGTTTCTCATAACTATCCCTAAAGAATTGCTAAGGCAACATCCAAATTTTAAAGTGGAGAGTGAATGTGGGAGATTTTATTTCCCCAACTATGATTCTAGGTATTTGCGCTGAAGAAAACTAACAAGATGAAATTGATTTGAAACCTAGGATAAGAGGTCGCATCATAGAATTGGCTAAGACGAAAACTATATTTTCAAGAAATGATGTTCTATTGGTAATTGATATTGCATAGACTTGCAACCACTTGAAAATTGAAAAAAGCTATTGTGTTATTTGTAATGAGAAGGTCATTAGAAATGAGGAAACCTTGGATCTTAATTATTCAGATGACATTTCTAAGAAGATTTCAAAAGAAATTGTACTTGACATCTTAAAGAAAAGGAAACTCATAATGGTGCTTGATTTAGACTAAACGATTCTACACGCCATAAAGGTTACGAATAGCTTTAACAAATATGATTTTTGTGATAAGTAGAATAAAATGCTACAGCCTGATAGTGATGGACAATTCAATGGGTTCAATTAATTGGGGTTTAATATTAAGGAACACTTTTTAGAAATGGCTTGTGATTCATAGAGCAAATTTATAATTAAATTAAGACCCTATTTCGAGCAGTTTTTCTTAACATTAATACCGCTTTTTGATATCTTCATTTACACAAAAGCAAGTAGATCATATGCAGAGTTCATCTTGAACTTTATTTCCAAAAGATTAAATGAGGTCATTCCTGAACACAAGCCTTTCTTTCCTCCACAACGAGTCTTATCGCGAGAAGATACTATATGTTCAAATAGTAAATCGCTGAATAGACTATTTTATCCAGGAATTGCAACTAATTTACTAGTAATTCTTGATGATAACGCTGGGATGTGGAATCAATTCAAAGAGAATCTCATTCATACTAAACCGTTTGTATACTTTGATGAACATTGTTCTACTAAAGATGGACAAGGAATTGCAACTGAGGTTGAATAAGAAGTATAAATCTACAATAAAAATGATTTCTGGCTATATACAATTACATAGAAATTGAAAGATATATCTGATTAATTTTGGAAGTAATTTAAATTGGCTCAAGATGATCCTAATTTCATAGTCGAGTTTGAATAATAGATATCTAAGGCTAAAAAAATTAAAACTGAAATTATAGAGGAAACCAATAATCGATTGGAAGAAAGAACCCCTTTGGATTTGATCATCAATAGAAAAATTAGTGTTCCAACGATATATTCAGAAATGAGAAGCAATGTATTAAATGGCGTTACTTTATTTTTTGCAATTTCAGAAGCACACGAAGATTCCATTAAGAGAGGATTAGAATATGCAAAGGATAAGGCTGTGTATCTAGGAGCCAAGGTTTACAGAGAGTTTAAAGAAGAGTGGTTCGTTGGCCAAGAAAATAGTTTTGTTATTACCGTTGGAAGAAGAAAGATTAGGAGTATTACGATTGCTCAGGAGAAGAATGTTCCTATAATACATTACAAGTGGATTGAAGATTGCGATAATTATTTGTTCAAAGCAGATTATAAACTTTATATTGAAAAGGAAGATGGAAACAATAAAAACTTAACTGAAGATGATTAGAGAGATTATGTATTAAAATGTTAGTTGATGAAAATATGAGGGATAAATTATTTGTTCAATTTGATTATAATTAAAAAAATAAATTTATTTATGTATTAATACTACTCATCAAGAAGCTCTATTTAAGAAAACGATCGCAACAGATCTTTTGGGAACATGCTTAATTCCACTAAATCTGATACTCTTTAGACTGATTAGAAACACTAAGGATGTTTACAACGTCTCCAATTATTAATCTAAGAATTAGATCGAATGGCTGAGGCTTAGCAAAGGGCCAACCAAGAAATAGCCTCATTGAGATAGGAACTGGAATAGGCTAAGCAAAATAACTAGACTCTAGTCTTGAATAATGGTTTCGATTCTGAAATTCTTGAAGAATTAAAGCTACAGCAATAAAAATTTAATCAATACAAACAAGTTAAAGAATAATAAGTTGAAGAATTAGAAAATGAACTTCTCTAAATTCATAAGCAATTCAAAGAAGAAAAGCTCATTCGTATGGACTTGAGTTAGAAGTTTGAATAAAAATAAATTGAAGCTGAGTTTTTATAGAAAGAACTTTAAAGAAATGCTGAAGAACATCAAGATCAGAATGATAGTGGCATTCTTAATTAATTACATGAAGATGTTATTGAGTTGCAATGTCAAAATAAAGAACTCAGAAACATCAATTTAGGTTATCAAAAACAAATAGAACAACTTTTAGAAAACTAATAAATAATGGAATAAAAATTAAAATAATATTAAGCTGAAATATCATTCTAACCATCCCCCAACAAAAGTTAATATGAATTCTCTTCACCACAATATAAAACAGAATCTATTAAAAAATACAATAGAACCAAGACAATGCAGCCCATGGATTTTGCAGATCATCAAAGTCTTAATTAATAACCAGCATCAAGGCCATCATTAAATATTTTTCAATAAAGATTATCATAAGTTCAAATAGGGTAAAAAAGTGATTTAGATAATCATTAAAATTAATAAGATACTATTAAAAAAGATTCTCTTAGAAGCAAACCTAAACCTGTGGAAAACATAAAGTATAGTAAAAGCAAGTTTGCTCAATAATCTTGATTGTGATATTTTAATAATTTCAGTTATCATAATAGTATTTAACTTCTTATAATTTTTCAGCATATATAAAAATAGACTATCTAACATTCAAATATTAGTAAACTATTAAGAGAACTATCAAATTGGAGAATAATGAATACTATCTCTGATTTTGGAACGATAATCATAAATTAGATAAATAACAACGGAAGGATTAATTAAGTTAGAGAAAAAAAGGTTACTTGATTATAAATAAGTTGCCAAAATAGAAGCACATGAATTTTCATTATTAGTAATAGATTTGAATGAAGCTATTAGATATTACATTGTCCTAGTAAAGCAAATATAAAATAAAGGTTCATTCCAACAATGAAACTGAATACTCCTTTTTCTTACTTTCATCACTCCCACATATTAAATACTTCATAAACTTTAATATTTCTGTTAAAATTTTCAAGAAGTTGCACTTATTCTTTAATTTTCTATGAGTATCTTAACCGACATATGCCTTTAAACCGACCTACTTTAGATTGTTTTTGCATGTTCTATTTGACTTAAATGATGAATTTTTGTATTCCACACTTTTTAAAATTGGAAATAAGCAATAATAAAATTGTAGAACTCGGTGTATTATAGATGATCATATATTTTTTAGAATAACCTTACACAGACTTTAAATAACCTATTGATTGATGATATTTATGATTTTATGGATATCAATAAATTTTTATCTTCATTATGGTAATTATTATCCACTTTGTTTAATTATTTCTTATGAATTAATTAATAATCTCCAGACTTAATTAAAAATCTAGACAAATTCCATTAGAAGTTTGAAATTTCAATTAAAAACCTCATATGTAATAATCAAATCTTAAAACAAGAATTTTCTGTGTTTTTTATATTAATGAGTATTAAAAATTAAAGCATTTTTGTTTTTCCAGAAGAATTAATCTAATTAGATTGTGATCAATATTTTTTCATTCAGAATTTTTCTATAAAATTATTTAAGAATATAATCAATCTAAACTAACCAAATGAATAAAATTAAGCTTTCCTTCAGAAGCCAATAAAAGCAAAACCAATTTTTTACAGATCAACTTCCAATGCTAACTTTTTTTTATGAAAGAGTGTGCATTTTTGGATCAATCAGTGCAGTAATTATTTTTTCTTTAGAATTCACATACCCTATTGGATTTGGCAATAGCAAATATCTTATAATTTGTTTGCCCTTGGTATTTTTCATTTCCTTTAAACTAATCAAAAGGTACCCAAAATTATTTAACTACATTTTACCTCTCAACAATCTTCTAATTGGTTTACTCTACAATATCAACCTTCTATTTAATTTCATTCCCGACTTAAATTTAATGATTGGATAGACAGTTGTTTTAGTTTAATTCAGCCTGCTTTTGGGTTCGAACTTTGTTCTAAATATGGCAATTATAATATTTAACTTTTCCACTTTAATTTTAGTGTAAACAGTAGTTCAGAAATCATTTAATGGAAATCAAATAATGTTCATATTAGGTAATCAAGAATAACATAATTTAGCTCTTATTTTGTCCTGCTTGTCTTATTACTCCAATGAATATCAGAAACGAGAGTTTTTCTTACTAAAATAGCGAGACGATGTGCAATATGGCAGCTTGATCGAACAATTTAGTATATAACTAATGAAAATTAAGTATGACAGAAGAACAAATTTCCTCAAATTAGAATCCTAAAATCATCCATAAGCAGGATTCAATTTCTCTACCTAAGAGGAGTTTAGATAATTCATCAGATAAATTCAAATTTTAAAACAACAAAGGAATACTCTGATCTAATCTAAAATGTCCTCTTCAAGAATAAGGAATGATTTTACTTAGTAGAATTCTCAAATTCGATTTCCTCGGCTATCTGTTCCTAATTTGGAGAATACTGAAACTCTGGAACAATTACTACATAAATCATTTACCTCTTAAAAAAATGAGAATTTTGATTTCTTATAGGGTTACGACACTATTGGGAAATGCGATTATAAAATAAAAATCTTATATATAATTGAAAAAGGTGAAGCGAAGGCAATAGTATTACTTTAGTAGAATGAAGTGAAAAGACAGTTAATTAAAGTCAAATAATAACGAGATTATCTAAGAAAGGTGATATCGTAATTTCAATCCATTTTTGAAATTCGAATAAAATAGTTGAGTTCACTTATAAATCCAAAGAAATGCCTATCATATACTATTTTATCTTCAGAAATATCGTTTCGCCTCGTTTAATTCATATCAGAGTACTTCTCAATTTGTATAAGCAAAAACGACATTCCAAAATTGAAAATTTCAACTATTTATATAGAAAATCTATTATAATAAATAGAAAACCGTATTAAGGATTACTTGGATTCAAGATTAATAAAATTTACATATCAAACAGATCACAATTTAATTATAATTAATGATACTTATCTAATAACTCATTTAATACTAAGTCTATTGTGTTTTTTGGTTCAAAAATCTCCAGTATAAATCAGTTTATACATAAACTAGAATTAAGAATCAAAGAATTAAGTGGCAAATGTGGATGAGATCATAATCAAAATAAACGCTTAATTTACTGGAACTCCAAAGAGAGTATTTGAAATAGATTGCTTTAATTAAATGATAAAAAAGGTTATCAAAATTATTGGTCCCACTGAATAATTGATTAATGAATACGATAACAATTAGTTTGGATAGGTAATCAAATTTGAATGTGTTATCTTTAAGAATATAAACTCATTTAAAGACATTTTTTCAAAACTCTGATTTTTATATTTATCCTTAATTGTATATCACTATTAATTTTATTTTATGACCTGACTTAAAGAATCCAATAATATCCTCAATCAAAATTAGCTAAAGAATGGTCATGTTTTATAAATTTATGAATAATTAAATATAATAATTACAGTTGTATACATGACACAGTTGCCCAAACTTATCCAAGAAACCTCATTATTTGAATGCAGAGGTAACCCATAAATAAATATGAAGAGTTAAAGTAACAGTAACCAGATAATATTATTTATGATAAAACCATGAAAAGTATAAAAGTACATTAATCTAGAGGTTTCGTTTTGAAAGTCGGTCCTACCAATCCGTATACGTATGTCAATTCTTAAGAATTAAATGTCAAGGGTTCCAATTTATACGTGCAAATATATGTGATTGAAAAATTAAAATTTATCCTTGAACTTTCTTTTAAAGATGAAGTATAGATTTCTATAATTAATGCAGTCTTACAAAATAATTGTAGGTCCAAATTTTCAATAAACATATTCAAAAAACAAAAACGAAGTTAAAATATCAAGTGCATTCATATTAACAAAGAAATGGATCAGTTTAGGATTTGACGTTGATAGTTTTTTCAAAGCTGGAGAATTGTAAGTAAAGATGCTAAGTATTCAATCCTTAGGTAGATTGAAAAGAATTTATGAATCTAATATTGTTAGCAAAATAAAGTAATAATAATGTATAACAAAGTGATGGTTAATGTCTGATTCAGAAAATATGTGAAAAAAGAATTTTGGAACTATTACCAATGAGTATTAGAGCATAATCTGAAAAGTTAGAAATTAGAAAATAATAACTAACTAATCAACAACGACGATTATCCACTATTTCTAATTCTTAAGAAAGGAATCTCGAAAGTTCATCAGATAAAAAATCCTTCTAGACAAAATAACTTAACTTTAACATCTAATAGCAAACTAAATTAAGCAATCTAAATGCATTAAAGGTCAAGTCCTCTTCATAACTCTTATTAAATAATTGTCCCAAGAATGTTTATTAGAGAAAACAATCTAATAAACAACAGGATTGCAAATTATTGAAGAAGTCAACTCCACAAAACCTCCTATACCTTCAAAATGTAATACGAGCAAACTAAGTACACAATTCTAGTTATAGAAAAAAGCTGTATAAAGTTTTCTTAGACATAATTAAGAGTCTTAAAATGGAAGTAATTGTATCAATGACCCTTGCGATGAAGCAAAAATAGATAATGATTAAAAACATAAATAATCTCAAATCAGCTCTGGAGTTAAGGACTTGTATTATGAGTGTGAAAATTCTGAATATTAAACCAAATATGGGAAGTTTTCAAACACTTTTACTCGTCCATTGGGATTATCATCCTACAATCATAGGTTGGTTTCTCGATAGTCTACTAATTAGAACTAAGGAAGTACTAACGAATATTTTTATTTAAGCAGCTAATAAATTGAATAAAATTAAAGTGTTAATTAAACAGCAAATGAAATTGAAGAGTAAATAGAGGCTCCAGAATTAAAAAGTAAAATGACAGAAGAAAGTTTCAATTCTATAAATGGCTTACAAATTAAGTAAGAAGATAGTTAAGAAGAACTTGCAGTTTCAAAATTCGAATGACTAATTTTTGTAATTATTAAAGATTCTATATTTATTTTACTTTCATTCTCAGAATTTTGTCCGTTTTAATCAAATAAAATAATTGCCTGATCATGATATAAAATTTCAAATAATAAAAAAATAAATATGAGTTTTTTTTAATCCTCTACTAAATAGACAATTAGGTTTTTGCAAATTTCATTCCTTATTAAAATTTGATGCCCTTTTTCATTAAACCAACTCTTTTGTTTTGGAAAGGTTGGGTAAAAAATTAAAAAAATTAAGATACAATATCAAAATACTTGTTTAGAACTTGAAATGACTAACTAAAATGATTTAACTTACCATTATTATTTAGAATGTCTTGTTCAAACTAAGTTTTAAATTTTCCCTATTAGAATATTAGTGTTAATAATCATACAAATAATATATTTAATATTTAATTGTATGAATAATAGAAATAATCATAATAGAAGACAGTCTTATCGAAAGCCTTATTAATCAAATTATTAACGAACCTATTTTCAAAGTAAAGAAAGAGCACCTTTAAAATAAGATAAATCAATTTTAAATGATCCAATATTATTTGACAATCCCCCAACCAAATAGATTATTCGTATTATCAGTAATAAATAATCTGATAATAAATATAAGAATGAGGACTTTAAACAAAATACTGAAAGAGTCTAAACAAATAATAAAAAGAAATAATTAGAAATTAAACACTTTAAAAATAATTAAGAAGACAGAAGTCCTGAAAGTGATAGCCTTTCAAATGACTATTCTGATTAAAGTGATTATTCAGACGAGAATAATAATTAAGATGATGAGGAAATGAGCGATAATCAAAATAACAAAAAGAGCAATCAGAATGAGCAAAACGACGAAAATGATGAAACTGTGAATAAAAAAAGTCAAAAAGTATAATTTCTAAACGAGGAGGAAAAGAATGGAGAAAATGGATATGATAATAATGAATAAGATTAAGAAATCGCATAAGATGAGGATAAAGATAATTATAAAAAACGTTAAGATGATGATGAAGAAGAAGGTGAAATAGAAGAAGAAGAGTAGTAAGAGAATAATTCCTATGAAAATAAAAAAGATGGTAAAAAATAGTTTGAGGAATATTCAGATGATTATGATCAATCAGAAGAAAGTGAAGATGATTATGATGATAATGAAGATGATTATGATGATAATGATAATAATGATGATGATAATGATGATAATGATGATGATTATGATGATCAAGATGGCTATGATGATGAAATCGAAGATAGAGTATAACCGCCAGCAAGACAACCAAGATTAGCTGATAGCGCAAAAAGGATGTTGGCTTTTGAAATGAAAAGAATAACACGAGCGTTACCTCAAGGGTTTGCACAAAACACTGTAAAAGTAGATAGCAGTAAAAGAACAACAGAATAATTTAACAATTAATAATAAAATTAAACAAATGATCTAAGGCAAATATAAAAAAAAGAATAGATTAATGCAAAGCTTATTGCAAAAAAGTAAGAATTATCATTAAAAAACAGTCAATAATAATAACTATAAAAATAACCATAGCAATAACAATAGCAATATTAATATCAATAGTAATAACAATATTCATAGAAATAATATAATTAAGAACCAGAAAATTAATTTAATGCAAATAGTTGGAAAATACCTACGTTCAATTAAAATCTTTAACCCATAAAATTTAATTTTGAAGCAAAAACACTATAATATTTATGCGAAACGAAATGGAAAGAATATTAATTCATAGATGATATGTGCACTCAACAAAATATTTAAGATGCTCTCAATCTTAAAATGTTTGATAGCACATTTGAAGTTGATTAGAACTATGAATTAAATACTTCCTTAATTGTGAAATAATATATACGACCCAATTAAGGAAAAAAAGAAACGGTATTTAGATCAGATGTAGGAATGATGTAATCAATCAAAAGATTGCATATGATATTTTGTGACAGATAGAAACGAAAAAAAGATGGCAAGTTAGTGAGCATTGTGGAAATCTTTTAATACATTTCTGATAGATTTAGGGCTTTAAGCACAGAGTTAAAACAAATAGAATCAAAAAATAGTAATATTTATATATTTAGGATCCAGTATCTCGAATAGCTAAGTAAAATAATTTAGTTGTTAAATAGTCCGAATATATCTGCTGTCATATTTAGAAATGATGTAGGCAGATTAAAGTTGGCCAGTTCTGTAGGATAATAAAAATAACTGTCATAAGTATTTGCTTGATGCACTTGATGATTTAGCGATCGATTATAAAAAACTATTTAATGAGATGTATTTAATCAGTCGATTAATAATTATAGCAACGAAAGTAGATTTTATTTGTTGGACAATCTGCCAGAGTTTATTTCGTATTACCATATTATGCTGAGTTAAAAGATTCTCTCCACTAACTCGATTATAAAGTTGGCAAATTTGGATAATATAATCTTTTCAGAATTTAATTATTTTGATAAATTAATTAAGACACCTGAATATTAATTTAGCCAGTTGGTGAAGGAATACTTAATATAGAAAAATTATAGTGCTTTGCTAGATCTTGGATAAAATAGTAACATTACTTTATTTTAACAATTTTTTATATATTTATTTTAAGATTAAATAGAACAATACATCGACAAATTTAATCAACAGATATTTCAGTATGAAAAACTTTAACTAAACTTTATAAATATTGGTTCAATATATCAGAAATGGCTATAAATAGATGATAAAATTTCCTTCATTAATAAAAGAGGAGATTTTTCAAAGATGATCTTTGAATAAGGCCAAATTGAAAACATAAACTATTTTTTCCGTAATGAAAAATCTAATCAACAGGAAATTTAATAAGAAATCATCAAACAACAATCTTAAAAACAAGTAGATTAACAAACTAAAAAGATGAAATCATCCATTTAAGATATATTGCTTCAGTTTTGTTAAAAGTAGGTTTTAAACAAATTTACAAAATTTTTAGCTCCTCATTTAGATAAGGTTGATGAATAATTGGGAAACTTTTATAAGATGCAAAGGATCGTGAAACATTGGAGATTATACTAATTAACTGAAAAGAGATACAGACAATTTGTGGATTTATGCAAATAAAAAATTGAAAAAAATGTTAAAAAATAAATAAAAATAGTTGATCAATCTAATTTTAGAATAGATTTATCAAGAAAACTAATCCAACAAAATCCTACTTAAAAAAATCAATATTATAAGATTGTCATTTTAAACAATGATGAACAATAACAAGAATTGGTTTCGAAATTAGTCTTTAGTTTATGCGATTAATAGCTTTCAGGATAGGATGATTCGATAATCATTGAATAGAAAGTAGTTTACTAAAAAAGTGAATATATTTTGTACATGAGCATTTAGATTATATCATCATTATAGAAAGAACGGACATGTGGAGCTGACATATACATTGCTATTGGAGATGTTCTAAATGTAAATGTTGGCAAACCCTGTTTATAAATAGTTTTTGATTAGAAAAACAAAATTGAAAATCAAGGGACCTTATAATTGGACTATGAATACATTTAATTGTTTGATAAACTTTATGAAAGCTATGAATTTAATAACAAATTAAACGAAATAGTCAATATGGGGTTAAAAAGTAGGAAAGTAGTAGAGGATTTGAAATTAATTTCTTTGGGTGATTATCTGAAAGAAATAAAAAAAACAGAATGTCAAGGCTATAAGAAGGATTAAATTGAATATTTTATTACTAGATGTGTTCAGGCAGAATTATGCCTGGAAGATGCATTAAATAATAATATCTATTCAGACGATTTACCTTAAGAACTTCTCTTTGATAGATACGTAGATCAGGAACTCATTTTAAAATACGTCGCTAAAGTACTACTTGGTTGTCATAATTTTAGTTCAATCCAGCAAATAGATTAATGATACCTCTCTGCAATTTAATTTAGAAAAATGCGATAAGTGAAAGAGTAGTACTAAACCAGATAAAAGATTATTTAGAAGAATACTTGGATGAAGAGGAATTATTAGATATACTAAAAAATCACTTCAAATTTGAAGGAAATTGCCAAGGAGACTGGAAGTTGTTATTTGAGTTCTGTATGGAGTAGTTGGTGTAGTATCTTGAGAATTCTGACATATATTTTGTATTGAAAGGAACTTACAACACAATTTTGGATCAAAATAAATTGAAAGTCAGAGTTCAAAAGGATCTATATCAACTACTTAATAAGAATTAAGTGTAACAACTGAAAAGTCAAATAATGTCGAAAATATTTAAACCTGAATGGCTTGATTTAATTGAAAATAAAAAAGTTTGCAAATGATTTTTATCAATTTCTATTAAATATATCAATCATTCCTCCATTTTACATAGACTTCGTCAGTTCTAAATCTCTGAGTGACAAATGTATCTTTGAAATTAGTAGGTCCACTTGAAAAGTACTCCAAAATGCCTAACCCATAAATTCAATTAGTTACCTGTATAAGCAATCATGGCTCCATTATCTATGCAATATCTTTCATCCATGGCTCCAATCTTGCCACCTCTGTCTTGGACCATAATAGACACCATTTCTTATAATCGTTCATTACAGCCAACCCCCCCGACGATAATGACATCTTTAGATTCGCAATGAGACATGGCTCTCTCTGTCACTTCAGTCAACATAGCGAAGATAGTTTCTTAGAGAGTAAAGCATAAATCTTCTGTACTTAAATCTATAGGAATGGGATTAGTCCACTTCCTGACGACTTTTTATTATTTATTTTTTCTTTTAGCTTTATCATTCCCCTCGACTTCAGGTAGTTTAACTTGTGGATAAGCATTAACTACATCTTCTATAAATGTTAATAAACCACTAAAGCTCATATCCATACCCTTCACAACATAAGGAGTATCAAGGACATAGTTCTTACCTTTTTTAGCTAATTATTCAATGTTATATCCTGGAGCAGGATCATTGCTGATGTTTACTAATCTTGCAAAACGATCGAGGCAATTACCAACAGCTATATCAATTGTTTCTCCAAATACTCTGTATCTATTTTTCGAATAAGCTATAACTTAGGTGTTGCCTCCGCTAACGTAAAGAACAGCAGGATTTTAGCATTAAGTTGCCAGTCTTCCCATTTCGATATGAGCAACACAATGGTTGACTCCGACTATTGGAATTTTATAAAGTAATGACAAAGTTCTTGCAACAGTGGCACCTATTGAGAGTGGTCCCGCCATCCCAGGACCTTTGGTGTAGCAGATAAGATTGATATCATCCAATGTGACTTTAGCAATTTTAAGTGCCTCATCCAAGACTTCCAATATATTATTTCTATGATGTTGTGCAGTTTGTTTTGGGACGAATCCAGTTCCTGGAGGAGTTATATAGGTTCTCCTGGGATTGGAGAGGATGTTGCCATCTTTAGCAACCACTGCAACGCCAATTTTATTGGCACTTCCTTCAATTCCCAAAGCTAGAAATTATTTATTCATAAATATATTATTATTCAAATCATTCTAGATTCTTAAGCTTGATCATTAAGATTTGCCAATTCTGATTCTTGACGAATCACTTAAATTTGATAGCTAACGTTGTTCTGCGCAGTTGGGGATGCCACTTTATGAGCTTCATTCTGCTTATGGCCCAACTTATCCAAGAAGGCTAATTTGGGGTCTGGTAGAAGTCTAAGAATCATTCTTACAAATAGTCCTCCGGAACCGAAAGCAACACATATTAACCTAGGATTAATAATAGATATAATTATACCATTATTCAATTCTTAGTCCATAAAAAGTATAGCAGTGGAAGACGATACCTCCAAATGTAACTAAAATTATTTGTAGTGTCAGAATTCCTATAACTATAATTGGGAATAAGATGTTGGTGAAAATGCCTTAAAAGATGTTTGGTTCATCCTTAATTCTCCTGGCATTCATAAAGTTGAATAGTTGCATCATCACGAAGGTGTTAAATATCACAGTAAATTGTCTTGATGGGATATATGTTTCCTTGTAGAAGGCTTCATAATTCTCTGAACCATCCACATAGTAGTCGGTGCTGAAAGAAACCAAGTTGCAATAATCTTAATGATTAGGACATAAGTGATTATTGGACTTCTCATCATAAAAGGTATTTGAATATTTGTATTACAATTTCCCTTCGAAATCTGAAGTCCCATCCTCTTGGCCGTGATATTCAGGAATAAAATCTTGGGCTGAAAACAATAACACCAGCATAATTATCATCTAATACACAGCCTATCCTAAAATGTGTTTGAACATCTTGGATGAAATCATGTACTCGTTTCTGTTATGAGGTTTCCTCTACAACAATTCAGGCGTAGGTGTTTCTGTAGCCAAAGCCAAAGATGCGAAGGTATCCATAATCAAATTGACCCATAACATTTGGATTGGTTCCAGAACTTCTTATTTAAGTAACACCGAAGATATCAAAGTCATTGTAACAGCTACAACATTGACAGTCAATTGGAATTGCAGGAATTTCTTAATTGAGTCGTAGATGTTCCTTCCCCACATTACTGCCTTGACTATCGAGCTAAAATTGTCATCTAATAAGATAATGGAAGCACTCTCTCTAGCAACTTCTGTGCCTGCAATACCCATAGCAAATCCTACATCAGCCTTCTTTAAAGCAGGAGCTATTACGAATTGAATATAAATATAATACCATCATTTGTACCATCCCCAGTTACTGCTACAACATGTCCCCTTTCTAGAAGTCCTGTGACAAGTGCATACTTATCTTCAGGTCTACTTCTAGCCAAGACATCTAGGAGAGGATAGATTTTGTCAAACTCTTCTCCATTTTTAATTGTGTCTACTCTAACTGGTTTCCCAATTTGTTTGGCTGTTGATTAATCTCTTGGACAATCACAAGTTGCTGTCTTGCACCATTTGCAAACTACACCTCCAATTCTATTAACGAAATCAGGACCTTCTAGTACTAAGGATCGTTCCTCATCAATCAAAATTCCACATTCTTTTGCTATAGCCTTGGCAGTGATCTTATTGTCACCAGTTACCATTCTAACTTTAATGCCTGCAGTTTTGCAATTAGCAACAGCTCCAGGGACTTCAGGTCTTAGGATATCCTTGATTCCTACAATAGCAATTAAAGTCAAATTTTCAGTTTCAACATCATAAACGCCCTTATCATTTTTGCTAGCTAGATCTTCAGTGCCATTTAATTCTCTGTAGGCTAATCCAATAGTTCTAAGAGACTACGATGCCATGGTTTCTATGGCTTTTTCAATATTTTATCTAATGGTAGAGTCAATTGAGATGATTCCTCTACTTTTTGAATGTAATTTGTTGCAACCCTCTAAAATGATCTCACTAGCACCTTTTATAACTAATCTTTTTCCAATGATCATAGCCATTCTTTTTCTTTTGCTTGAAAATGGTATTTTCATACTGGCAACATGTACTTCTCTTTCTTTTTCATAGACAATGCCACATTTCTCTGCAAATAGAATCATGGCTACTTCAGTTTTGCTGCCCTTTTCTTCTGGTCTGATCATAGCCGTGCCATTAACAATTGATGCTTATACATATAAATCATGCATTTAAGTAGGAAAGTAAGTACTTAAATTCAATTACTCATTATAAACATCAATATCCATAAGAGTATCATTCCAAATTGAGACCATAAACATTTTATTTTAAGTTAATGTACCTGTTTTATCTGAGCATACCATGTCTGCTCCTCCCATGGTTTCACATGCTGCCATTTTTCTAACTAAATTATTGTCCTTCAACATTCTTTTTGTGGAGTAGGCCAAGGAGAGAGTAACTGCAAGGGGCAATCCTTCAGGAATTGCAACTACAATGACTGTAATGGATATAATAATGAAATTCAGCATTTCCTTGACATGATCTTTTTCAAATGAGTTCTCCTTAATTCTTTCCACTGCAAATCTTAAGAGCAAAATGAGCAATATCAATGCTGCACTTGCAAGACCGAACTTACCTACATCCTAGGCAATGGCTTCTAATTTTTCTTGTAAGGGAGTGGTTTGGATATCCTCAGTTGCAAGCAATGAAGAGATCTTTCCAACACAACTCGAGTCTCCAACGACAGCCACAACCATCTTGCCTTCTCCGGAGAGTACTTTAGTACCACTCAGCATGACTGGAGACGAGACATCGTGTCTACCACACGAGTTTTATTGATCTTTTAATTTATCTCTCTGCTTTTTACAATTCTCGTAGGTATCCTTTTTTATTGGATCAGTCTCACCTGTCATAGCACTTTCCTATCGATAATTTATTATTTGATTACGTCACTCGTTAACTCAGCTGCCTCGACTACGAAACAATCTGCTGGTATCTCCATACCTTCAAAAATTTAAATTATGTCTCCCACCATCACTAAACTCTGATGCAAATCTATTTTACACCCATCTCTCCATACTGTTACTGTCTTTCTACTGTCGGCCATCTAATTTAAACTTTGAAATTATCTTTCCTTTTGGTAATCCTTTACATATATGCTTATTCTTTACATTCACTGCAGTCACGTTGCAGCATACAAATACAGCTACGAAAATTGCGAATCCTTCAATCCAAGCTAACGAGCGATGACTATCATCGGCTGTGGAAACTCCAATTACTATTGAGACGATTGAGGCCACCAGCAACACTCTCATGATGAAATCCTATATAGATTCTATAAGAATATATGAACCTCCAAAGCTTGTAAGAGCAATTGTAGATATGTTTTTGGTGGAATGACAGGTTTCTTGTTGTTACCAAAGAGGACTTCTCTCTCCTTAAAGTCATCCCCTTTCAATCCCTTAGTGAAACTAGTGCACAAGCTCATTTCCAGATTCTGCAAACCGTCAATATTTTCTAATTCATCAATCTCCTCTGCGAACAGCCGTTCTTGAGCAGCACTAACTATTTTCACCAAGGTCTATTTGGAAATCCTGAAACTGCCGCCCTAATGAGATAACTCCTGCGAAATAGACAAGTTTTATTCATCTGAAAGTACTACTTGCAACATCAATATAATTAATATATCGTTAAATTTGAAATTCTCATTATGATCTCTGAATCCATAGTGTATGTTTGGGGAGGTATAATCTCGCCTAAACATTCTAGCTGACAATGAAGGCCAATTGGGATTGGGCAAGAACCGAGGATCCTCCCAATACTATCACATTCCCAAGATTTGCCATTACAAAATTGGGTTTATCTAAGTTTCTTGCGGCAAGGATCACACCGCCCTTCTGACTTAGAACGGCCATGTGTATACAATGGGTTGCAATGAACATAACAAATTGGCACATGTCAACAAACAGTCCCTTTACGCTCCCCAAAGAATAGAGCAACTAAACAAGTACAACTTCCGATATTAAATAGAGAGTTATACAAGTTTCTTGTGGTTCCACTCACACTGCGTGTGTTACGTCTGATGGATCCCTCTTCACTTGGGGAGACAATTCTTGTGGCCAATTAGGAGTCAAGTAAAATGGGAATTTGAACAGAGTGAGCACTCTAACAAATTGCATTCAGGTGTCATGTGGCAACAAACACACATTGGCATTGACAGGTATTTACGTATATAAATAACATGTAAGATGCTTAGGAATGTTTTGGTTTTGGATTGAATGATGATTCTCAATTGGGAATTCCCAGATTGAAAACTGTTATTGAACCAACCAAAATTAAATTGCCTTCCTTATAGCAAGTCAGTGCAGGCAATCTATTTTCTGTGTTCTTGACTCAAGATGGAATTGTGTACATTTGTGGATTGGGTTTTGGAAATTTATAAAAATTAAACTATAAATGTAAGAAGATCTACTGATTAATAATAGAAAAATTTATTAAAATTGATGGCAAAAGCACTCCAATCGGTTTGACTTAATCGAATGAGTTGATCTTTTTTGAACTAGACGAATAGCTTATGAATATCAAAGATTTCTGCATGGGAGAATTAGTTGGAATGTGCATAGGAGACAAAGTTTATTAATGGTAATTTGATCCAGAATAAAAGAGAATTACTCAACTCAAATCAATTGATTAATTGTATTCGAAATAGATAATACATTTCTCTGCTGGCAATAGTCATCTGATATGCATTGAATAGAAGGGGTCCTCGTCCTTTATAGAGAGTATCTGTAGTTCAACTACAACTCTCAGGGGGAAGCACGAGGAGAGGAGCAAAAGCAATTACATTGAAAAATAAGATGGTACTCAGAGTTTGAAAATTTAACAACTCGAAAAATAACTGGAGGAAAAAGATAGATTGATCTAGCAAATGAAAGCAGATTACCAATCCAAATTGTAGCAGATGCAACAAAAGCAAAAGGAAATGGAGACTCAATTGCTAAATAAGGATAAAGAAATAGCTAAATTGTAATTATATTATTGAAATGTTAGAACAATAGAGTTGCATCGTCTGTAGGAAGATCAATAGAATAAGAATTCGGATTCTGAAATACTGCAATGTCATGTGCAAGATGAAGCGAGCGAGGATGAGGGCGATGTCAAGGTCCTAAAGAAACAAACATCATTACCCTATTAGTAAGCGACTCTGACCTATCATCACACTTCTCATTCTTAGTTACAAAACTATTCGTATCAATAGTAAGTCAAGAGTCCTGTCAAGACCATGATCCAAGAAAATCAATTTGAGGATAGTCTGTAGAAAAACAAATTCTGCAAAACCGACCATGATAGGGAGGGCAAGTATCAATCTTTGGAAAAGCAAAGGAAGAAGGAAGTGTTGAATGAGAGACCTCAGAGTTCGATACGGGAGAAGAGCAATAACAATAATAATGAGAAGACGAATCTTTCTACGATAAAATCTAGATTAACAGATTTGTAGAAAAATAAGGAGCAACTTGAATAGAGAATGAGACAATTTGAGGATCGTCTTAGGGAAAATAAGTTATATACAAAGTGATTAGATATATAATAATTAGTATATTTCAATCTGATTACTTTCTTTCGATTTTTTTCTATATGAAACTAAGGAATGTGAAGGAAATGTTCTCACTTTAAGTTCTTTATCTTCTTTGGGATTATTCCTAAGGTAGAACTTAGATTTGTTCCAATTTATCAATCACTTCTGGGTAGAAGGACTCAAAATTGTCAGTAGTGGTAGCATCACTCAGGAGATCCAAGTGATCCATGGCAAGATCTGGATTTAATTTTGGCTTTAGAGTAGGCTTCTTTGGTTCTTTTTCAAAAAAACTCACATACTCCTCATACGTCATAGATGAATTCAATCTTTTTTTTTATTCTGCCATTTTATTTATATTATTCAAAATCCATTTGATTAAATATGCATTTGAATGATACTATTAATTTAAGTTATTTATTATAGTTATGTATAAATTTTGTTTATATTTGAGAAATTCAAATAAAAAAACAATTTAATTTTAATGAAGAAATAGAAGTTTTTATATGTGATAAATTAATATTGGGAATGCTAAATCATCTTCTTGGTAAACGAGTGACTTTATTCTTCTTCTTCCTTTTAAAATTAGGATCGTTTTTCTCCATTCCTGCTTTCACTTTCTTTGATTTAGAAATGGATTCATCCACCAAGAGATTGTCAATTTATAAATTTTCAGACAAATGGAAGTACCTGATATTATTTCCTATGTAATGATAGTCAGCAAACCTCTAATAGTCAATTGATCCAATCCCACAGGATTCTTTCCTTTCAATGTTAATTTCACTTTGCTTAAATGAGTATTCATTCTAACATCCACTCCTGTGATTGTTCCTAAGACTACGGTCCCATTTTTCAATTCAACAATGACCTGCTCATTCTTGAGCTTCATCAGAAACCTGACTAATTTCATTTCTTATTTAATAATAATAAAAATGATTATTTCAATAATTCATCTCAACTAACTTTTAATTTTTATTTCTCACTCTTCTAATATATATAACTGATTATTTACAATAATCGGCCTTATAATTAGTATTACTATCGTTCTCCAAATTACACTGCCGATTCCAATCACGATACAAATAAGCCTTTAATATTTACATTCAATTGTACCACTAATTCAAGCTCAACCCATCAAAGGTTTACATCACTATTCCTCCAAACTCCACAATTAGATATTGCAGTAATCCTATCACCAAAATTGAAGAATATATCATCCAAGATCCAAAGAATCCACTAAACACATTGAATTCCAAGTAGACCATACGAGAATTAATCAAATTAAACAAAGTAATCATGACAAACAAATTGAATACCATCAAGGACTATATAAATAAGTAGAGTATTTAATTACTTAATGAACGAAAATTATGCAAACTATTATGATGTATATTGCAAGAATTATTATGTGAATGTAAACAATGATATCCAATAGAAATCCATTTTTATTCGGAGGTTTTTAATGATACAAATAAGAACTTGGTTTACAATAAGACAAAGCAAATGTAGCAAATAAATCAGTGATTAAATTGATCCAAATAAATTAAAGTGGTGATATAACAGTATCTCCAATTGCTGATGAAGCTATTAGAATAATAATCAATGAAAAGTGCGAAGTTATTTAATACTGAGCTAGTCTTTTGACTGAATCAAAGAGATTTCTGGCCAAAATGATTCCCTTATAAATAGAATGAATATTGTCGTCCAATAATATAATACCTGAACTCTCTCTAGCCAACTCTGTTCCCGATATTCCCAAACTATAACCTATATCACTCTTAGATATTGCAGGACCTAATTATACAATGTAATAATTTACTATCATTAGTGCCATCTCCACATACTCCTACAACATGACCTAATTCCTATAATTCTTTGACAAGATTATACTTATCCTCAGGTCTAGCTCTGCTCAGGACATAAATATCTTCAATGTCCTTCTTGAAATCTTCATTTTTATTTTGTAATTTATTGGCAAACTCAGCTCCCTCTGTTATGATTGAATCCAAGGCCATAATGCCAGCTTTAATTGCAACACTTTTTGCAGTTATCGAATTATCCCCTGTTATCATTACAACCTTTATTCCAGCTTATTTCAACCCTTCAACTGTCATTTTGGTTTCTATTCTCAAAGGATCCAAAAATAACAAGAAACCTAATAATGTCAAATTTTATCTATCAAATTCAAATTTGTTGTCCTATATCAACTGATCAACATTTTCATTTTTTAAGTCCACATCTGCATAAGCAATTGCAACAGTTCTGCCTTCATGATTCAATTAAATCAAATTCTATTCCAAACAATCCCTCATAAAATCATCAATCACAACTATTCCATCCTTCAAACTATAAAACTTAGTTGCCTATTTAAATATTATTTCAGATGCTCCCCTTACAACCACCCTATTATTGTTAATTATTGTAGTCTAACCAATAATAAAATTGTCTTACCAATTTCTTTCTTGCACTATCAAAAGGTATTTAATGAGTCACTTATTTCTTCCTGTCCTCTAAATTAAGGCTCATATCTTAAGCTACCTAAAATAATGCGATATCAATAGGAGTCCCTGAATTTGTTTCCGGATTGTATGCATTATTAATAAAACAAGCATCAATAAATGCCTTTTGGAATTCTTATGGGAAGTGGTTAAATCTTGATTAAGTCAACTCATCTGTTGTATCATTCATGAATCTATCCAATTAAATTCTATTTTGTGTGAGAGTTCCTGTTTTGTCAATAAGCAACTAAAAATTATAATAAAAACTACTTAGTCCATAAACGGCAGATTTTCCAATTAATTGAGTTTCCTAACCAAATTTTAGGAGTATAGCATCAAATTTACAGTTTAAGCTAATTGAAATTAAAAATGAGTAATCAATGCCTTGGAAGCATTTCCAGATATTAACACAATGATTAGATTAAGGATATTTGAAAATGTACTATATCCATTAACATTGGAATTACGATACTCAATCATGTATCTAGCGAGAAGCATAAAAATAACAACTATAGCTCCAACGAATCCAATAGTTTCCATTTTAGAAGAAATAGTTTCAATTGCTGACAAGATGGGTGTCTTGTTGTCCTCCTGCTTTACTAACACCATTATTCTGCTGGCTTGAAGTTCTAATCCAACAGCCAAGACCAATAGTTTTCCACTTCCCTTGATTACCTTAGTCTAAGCAAAGGCTAAGTGTTTATTTGGCGAAATCGGCTATTTCATTTGAGTTGCTTCTTCCAATGTAATTTTATGAATCAAATCCTGTTCCCCTGTTAGGTAACTCTCCTAAAGATGAGGTAATTACAAAAATCAATACATCAATTTCTAAATTATTTTATTCAACAATCAATCCGTCTACGTAGAGTTAATCATTCTCTTACAAAAGGACTACGTCTCCAACCACTAGATCTCTTGCGATTAGAGTTTCCTCTTATCCATTTCTCAACACTTTTACAGATTTAGATTATTCATCCTAAAGCAAAAGTTTTTTTTTATTGTTATCAGCAATTTTCAACTTTGCTTATTTAATTGAAATTATACATGAATAGCCGATATTATGAGATTCAAAGAAATTAATCCAAAGATAACTAAACTTTCAATCCATTCAATTCTATAAATTCCTTATGTGGATAAATATTTTAAACCGAATGCAATTAATGACAAGGTTAAGAAGAATATCGATTTAGGTTTCTTAGTTAAATTGATTGTTTACAAGTAAATTAATACAGAATGCACTCAAGAAACCTATCGAATCCAAATTCTCAATCTGATTGACACCAAATACCTGTTGCCTCAATCGTATATCATTATCACCCAATCCTTAAGTGGTGTTGCTCTTTAAAGCTTCCTCAAAGCGCTTAGTTGAATTGAACTAGACCATGCTGTCTCCAGAATTTTAAGTTAATCCAGAAGACAATATCTCTTGAATTTTTTCTTTAGATACTTTAAACATAAATAATTTAATATATAATTGAGAAGTCTAGTAATTAATATAATTTCCATCCCTTATTTTTATTTACTTTTTGAAATTTCACATTAACTTTGTTATTCAATAAATATTGTTGCTCTAATTAAAGTAAGTTAGGTTTTCCATCACATTTAGTGATATTAGTTATAGCTTTTGAACGAGAATCTTTCTTTATGGTGATCTCCTAAGAGTAAATCCAACACGATCAACTACGTTAAATAATCAGTAATTGCTAGAAATAATACGATTTTGTTAAAGTATTTATGAAAATAGAAAATTTTTCTTTTCAACATTCATATAATTTTAGAAAATAATTAAATGGAAGTCATCTATTGTTAGGATTAAGATCATACTGGAAATCCACTAAATTTATTTTGTTTGGACAAAGAATGCCAAAGTAAAGGTTTAATTTGTTCATTTTGTTTGTTAAAGTCTCATTAAGAACATGTAAATAACGTATTCCCTTTAAAAACAATCATACAGAATCTTAATAAAGCAAATAATCCAAAAAACCAATAAGAATTGTATAACAAAGGCAACCAGATATTTGAGAAACATCATAAAATTAAACAAACCTTTAGATCAAATCTAATCCAAATCAAAGAGATTCTTAACAAATTAGAAAAAGAGATCTAAAAACAAATTAAAGTCCTTGACTTAGAAGCAAGCTTATTTGTTGGAGACGCTTTTGAAAAATCCATTTCCGTATTAAATAAGTAGAAATTACAAAAAGAAGAAATTGAATAAGCTATTGAAAAAATTGAACCTCTGTTAAAGACTTGCGATGGACAGATTTGGATCCTTAGAGAATCAGAAATAAATCAGTCAGCGTAAAAGCTACTTAAAATAGCTGAGGTTATAGAAAGAGAAAGCAAGTATTGGCTTGAGAAAGTACGTTTATTTCTTAAATTTAAGTGTCTTCTCGATCTTAATAAGCTATATGAAATCTGTTAAAATCCAATTAAAAAATAAGTCTAAATACTTACGAGTTAAAACAGATATTAGTTGACATATGAGTAATGGAATTTAAAGGAAACCGATGCTATAAGTTTTAGATCCAAAAAGAAACATGATATATGGTTATCAGGCGTTGGTTTATATGAAATTACAACTAAGCCTGAATAACCACTCTCATTTACTGTTCAAATATTTGAAGGTGCCAATGTCAATAGGTTTAGTATTCATTAATTGTATTTTAGTAAAATGGTCATTTATGAAGATACTTTTTCTGTATAACCAAACATTAATTTTTGTAATCACATAGGAAAAATGTGCTTCAACAAGGCTATTAAGATTGAATTTGATAAGCCCTACACTATCGGTATTATTTATTTTATACGAAGCACTTAAACCAAATTAAAGTTGTTTAAGTTACTACGGTGCCAATGGTCTATTAGAAACTGAGGAATTTCAATTTTCAGAACCTTCATTCACTCAAGAATTTAGTGATAATTCAACTACTATAAATTAAGGGGTCATACCACACTTCTATTATGAAGAATGATACTATTTATAAAAGTATTTGTATAAATTTTAAAACATCATAGTAATGATTAAAAATTAATATTCATGATTTTAAAGTGAGACATAATGAGATTAGGAGAACGACTAAATATTAATCTTTTCAGGAATAAAGTCAAATTATTGGATGAATAAAATGAGTCAAGAGGGTTATTTCATTATAGAAATAGTTTATATATTTAAAATAAGTAATCTATTGCATTTATTTAAATAGTTTAGGGTGGGACCTTTTTTTTTGATTTTAATGATACATAATATAAATGATATATAATATAAAATTTACATATATATATGTTTATTTCGTTTTAAATAATATAATGAATGTAATGGATTTGTTGAGGGATAGAGCATAAGATATTCGGCTGTTGCAAAATAGTCAAATGGCAATTAGACAAATAAGTATTACTATTATTTGATTTTCTGAGTATAGGGAGAAGATTCGACAGATAATTGAAACCGATTTCCTGAATTAACTATCTCAAGCAAAGAAGATTAGTAAAAATGATCTCATGCTCTTACAAGAAACTCTGAGATTCATAATCAGAATCATCGCACTTAACTTCGAAGTTCTTAGTTAGAAATATATTATAGATCAATAATCTAGAAGCCAATTTTGGTTCAACGACTAGGATCATCCTTGAACTATATCAATATTTTGGTCTATCATCCAAAGCAGAATTGTTATAGAGTGAGAAGCCTAGCCAAAGCAAATAGTCAGTTTTTTTGAATTTAGTTCAACATCTTGTTGACATCACAAGAATGGCTTTAGAACTAACTATCAAGAGTTAAACCAATCTAAGACTGTTCTGCTTAGGCAAGGAAATCGGAGAGAAGGGGGTTCCCAATAATAGCAAAGTGCCATTACTGAGGAGAGTGCAAAGAAGCGAGTCTAATCACCAGGACAAAGTCTATTAATCCAAAAAGTCCATATAGAGGTTAGACTCATAGCACATCTATGAATCCCTTCCGAAATCCTAGAGAACGATTGAAGAAACTCGATATTACTCAAGAGATACATCAGCAGTTCGAAATCCTCAACAGAGGAAAACTGAGATCCCTCAAAACAACAAAGCCCTTCCTTGTATAAATCAAATGAAATCGATTCAGCTTAGTTTATATCGGCAACTCAAGTAGCGAAATTCTAGTATCCATAATTCGATATAGACATACATAAGACAAATTTACGATAAAAACACAATAACTGATTGATTTAAATATCACATTTCTACAACTCTCATAAATACGTCCTCCAAAGTAGCTTAGCTAATTCCCCAATCTTGGATTCTCAGTTCTTCTTTCTTTGATTCTATGGATTGAAACACTTCAGAAACCACTAATTGATTTTTCTCCACCTGATAGATGAAATTGCCGTTAAATTCCTAAACAAGGATGGCTTGGGGTAAGATACTTTTTAAATAGTTTTTTATCATATTTTAATAATAGTATTGGCTAAACTAAAATGATGTAATTACTTATGAGGATCATTATTCTTTTGCAGATAAAGTTCCTTATGGGAACTAATAAACAGATGATAACCACCTCCATAGATACTCTTCAAATGTGTTGATTAACCAATACACCTTAGGACTCCGGAACTTATGATGCCAATCTACAATAGACCGATATAATTACTCTGGTACAAAGGACATCTGCTTCTTCCATTGAGTGAGTAGTCAGCACCATAGCCCTCTTGCCTTTACAATGAGATATAATGTCCCAAAGTTACCTCCTGTTATCAGGATCTAGTCCAGTTGAGGGTTCATCCAAGAAGATTATCAATGGCTCACCTACAAGTGCAATAGCGATTGAGAGTCTCCTCTTCATGCCTCCTGAAAGTTGATTAGCATAATAGTTGAAATAAGGTTCTAATTTGACTTCTGCCATGCTCTATTGCACTTTGGCACGCTCGTTCTGTTTGTCTATTCCTTTTAATCTAGCATAAAACAATAAGTGTTCTTCAACAGTCAATTCTGGCCATAATAAATCAAATTAAGGACATACCCCAATATTCATTTGAACAGATTGCATATTAGTTTTAATGCTATATCCACCCACATAAGCCTCTCCATCGTTACATGGATACAATCCAGTTATGGCTGATAAGATTGAGGTCTTCCCAGCTCCATTTGGACCCAACAATCCAAAGATTTCACCTTATTCAACTGCAATACAAAAACATTTAACAGCCACATTATTTTAATAGGTTTTCCTTAGGTCTTTACAAATGAGTGGATAATCCTCATAATTTTTGATTCTGTACACCTTGTCCCTTTCATTTTTAGAGTCCTAATCTTCTTGAGCATCTTGAATATTAATTTTGTATTCATCCTCGTCTCTGAATTCTATTTTTTTCTTTTTGAAGAGTCTGAAAATCCAGGGTTCACTTGAAACTCCAAATTCTTGTGGAATTATCTCATGAAGATAAACACCCAGAAGGCCAAACACAATGAAATTCACATAGAGTGAAATTATGCATCCTTATACCTCACTAGTCAATGGACTTAATTAACTTATACAGCCTGTTTGAGCACAAGCTGAAAATAATAATGTGTAGACGTACCCATGGAGAATATGTAAATAATTCTGTTAAAGGCTATTTGTGGTATCATTTATAAATAGATTGGTATCTCATATGGATCTGGGTAAATGGCGAGATTGGCAGTTAGTGCAATAATGGACCCCCAAACTGAGAGCAAATATCCAATAATGGTAGCTGTTCTGGCTTTGCTTACAAAGACTTAGAAGAAAAATGACAAAGAAATCTAACACAATCCCCATCCAGTTAAGACAATGATCTAATGGGATATTGAAAATGATTACCAGAAGTTTAAGATTGGTATCTGTAAGTAATGCTATTCCTACAAGGTAGATGCCTGTAAAGAGAAAGAGGGAGAAGGTCAATAGAGTCATCAATCCTGAGAATAGATACTACAATATCCAATAATCCTTCATTTTCATTCCATTCATTTTCATCATTTGCAAGAGTCTCTCCTCCTTCTCCAGAACTATTGCATACAAAAATACAGGGAGTAAGAGAGAAAGTGACAACGGATAGAGCATGGCTCCGACGACATTGATCAATTTCAAGAGGAAGCTTTTATCCTGTCCCTTGAGTGGCATGTATTCAATTCCTGAGACCAGCCAAACATTGGGGTTGTGATGATGCAGCAAAGCTCTGGAGATGAGATCGATGGTAGCTATTTATCCTTCGGCCACTAACATCATGGTGTTGGTTTTGTTGGGCTAGACCTTATTTTGATACCTAGACGGATTGGTTGAATGGGGATTACCTGATCTTGGTTATGCCGTTGCTTCTGTGATACTCGTGCAATCTGATGTCATTTACTTGGATGCTCATGTTGATTTTCTTTTCGTTAGCTTCGAAGAACGTGTATGCTCCATCAGGAATCAAATAGAGGTCTGAGAGGTAATATAACGTGTGTACCTTGTAGATCGGATCCTCTCACAAAAGGCACAGTGTGTAAATATTCTATTTGATGATAAATATCCTAATTTATTGTGCTATTGGGCTACTATAGGAATGGCACGTTTTTAAATGCTAATTCATGGTCTTGCGTTTCGTAACTGCATCCCGGGCGTTGGAGTATGTGTCTCAACAATCCAAGCGATCTTAATTTAATATGCACAATGCTTACTAATTTCCATCATTATAACCCAAAAACTATTTGTCCTATTCTCGCAACTGGGAGCTGTTGAAGTAATACCTAGAATAGAGTATCGTTTCGTACCACTGCAAACATGTCAAATTGAGTAATCCTGGCAATCCCGAGTAGATGACAGGCACATTGAACAAATAGGGAAAATCCAATGAAAAATTGGCTCCTTTGAATTGATCGAATGCCACCTCCTAAATCAAATATACAAATCCTAAACACAAGAGGGGAGTGAACATCTAACATAGATTGGTCCCAATCTAGCGGGATTACAGAGCAGCATTTTTATAAAATAAAGCTCTAAATTAATAACTCTTCTTCATTTAATTTAATATGCACTCTAACAATTACAAATCTAACTTAAAGAACGATTTCAACGAATATTATTCTGGCCAATTGAATTCTTCGCTTCCCAGATTTCAACTGATGAAGGAATTGTGTAAGGATGGGAAACAGGTGCATGAATTCATTCCATTCGTTCGAGAACGGGATCAGATGAATCGTTTGGTTCGCATCAATTCAGAGAAGCATAAATTGCACACCAACACTTCCAGATCCCCATCCAATAGAAATCGCACTCCTGATCAATTTTGGCAATACAACAAAAATCACATCATCCCAGAGAAGAGAAAAAAGATGAGCTTCAAATTCAATTATTAAATCAAAATTGACCACAAAAGTGAGCAACTCCTCAAGCCTCTCACTCCTCAATAGGGCTCTGTCGATACTTCACAGTCGAAAACGGAAAGAACTTTAATTTACCCTCCCATTGAAACAAAAAAGAGAAAGAATAACCAATTTATTAATCCTAATGTAAGTGCACGGCAGAGTGAGGAACCGAGGAAGCAGCAGATGAAGATTCCGCTGGAGATCCTGTAGCCCTACATAAACCAAGAGATGGAACAGATGAAACAAGATCTCTTTTTCAAAGTAGATTAAGATTATCAATTCCCCAGTGATTTGACTGAGAAATTGATGCAACAAAAAAAGTAATTATCGAATATTAATTGTCTTTCTTAAGACACATAGAGAATCTGAGAAAACGACTCAGGGAGTGGGGTGAAATGAAAACTGAAGAAGATATTGAAGATTTGAAACAGCATGCTAAATTCATACTTTCTAAGAATTCTTGATTAGTTATATAATTAAATAATTTAATGAACACTATTGATTCAGTAGAGTCTTTTGATTGGATTCACGAAATAGCAAGTAACGAACAAAGATAAGTGGAAAGGAGAATAGTCCTTTATCTTCAAGGTTTGGGATTGCAATACCGAACAGAATCGACAAAGAAGTAGGACCAGTATTTTTAAAAGAATTTCTCCTTCAACATCAATCTAAACTAATTGCAGATGAAAAGACAATCACCCTTATTTTGACAAATGAATTTTCTCTATTTCTATATTTTAAATATAAAAATGTAAACACATCACTTACTTGCTACTCTGAGAATCGAAAAACCAACCCAAAAACCATAATTCTTGAAAATCCTCCAAGATCACAACATTGTCAATTGCAACAACGAACAAATCGAATTGGCTTGGCAACATTGTCAATTTAAAGAATATAAATTAGTTATAGATGTCTTGCAATAACAAAGAATGAGGAGCATTTCATTGAATTCCCAAAAAATTTAAACCAAATTACAACCCCTTG
The DNA here is from genome assembly GCA_905182995.1 of Paramecium octaurelia. Lineage (NCBI taxonomy): Eukaryota > Ciliophora > Oligohymenophorea > Peniculida > Parameciidae > Paramecium > Paramecium octaurelia. The sequence continues at coordinate 370,547 of CAJJDP010000080.1, forward strand.
TATAAATCTTCGATAAAATGGATAATGTTAGGAAAAGAGATGGAGATGAAAAAGAAATTAATAAATAATTGAGTGCCTTGAAATTCGAAGCCGAACGTAAATTAAAAGACTTCATCAATGAATCCTGCTTGGATCGCAGTTTCACTCAGGTTTTACAAGAAAAAATAGTCGAATTTCAAGGAGAGAGAAATAAATTAAATGAAGAATAAGGCAAAGAAGGTAGTTAAAAAGCCTAACAAAGATTGATCGATCGACAAAAGCTTAAATCTGCAAAATTGCACCAATAAATTTAGTTCGTCCTGCATAATGATGACAACAAAGTAAGGGCATAGGCAATCTGTACCAAATTGCTTAATACTTCAGTTCCTAGATACAAATCCACTTTGAATGATAAATAAGAATAAAGAATAAATAAAATAATGAATACTAAGTTTTTATTATGAACACTTAATCATTCAATAATGTGATCACTCCCCATTCCTTGGATTTTTATTAATATCATCAAACGAAGAAAAGTAATTGGAACCTAAACTTTACTCAAAACTGGGTTGACTTCACTTGATTACTTGAAAATCTTGGTATCTGAGATGTTCTCCTTAGAGTTGGTTATCTACATAGGTTATATAAGTGGGAATGCTCTGACAATTTCATGGAGACTTTAATCTGCCACTCCTAATTCTCCTAGTGAATTAAATGTTATAATACCTTATATAGTGTCGTCAAAGAAGGAATATAAAAGGGTTTACTCTGGAGAATTCTTTTTTTAGGATCTTTTTACAACATTTATTTCAACAAATCTGAAATATCGTTAGAACAGTTCTTGAGATGGATTATTACACCTTTATCTCTTGTTGTTTTTAAGTATTTTCATCACTGCTACTATTTCCACTAAATAAAGATTTTCTACTTAGCAGCTTCTAAAGATATCACCTAACACCTAAACTAAAATATCAACTTTGCCAGTATTGATATTTATCAATGAGCATTTCTGGTGCAATATAACCAGGGGTTCCATATATCTAACGTTGAGGCATTGACAATGGAATTGCTAATCCAAAATCTATAATTTTAACTGTTTCAACTATATTTGGTTCTAAAAGTACTAAGTCTTCTAATTTCAAATCTCTATGAATTACAGCGTGGAAATTCAAATAGAAGAATCCTTTTAAGCAATTTTAATGATTTTAATCATAACAATACACTCATGATTGACTTTATTTAAAAAATGTTCAATTATGCTTTTTTAGTAAATTGATACAACGTTTCGCCTTTTAGTAATTCCATAATTATGTAGTAAGTATTCTCACCTTGATAAAGGTCAACAACTTTTCCCTTTTGAAATATGATCCACTAATCTCATTACTTCTTATTCTAAGATAAGCTGATTCTATCATATTTCAACATTTTACATATCTTTCTTAATTCTTTCTTTTAAATATATAATCTTTTCTGATGCATTTTGAAGCAAACTCATAATATGTAAATCTTGTTAACTACATTATACACTTTATATAATGCTCCAGCATCAATCACTTCCTGACTCTAATATATTGATGATATATTATTGTAACAATATTACTTAGAAATTTTAATGACTTTACGTTATAATATATATATACGAGTATGCAATTCTCCATACATCTCTATACACGGATTCTAAGTCAGCTTTCTCAGCATGAAACTATTTAAGTTTTTGTTATTTTTATTCTAAATGCAATCAGACGATTTTCTTCAGTTTTTCCAAAACACTAAAATTTGGACCATCAGGTAAAGGATGTACTTTGATTGTTGAAAGTTTAAGGACTCTTTTAGTGTTAGGGTCTTCTTAATTGTGATGTTTCTATGCGATCATCATAGATCAAAAGGTAATAATGTTTGTCTTTTAAGAAATTCTTATGTTGACATCTAATCTATAAGGAATTTTTGATCCATATCTTATAAAATGATTAATATATATTTAAAGCATGATCAATCAAAAAATAGAATCCTATTTATAATTTAAAATAACTAACTAAATATGAATAATATGAAAAAATAATATTTATGTACTTTTATTGATTATATTTCACTTGTTCAGCCAATTAAATAGCTTAATTCATAGTCAGCTTTTAATGATTGATCGACAACGGTTTTATTGTTTTTGTGATATTCCTCAATATCTACTAATTTATCTCCAACAACTTAATCATAGCCAGTGTTCTCTAGAGCCTTATAATTAGCGATCAATTTGGTTAAGTTAATGTATGAGGGACAATATAATTGTTGTCCTACAATGCAGTTGTTGGTTGGATGAATGATCTAATGGAATCAAAAATGAATAAATTACTTTTTCAATAAAAGAACTATTAAGTTGAGCTTTATAATTGTTTCCAAGGCTGTCTTCAATTAAATGAATGATGGATTTGAAATCAATGTGCTTGTGTCCTTTGGCCAAGAGCAACTTGCCAGCATGATCGCCTGCAAGGACTCTGGCGACAATTGCCTCTAAATCTCCAGTGAAGATTGGGGCACATGATTGTCCTGTGCTTTTGAAGTAAATGCTTTGTCCATTATAAATTCTTTGAGCAATTTTATTAGTAAATGTGCTTTAAGGACCAAAAGTAATATCAGATCTGATTCCAACCAATTGAGGGATGGAGCGACGACCTTCGACTTCTAAATGTTTCCACTCATCAATTTCTTCCTGATGATCATGTTCGACTGGTGCAACATAAGCCACTGTTTTGTAGTTTCTGGTCTTGGCCAAATCTAGAGTGGCAACCAGCAAGTTTTTCTTGGAGGCTGTTACTTAGTAATAGTCATGGCTCACATAAAGGAGATTGTTGGCTTATTTGATCACATCATGGAGATCTTGACGATCGCCCACTTTGAACAAGTCTATCTTGGTTGAGAATTATTGCTTGAACTTAAGTAATCTTTGAACTGTGAAGTATGTTGGGAAGATATCAGCACAGATGATCTTCTCATACTTACCACTTTCAGCAGCTACTCTTAGGAATCCTTAAGCAATTCTATTGCTAGCATTTAGAATCAAGAGAGACATATCAAATAAATAATTATATTTAGGATTTAATATCTAAGTAAATTTATATACACATAATCTCAAAATCCTCCACTCTTTCTTGTTCGTATTAAGTAGCACTTGAATTCATCCACTAACTTAGTCAATTATTGTGCCTCTCTTTGTTTCTGCAATTTCTGTTCTCGCTAAATTTAGAATTGTTTCTATCGCTAATCGAAGCTCTCAAAATTATGAACTTTCCTTGGTGTATGATGAGGATTCAATAGGGTTTGTTGTCTAATCAATACACTTAATCATTACATGTGACGAATGAATGAATCATCATCAAAATAGTCCTACTCACTTTTCGGAGCTATCTTGACTTGAACTGTATTTTATTAAATGCTCAACATGGGTTATCGTTTACTCTAGTTCCTCCTTTCCATTTCTTCCACTACTTTCTAGACTATGAAATCAACATATCTATCTTGATCAATGCTAGAAAGAGAATTGCTATTTGAGCAAACAGTGGGAGTCTTTGATATTTTTAAATAAGGTTATCTATTCTCCTGCACTTCTTCATTTGGCAATCTCAGGAACACTTCCTTTTTATTTATATCATCCTATCCTTCATCGATTAATGATGAGTTGCTTTCCTCTGTACTCGTTTATTTATCTTGCTTCTATTCTTTCTGACAAGAATGGAACTGTTTAATGAATTGTCGAACCTGAGGACTAACAGAATCTCTATAGTGTTTCATATCAGTTAATAATTTGTTATTAAATTATAAAATAGTAGCAGAATTCATATCAATTTTCTCGCCAACATTATCGACTTTGCAATCTACTTCAACGACTTCTTTGGCTTTCTCAATAACCCTTAATCCTTCTTTTTCTATTTTATTGTCATAATATAATTTTACTTATCTACTATATTGTGATTAGAGCAATTGTGTAAATGGTAAAAACTATTTGATTCGACTAGGGTTGAGTTGTAATTTGAATCTTTTGATATCTTCAATGTCTATCACATAATACGAGATATATTCTTAATAGACATTTGAATCATATAGAGTGTCAATATTTGGTTTAACTTAGTTGCCTTACTAAAATGCATTATACTCCTTTAAAACTATTGAAATATTATTATGAGGATAAAAGATATTGTAATCGTATCCTTACTCAAAATCATTGAGTATTTCATCGCTTTTCCGTAGTTCTGATTGCTAACCCCCATTATACTTCTGCACTTCCTCTTTGAATATTTAATAATCAGCCATAATATCATCCATTTTGTTTTAGACTTAAGTTCCACATTCACTATCTTAGTCACTTTCAAGATGATTCTTAAACTGGTTGATACTTGGAATTATGGCATTGTCACTATTGTTGGAAGATATAATGGCTTAAGAGAGACTCTTGGTTAGACTAAATATTTCCTATTGTTTAATTTGTATTTGTTGTATCTATTTTTATGATTTTCTCAGTGATTATTGCCAATTCCTCCTCCTATTCCTATCTTCCTTAAATTTAGACTTAAGTTTCAAACTTTTCCTTATAGAATCATCCTCTATTCCCTTTTATATCAAATCATCTACATTGCATTCTTCCTTTAAATAATTATGAATTGAAATTTCCTTCTGGAAATTCTCCACTTTCCTTGCTATTTCCTACATATCTTTTCTGGCATTATAATTTATTCTGTCATTTCTTACAAAGTCTTTCATAATTGCTTAGATGCATCTAGTCTTGGTCTTCTGATAAGCATATAAGTCAACAATAAAGTGTAGAGAGGGACAATCTTTTATCACATGTCCTGGCAAATCACAAGAATAGCAGTGAATATTTAAGACTTATAGCTGATTCTTATTAACCTCTGAGTTAATAAAGAAGAATTTTTCTCTGTCTTCTGGAAATTAAGATAATAAATCAATGAAATGCTATCTTTTTAATACAAAAACATCAGTAAATCCATTACTTTTAGCAGAGGCTGTTCTTTCAGTATTACCAAAAAAACTGATTTCTCCAAATACATCTTTATTTGACAATCTTGCTACTATTTATCTTGTTTTAATTAAAATAATATTAATTGATCCTTCTTAAATAAAATAGAGTGATTATTCATTCTTGATCTCATTTTCCAAGAAGACATATTCATCAGGTTGAATAGTTTATTCAATTAAAATTTGAGTCAACTCAATCAAAAGTTTCCTAGAGAAGGTTTAACAAATCAATTTGTAATTAGCCAATATAGTTCCATTGACTTGTATAGTGAATTCAAATTTCAAAGAAGTTGATAGATTTTGACAAATCGACTCCAAGTTTATACTTCGACGTGAGTCCCAAAGGTATTACAAATATCTTCGCACTTGATTCTGTAACTATTTCGGAATCTTAACTTTTCCCATATAACCATTGATCTCTGCTATCCTTCTTTAATATTGATCCTTTTTTTAACTGAGTTATTGCATTGTATTACCAATGGTATTCATAGTGAATGAGAAGACCCCACATGCAATCAACAGAAAAAACACTCCGAAAAACCTCTCCAAGGGAGTCTAAGGTGAAAGATCCCCATATCCAACTGTAATCATGGTAGTGACAGCCCAATACAATGAATTAATATACCTAACTTACCAAGGTTGATCATATATCCCATATATTGTCAGCCAATTATAGGATGGGTCTTCACTCTGAGCAATAAAATGAAATATGCAACCTAGCCAATGTGACCAAAACAACACAAAGGCGCATAATTTCAAAAAGCTCGCTATGGTCTATATGGCAGAATTATCAGCGAAGTATTCCTCAATTTTATCGATGATGACTTTCAACTTAGCCAACCTCAATAGCCTGATTACTTTTATGAATCTAAAGAATTTCAATACTCTCAGGATTTAAGCACTCTTTTAGAGATTTGCATGTTGGGTGGAAATTTCATCCTCTGCATCTCCTGTTAAAGCTACGGTAAATAATAAATCATAAGGGAATGATGCGATTATGTCAATCCAAAACCATAATTTCAAGTACTCAATTGCTATTATTTTATAGGAATAGTTGATATTGCCATTTTTGTAGATGGCCGTATTGAAGGTAAGCAAGATATCCAACAAGAAGGCTGCTGTAATAACATAACCGAATTCACTACTAACTTCGATATCAAAACTAATTCTGATTGGAATTGTAATAATTTCATACAGAATTAAAATCATACAAAAAAAATCCCAAAGTATTTTGATTGTGCTATCAGGATTAATTGTAAACCAATAATTTTAAACTTGTGTGTTTTTTCTTTTCATATCTATTCTCTAATTCTCACTCTACGAAGATTTAGTGAGCTCCTTCATTTTTTCATTTCTTTCCCTTTCATCTAGATCGATGTCATCAAAAGGAAGAAATTTTTAATCTATGTCTTATAATCTAGATTCCAATTTAATGTTTGCTGTATAAATCGACTTATCAGCCAGAATCAATTGCTCACTTAAGCTTAGAATAGTGGGATCTTGGTGATCATTGTTGCATTAGTTAATAAACTCAATTTACTTGAATTCTTAGTCTGCTCTATTGGATAAAATAGGTTAATGTTCATTCGGCACTCTCGCAGAATATTAATCAACTTCCATGTAGTTTGATGTCATTTGATTTGTAAATATTATCAATAACAATATCATTATGAAATTACAAATATCATTATGGCAACCCTCATGATAACTCCAAAATTATCTGGAGGTGGTGGATTGGGGGGACCAGAGCATTTTTAACAAGTCTTTGAATTGGGATTCCACAGGTATGAATACTGAGTATCAACGAAACAAGATGCTTCGTTTAAATCAGCTGGCATAGCCTCAACACAATGACTGTCTTCCCACTTACACAATTATACAGATTAAGGATGGTCAAAAGGATCGTAAGCGTGAATGTATTAACAACTACTTGAGTCGGTTAGATCTGAGCATTTCTTTTGGACACATGTGGAGCTGGACACCTTGCATGAATGTATATTCATGATGCATTTCATGATTTAAAATTCCCCTTTGATCAAATTAATGTCGCTGCATTATTTTATAACCTAACACTTGTCATCAATAAATCCACATTCTCCCTCTTTGCCTTCCTGATAATTGCAATCCTCCTCATTATAATCAGAACAACTTGGAATAACCTTGTTTTAACATTTTTTCCCATCCAATGACGTACATAAAATTGAAATTGCTTCACATGAACTCTTATCACCGACATATTGATCACAACTAGTGAATTTAGTGCATTTTCCTTCCAAATAGGCACAATTGGTCTCATATGGACAATCAACTGGGGATTCTATTGAACAGTCTTCTATATTGATGCATTTGTTTTAATTCCAATAACAGTAACTCACTTGATTACAATCATATTCTAAGAGCAATTCATCGCAAACACATTTAGTTACAACATCAATATAAGTTGATGATACAATTGAGAATATCAATGATAGATATACAAACATTAATTAAATCAATCATTATTTTTTATGCTTTATAATACCTAATTTACTCAATCTTGTGTAAACTTATTACTTTTCATCGGAAGTATGTATTTTATGAATGGCCATCGAGTATTATTACAAACCAGCCGAAGAGATCACCAATAATCTATTAAAGAAGTGTTTGAAAAGACCCTTCAACTCATCATTTTTATCTTCTATATAATTCTTGTACGTGAAATTGAAAGTCTAACCCTTTTCTAGTTTCTCCCTCTTTGCTTCTTAGAGCTGCTTTTCTAATTACAACAATTTTTCGTCATTCTTTTACAACAGGTCATTCTTCTTTTATTCTAATTTTTTATAGATAGCTGCCTTCTCCTTGTATTCAGCCAGAGCCCTCTTTTGAGTCTCTACTGCCCTTTAACCATCAGTTAAACTTGGGATTATCTTGGTCCGTATCAATTTAGCAATTCCTTTGTCTTAATCCTCATTTATCCTATCTTTAATCTTTAAGTTAACTTCCTGGATTGCTGATTTTAGTTCATCCAGCATGTCCATCAAGGCTGGAGTCTCTTAAAATGGTTCTTTAGCAAGGCCACCCAAAAATTCTGACAATTCGTGATATGCCTGGCATCGATCCATTTCCACTTTCAGAATCTTTTCAAACTAAACTCGAAGGTCCAAACAAAATCTGTCATCTTTACATAAACTTTAGTATATTTCCTCAAATTATTGTTCAGATGTTTCAACCTGCATATGAATAATTTATTTAAAAATAGATTAGTAAGAGAATAAAATACAAATCATGAATTTCATTTTGCTATCTTCTCCATGCAAATCTTAAAATTTTCAAAATCTTATTACTCCTAGAACCACACATTGAATACCTTTGATTATTCATCTTAGAAATTAAAATAAAACCATTGTGTCCCTTTGCTCAATTCAAATGTGAAGCCCTTTTTTATTGTCCTTATGAAATCTTACGTTGAGTTTTGATTTAAAATAATGAAAACAAATTGGTCACTTAATTTTATTAAGAAGAATGGTCCTTGAAATCCAGCCTGATGCCACAACTAAGTGCACTTATCAAACTCATTCAAACTAGTGAATTTGCCAGTATACAAGATCTGTTCCAGAGTTGGAAACAATCTCTTTAAATAAGAGAAATTAATTTGATCTCGTTACATTAAATAAATATATATATATATATATATTATTATTATTCACTTATTTCTTTAATTACCTAATAATTTACTTAAGAAAATCTCTGCATCTTTCTTGACCTCCTGCTCTCTATTATGAATTTCTTAAGCACTTTTTGAGAAACTTTGGAGTCCAGCTGCACAACAATACATCTGCATATTCAGAAAATGCTTCCACATTGAACAGAACTCTTGATTTTTCTCATTAATATAAATCTAATATTAAGTATTCAGTGTTTATCCTGCCAACATCTTCTCCTTCTTTGCCTATTCATAAGCCTGATAGGTCTCCTTTTATTTTGCAGGCTCTGTGTTCTTCCTCTTTTAATCCCTATCAGCCTCTATAGCTGTTTTGGCTTTATAATCATCCAATAATTTCTGCTTCGTCTTTATCTGCTCCAATTATCCATTCAAACTTAATATGATTTTCGTCTTAATCAAGTCGACATACTCCATATTCTTTTTCTAAGACACAGACATTGACTCCGCTACCAGAGAAACCACCTCTGCTAATTTTGGTATTTCTGAACTCAGTTATTTTTGAATCTTTTTCAAACATTCAATCAATTCCTTATTGGCTTAATCCACTTTCTCCAGAGCCAGAGCTAGTAAATTAAAAAACCCACTAAGATCTTCGAATGCCTTCTTATCATTATTTAGACTCAGATTGATTTCTTCATGCTATATATTTGTAGCCATTTCAATTCCAATTCGGAATGAATATTTATATTATAAAATTATATTATCCAAAGCGAAGTTAATTCAAACTCACTTTACCAATCATTCAATATAATATTCAAATTTACAAGAGATCATCTAAGCATTATATCAATTCAGAGTTGAAATCAAAGTATTTTCCATGTTTAATTATCATAAACAAAAAGAAATCGTTCTCAATCATTATTCATTAAATCCCAATATAAATTTTAATCTTGATTGTGCCCTTTTTTAATATTATGGAAAATTTTGAATGATTCAACAAATTTACTGAAAACCACTCAATTTACTAAACTTACTTATTGAAATCATTAGAATATAGTAATCAAAAAACATCTGACTTTAAGATTACCAAAAAGAAAGTTGATCTATTATATTCTTAAACTATTCATATAAGATTTCTTCTTAAATTATTAAAAATTTTTTTGATCATTGATTTTCAATAAAAAATGGAATTGTGGATTTTCTAAAGAGAAAGTTAATTCTCCTACGAAAACCCAAAAAGAATACTCTGAATAAAATAAATTTATTATACCAAGAAGTTTAAATTTATTTTCTTCATGGTTATTATAGGAATGACTAAACTCTGCTTTATTAAATCATAAATATTAATTTCGTATCTACAAATTGAGATCTTAAAATTTCATCCAGTAATATTGATTATAACAAGTAAGAATTGTAAACATCATAATAGAAGACTAAATTAGTATCATAATAGTAATATGTAATATTATGATATTTGACTATCTTCATTTTCATCTCCCAATAAGGAATCTTAAAATAAGTAAGTCGGTTTATTCAAATAAAGACAAAATAATAGTGTATTCAATACTATACAAATTATAATCCATAGTTGATACAAAAAGTCAACTCTCAAACATCAATTCTTAAATTTAGCAGCAATCATTTTTAATAATATATTTAAACAAACAATATGGATATCATATATATAAGCTTAAAAATTCAAATCTTCTCTTTGCTTTACCAATATTTCTTCTATTTATTGGCTTGTCTTGTTATTCCATATGAACAATGCCGATAAGTCCAAGCTATTTTCCTGTATGGTTTTTGCAGATGAAGTAGAATACATAGCTCAAGTGTAGAGTTCTTATGTATTCTATTATAAAAATAGTATTTATATCCTTAATACCTCAATTTATAAGGGAATTAATTAATATTAACATGAGTTCGAAGCGAAAGTAAGTAAAAATGGAGTCAGAGAAAAAGGTTAAGCAGGAGGAATCAAACTATGAAGATTCATTTAATGAGTCGAATGATGAAGAACCTAAGAGTACTGGGAAATAGAAAACTCGACATGACAATTCATTATCTGTGCTCACAAAAAAGTTTGTTGAATTAATTAGGAATTCTGAAGAGTTGACAATCGACTTGAATGTGGCTGTCAATGATTTGGGGGTTTAAAAAAGAAGAATTTACGATATTACAAATGTATTAGAGGGGATTGGTTATATTGAGAAAATCTCTAAAAACAAGATCAAATGGGTTGGAGCCACCGATGATCCTTAATTGGAAACTGAGCTTCGTTAAATAAAATAAGAATTAGAAGCCTTGCAAGATGAAGAGAAAACAATCGATTATTGGATAGAGTACTTGCAAAAGAATCTGTAAGAGAAGTTCCAGAGTGATCCAGAAGTGGCTAAGTACACCTTTCTCACTCATGATGACTTCAAAGAATTATCAAAGAGCTAGCAGACTGATCATAAGGGAGAGGCGCTTTTTATAATAACAGCGCCAAAAGGAACTTCCGTAGAAACTCCTCAAGAAAACAACCCTGAATACCCCTATCAGGTTTACTTGAATAGTTCCAAAGTATAGGGACAGAATAATGAAATTTAAGTGTATATTTGTTCTGACGAGAATTACCCAATTGAATATGAGAAGAAGCAAAAATGACACATATTTTATCTAATATAATTTTATCACAAATTATGACTAATTTCAATTGAATAAGCTTCAACATCTTCTACTACAAATTCCTTACTACCTGTCAAAGAGGTTTAACCATAACAAGTATTAGAATCACAACCATTGCAAATTGTGAGTTGGCCTGGGATCTCAATGATGTTGTCTTCAAATAATAAAATGTCATCCAATTCTTATATTTGGCGATTCGATATATTTAGCAAATACTTTTCATTTCCAAATATGAGAACTCCAATGATTTTATTGTAATCAAAAACCCTAATCAAAATAAGTAAATTTTCGACTCCAGAGCAATTGTTTTTAAAAGAATCAATATCGTACCCACTAAGAGATCCTAACTGAAGTCTTCTCAGGTAAATTTGAGAGAAGATTGTGATTTTTAGGTGATCAAAAATATAATTAAGTTGATTAACCTTGTCTAAAGTGACAGGTTCGGCATCATATTGAAACCTCTCAGTTTATTGAACAGTTAATTATAATTAGCTTTGTGCAACAGTTTGGTTTTTTAAAAATTAGAACTCTGACTTAGCCAATTCTTATTGTTAAAGAAATTGACTAGTAGTGGATTGATTCATGGATTCTAAGGTTTGATCATTAAAGTCATGTTCACTATATTACAAATCAGAAACAGTTTAGCCTCTTTGAATTAATTAACTTTTTAAGGTTTCAATTTAGGATCTCAGAGTAATGATTTCCCTATCATTAATATCCCTTATGCTGTCTTCTAATTCTATGATAGTTCTATCCTTTTAGTTGATTTAACTTTTCAGGGTTAAGAGTTCCTATCTGAGATTTTCAATTTCTTTATCTTTTTCAATTAATTTGTTGTCTAGCTTTTGAGTGATAGTTTCTAATAATGTATCTTTAAAATTATTAGTGTTTTTCATGCTTGTTTCTAGAGCTATGGATAATTTTTGTGTCTCTTATTCTAATTATTTGTTTTGGTCTTCTAATTCCACCATACGTTTCTTGAAATAGTAATTTTCGCTTTTATTCACATCGAAATAATCAAAATAATGCTTTTCTGGCTATGGTAATAATCTATTAAATAAATATCAGCTTACTGGTAGTCTTTTACAGATTGGTGACATGGTTGAATATGAGGTTCATCTAAAATTGTGTGGGATTGTCTACAAGCTAATTGATGGTAAATTTTATAATATTCTTCGCTAGTGAGGGAATTCCTGTCAATCAATTACACAATTAATTCTTTGAGATCCTCCTCATTTGTGTTGTACAATTCTAGGATTTGGAAGATTTCATAATTTGTTAGATATTGTCTTTATTCCGATTTGGTTTTTTTATAAGTGTTGTGGGCCTAGATGAGATGAATAAAGCAAGCTTTATTTAATCCTAGAACATCGGATGGGGTGGTTTTCTTATGATTCTTCTTCAATTTCAGCATCCCAAGATCAAATAATTGTATGAATGCGTCGGGGTTGCTATCCAAGAATTCATAACAAGATACTCTTAGATCCTCGAGTCCATAGAGTTCACTTAATTAGAGGGCAAAAGTGAATGATTTTTTATTGATTTGAAATGAACTTTCAATTTATTTACACAAACCCTCACATTTTATGAAACTACATATTTGATAGGCTAGATAGAGCTCTTGATATGTGTAAATGATGTATTATCCTCCATAAAAGCATTTAAGAATTCCCTCAAAAATATCTGGATCATATTCCTGAATGGAGATGACTTTTTTATCGCAATCAAAGAATGGACTTTCAATTCTTAGATGAGCCTTTTATAACTCAAACCTTTTGTTTTTCACTTGGATTACCACATCAGCATGAGCATCTTTAGGGAATTGTTCTAATAATTTTCTATTGGTTGATAATTGCAGACTTGTCAGCATATTAAGAGTTTTGGCAGGCGATTCTATTTGATTAGAAGAGAGACTTGGCTGATGAGCCGTTTGTGGTCGTTGTTGTTGTTACATCTCAGAGGGATTGGGTTCTTGTATATAAAATATAAAGATTTTAATTTTTGTTAATGTATTGCAATATATTAAGGCTCATCTACCCAAAATGTTCTTGGTACCTCTTGCAGCCTTGAAGTCATCACAAGGATGTCTGTAGAAGGAGATGATCTTTTTGCCCCATTAGAATTATGAGACCATGTAACCCTTCAAATTGATATCATCCTTTGAGCCTGGAATCCAATTGTGAGTTTCGGTCAATTCCTCTAAGTCTGCTTCCAATCCTGGATAGAAATCGTAATCCTCATGGACTAATCATTCAAATTAATTATTATACTGACATAGTCATTCCTATCTCCATACTATTCTAAATCTAATAAAGCCAAATGTTGATCCAAATAGTAGTTACTCCAAACTGCGCTATGGAATGTGAGTTCATTCTCTAAGTCTTCTAATTCTTTGCTTTGACTAGACACAACTTGATGACAGATGCGTTCAACATCAAATTCCCTTTGTAATAAGGTGTCATGCCCTTTTTAAACTTTATCAACCAACCCTTCAGTGGTGATCTACTCTTTCCAATGATTCCAATCAATTTCCTATTCATCGAAACACAAGCAATACTTGAGCAGCACCTGTTGAAGGTTTTGAATAGAAATTAAACAAAGAACTCAATTAAGATGCATAAAATCTGCTTTCTAATGTGTTAGCTTTAACACTCAAAGTTTACAACCATTTATTGACACGATCAAGATTTGCTGATGGACGAGCAGCAACCGTCTTGCTTCTTGTTTAATTAACAATTAATCTTCTCATATCCAAAATTAAATATTTATGTGAAAAAATTCATTATTCACTCACTTCCTTTGGAAACAATTTCATCATCTTAAGAATAGAGCATAGAATGATGATCATTTTTCGTATTTTTTTAGTTCACTCATTGTAAAGTTAAGCAATCTTTATAAAATAGGACGTATAATTTATAATAATATCAAGGTTATCAAAGCAAGAAAAAATATAATGAAAAAAGGATGTACAGACATCCTTATTTTTGGATCAAGAGTTTCTTATTTTCGATTATTATACAAAATACTTTGAAATCATATTAATTTTATAACATGTTGTGTGCTATTAGCTTAATATAGCTTTAAATAATAATTAGAAAAAATTATCTGATTCTTCTATTGTTCAGTGATGCACCAAGATATTATGAACTTAATCAACCCTGTAATAACAATTAATCTTATTTACCCATTTTATATTTGTCATAATATTGAAATGATAACCAAAGAAATGAGATAAACTATGCTTTTATCATGTGCAGTTTTACACTTTGTCTCAATTAAATTGGAACTATAGCGCAGATTATCAACATATAAAAAGACATTATTAGTAATAAAGATTTATATCTATTTTAGGGAAATGCTGAGAATTTTGTCTCCAAACCAAACCAGCTATAAAGCAGAGCAAATTATCTCGAATATCGATGCAGCAAGAGGAATAATATTAATTTTCAAACGCGCCAAATATGTAATTAACCTAATCATTATTTAATAATTTCTAATTTTGGTATAAAGCAGTTATTGAAAATTGATTCTAAAGGAGAATTTAAAAAGCAATATAATGATCCTACAAAGTAAATTTCACTTTCTTGTAATTAATAAATTGCAGAATTTGAAAAAGCAATCGATTTCAAGTACTTCTTCCCTCAATACAATTTGCATGTATTAATTTGGATTATAATAACAGGCTAAATACATAAACAAAAATGCAAAATGCATTTATTAGTTCTTTAATCATGAAATTAAGAATAGAACATCAGTAAGAATAAGAGAAGCTCTAAATCAAATGAAATATTTTATTAATATTATATTAATTAAAATAATATGGATTTTGAAACTCAAATCATTATTTGTAGAAATAATGCAAAGAGTGTAGTGGACAAAAGACTAAGAGGATTTGTTTAGGTTTGGAATCAAGTAAATTGATTTTGAACATTAGATTTTCGATGATGATGAGGAGATAATTGATTTTGAGGCTGATCCTAATTTGGTAAAATAAATAAATTACTATTACTAATTGCACGAGTACGATTAAGTAAATAAATATACAAAGTAGACCTAAATAAGTTTTGTTGATAAAATTGAAGATTCGAATATTGAGCATTTGATGGACTAAAAATCTATTGATTATCTGAAATATTTAGGATTCGAATATGATGAATTATCAAAAGATAGAGTATCAGAATGGTTAACTAAAATTACTCCTTTATTGGGTGAGTGTTATAGGTTAAATTGCGTTGAAATTATCGAAATTTTAAAAATAAGTGTTGCAATATTTTTCTATATTGAGGGTTTAACTGAAAAGGAGTTTTAACAATTTGCATTGAAATGGGGAATCCAGTATCCCTTACCTCCTCAAAGATAAAGGAAAATAGTTGAGGAAAATAAATTTATTTTTGAGAGACAAGGAAAGAAATGATTTATCATAATATTATTGAATATTGCTATAAAAAAATTAATGCAGTAAAAAGTTCATCTAAAATCGCTTGATGATGCATGCGAGGATCCGCATCTTCATGAAGCGATAAAATTGTTTTTAACAATGAATAAAGAAAATCACACAAGGGAAGAACTATATTTTATATTGCAAAGAATGGAGGAACTCCCATACTTTAAACAATTTGTAGCTGAAAAATTATAGAAAGGAACGCAAAGGAATGACATACTTGAAGTATTTATTAGGTTTTTCCTCTTAGTTGTGTTCTCGATTGAGAATGGAATATTTTAAAGGAGGAGAAGTCTTATTCTAAGAAAATGATCCTTCAAACGATAAGCTATACATTATTTTTTATGGTGATGTTATGCTGATGAGATTGAAAAAAATGGATTAGCTAATGACATTGTAAAGATAGAACTCAGAAGCTACTCCTTAGATTCCGAATTAATAACAGCAATTTAAAATTTCTACAATTTTACATGCAAAAAGACTGACTCACAAAATAGTTAAACATCATAATCATCATAAAGAATCCTGCATAAATCAAGAGGAGAAGAAGAGGTTGGAATAATCGTATGGCGAATGTATGCGCATCTTAGGAGAAGGAAACGGTTTCGGTGAAAAAGCATTGGCCGAAAATATCCCAAGAACTCTTACTGTTGCTTGCTATAGTTTAGAATCATTCATTGTAGTGTTGAAAAAAGATGACTTTCTGACATATCAAATGACATTCGAAAAAACAAAAAAAGAAAAGCAATAATTGATGTTTAATATATTTAAGAGTAATTATCTCTTGGAATAATTTAGATGTTAATAACGAATATTCAACTTAGAGATTGGAAAGTATGATTTACAGTTGCTAAACAATTTAATATGATAGAGCAACATAGCTAACATCAGAAGACGAAAGTGGCGATTCCTTTTACATAATTATATCAGGTGACGTAACTGTTTATAAAAGAGTTGATAATAAAAACATTCCATTATGCATTGTTTCTTAAGGACACTTATTAGGAGAGGAAATTGTAATTAATAAAACTGCCAATTATGAATTCACCTCAATAGTAACATCTTTATAAGCCCTCGTTATTGTCATAGATTCTTAAGAATTTATACACAAATTTCCAGAAGAGTGTCGAATTCAGTTAGAACATGATTATAAATAAAAAAGTCGTAATAGGCAGAATTTAGTTAAACTCCTTTGTTAAAAGAAAAAGATAGACACAATAACAAATGGAGTTCAAAAAGATTAGATTTTAAAATTAGCAGAAATAGATAATTATTTTATCAGCAATCGAACTAGTTTCAACAGTGCTAAGAAAACAGATTTAAAATTAAATTCAAATTTCCTAATGGTTTATTCTAACCCCAGTGTTCAAAATTATTGTATTCAATCCATTGTAGAGAAAGAAAAGGTTTTTTCTTCCATGCAATCAAACTTGAATCCAATTATTAACAATAACAGTGAGCCAAATGAATTTAATTTAGGCAATCTATCAAAGGATTACCTTAAAAGAAGAAAATTTTTATTTTAATCTAAATTGAATTAAAAACTCCCTTTACAAAACTTTTTAAAGCCCAGTTCTAGAGTACTTCCTATGTCAATAAAGCGTGATGTAATGAAAAATTATAAATCAAACAACAAAAGAATCAATTTCCATTCTAGTGTGAACATCATTAATTATGCTAGTCCAGTCGCATTAAAAAAATCTAATTCAAAATATATACAATACGAATGTAGAGAAAGTAGCACTAATATATACACATAATTTGATGATAAATAGTCTATTTGATTATAAATTGATCTGTAGTATATTAGATACAATATTATAAAAAATATATCCTTTTTGAGAATAAACTGTCTTCTTTAAATTACTACTCTATTTACTCTCATATGCTTAATCTTTTTTCAAAAAAACAATGTGACTATTATATTTTTAAACTTATTAAAATAAAATTAATTATTGCAATGAGTGAAGATGAAGAATGGTTGAATGTAGGCAAGTCATTCGTCTAAAATTAACCAAAATAATAAGAGAATATTATAGAAGACATTATTATTGAAAATTAAAAGGAGAAAAAGAAAAAAGATAAAAAAAAAGAAAAATTGTCTTAAGCATAATAACAAATTGCAATCAAGTTTACAGAAGAAGAGATTGAAGCCTATTATGATTAAAAATTGGAAAATTGTAATTAAGTATTTTCATATTGATTTTTTCTGTAGAATATAAAATAGACACTTCAAAATCATTTATTTATAAGCACGAAATGGGAGCTGGCTTATTATCTGTTTAAGTACTTCCAATTGGTAATAATTAAATTTTAGCTTATGGTTTTTTGGAGTAAGACATTCCTCACTATGTCAGAACAAATCAGTACTCAATTTTGTTATTTCTAGGTAAAGAATATTGGGGGTGAAAAATCAAAAAAAAGTCAATTCGATTCTTGATAGTGTCACAAGAACAAGAGAAAAATAAACATTTGAATATACTAGATATACTGAGTCTGCTCATTTTCAAACAGAAAAATCCTATGTTATATAACCTTAATCTAAGCTTTGCAATGAGGACTTTGTGCCCTTTAATAATTAATTGATTGAAGTTGATCCCATTTCCAAGGATTAAAAGCTCTAAGATCGAAATTTAGAATTATAAAATTAGCTTCAGACAAATGTGAATGATTTAGATATTTGGAAAGAATTTTTGTTAATCTAAGAAAAAATTGCAGAATTGTAAGGTTATAACGAACCTTTATTGTTGGCAAATCGAAGATTATCAATTTTACAAAAATTGGAGCAAGTATCAGAAGTGCTCGCTGATCACCCATGGGTATTAGCTTATAAAATCTCTCTAATGCAAAATTTAGAGTTAAGAAATGATGAATTACATAAAGAAATTGATAATTGTTGGGCTGAGCTATTTTCAAAATATGTTCATATACAACCAATATGGATTCTTTTTCTGGACCATAAACTCAAAACAGAAATATTTAGTGCCACAATGTTAAGAGTCGAAGCTAATAAACATATAGCTAATTTATAAAAGCTGATTAATGAAACCACAAGGGCACAACTGGTTTAGTTATTCAAAAGAATTTATATCGAATTAATATAGTAAATAGCTTTTTATGAAAGTGAAATGGGTTTTAAAGAGAGATCTGTTGGTATTCTTTAAGCATTATGTGAAATGAATTTATTTGCTCCTAAGCATTTATAAAGGACCTATGATTTGGAAGAAAAAGTTAAAGAATTTAGAAATTATTGGGATTTGAATGTGAGAACTGGAGAATAAAATGAATACGGGTGGATTGACACACCTGAATTGAAAGATGATTTCATTGGGTATTTTGATTTGAGTCAATAAATATAAGAGCAAGAGGATTAAATTTAATAATTCCTATCCTTTCAATAGTTGAAAAGATGGAGACCAGCTAATCAACGTTTTGATATAGAATGGATTAAGTAAAATGTTGATGCAGCAGTAATTTATGAAGATATTGAACCTTACCTTTACATTTTTAATGATTAAGAATCTAAACTTAATCTTGTAAGTATTTTATTACAATAAATTGGGTATCCTCCAATTGATTCATATATTTTACCTTAAATAAATTAATTTCATAGTGCTGATATGTGTTACAATAAAATTAGCTTTGATTATCATTAGAATGAATTTTTCATTAAATATCAAAGCATTTTTTAAGGTAAGTTTTAAAATAACTTATCCTAATTTGTATATGTAAAACGATTGCTCGAAAAAGTTTACCAACAGATTAATAATTAGTTTTTACTGGTTTATCTATTCATGCTTTATGGTATTTTATATTTGAACAATGATGTAATTGCACCCAATTAGGTTTTATAATAAGAATTAAAATCTGGATTAAAGTAGATCAAAAATATATTAAAAGATTAATAAAATAATTTAGTACTTTGGATACTTTACTAAGAAATTGAATCGCTTAAAAAATAATCTTATCAAGTTCAACTCATCTCTTAAATAAAGCTATTTGCTAAATCTAGGAAATAAAAGTTAATGATCCTCTATTTTTAATTTATCCATTAGAATTCTTATGAGACTTCACTTAATATAATAAAAGTAACAATTATATTTCAATTATTTTAGGAAGCACTAACGGCTTATGGAGAAGAGACAAATATTAGTGATAGCACTTTAGTTTTAAAATTAAGAAATCTGTATAGACAATCAAGAAACAAGTGGTAAAATATTGAATATCTTTTCCAATATAAGAAGGAACTTTATCCATTTTCATTGTCTAAACGATCTATATTATTAATTTTTCTTTTGTTTCTATAATAAAATGCCATAAATGAAAACTTATAAAATTTAATGCAAGAATCAAAGTAACTAAAAAGTGTCCATTTCACTGATTAATAATAAAGGAAAAAGATTTTAATTAAGTATAAGAATGAAGTGTCATTAATTCTGTTAAACCTTTTAAGATTTTCTTAGGAAAAGGAAGAGATATGTAAAGTCGCTTTAAAATTGGATTAAGATTAAATAATTTTTTTTATTACCTACATCCATTATTTAACTAAGAAATTCTTGTACTTTTAAAGACTAGTTGAGTTACAAGAAATAATTTAATTGTAATCGCCCTAAATATGTTGGATAGCTTATGTACTTAGTCAAGATCCTAATAAATCATGGTTCTTGGTTGAGTATTTAAAAAATCAAACGGAGAAGGGATTAGCATAGATATATTGTGAAAGCAACGATTAAGAAAGTAAATTCTAAACTTATAAATAGATTTTGAAGGCACAGTAAATTTAAAGTATAATTATATTTTGGAATTGATGTTCATGGATTTATAAAAAAAACTAAATCCAAATGTGAAATAAATGTATAAGAGTTTAAAAAGAAACCCATTCTCAATAGTATAGAATAATAATTAATATAGTGTATGTATGCAAAAGTAATTGAAGAGCTTAAAGAGAGAAATGAATCACTTAATCTACTCCAGGATTTGTAAGAAAAAGAGTTAAAGTGCTTTTGATCAACATTAATAAATCATTGTGATATCATTCATTAAGTTAATGCATATTTTTTTTAATATAATACTTAAACGAAGAGATTTAGTCTTCCTTTGTATTTCAAAGTGTAATAAACTAAAAAAAGTTATTACAAATCACTGAATTTTATTAGAAGTTTTCTTTTATATGGTCCATCTAAGAACATATATTTTTTTGAGATAGAAGAGATTTAATAATCTTTATAATTTTATACATATATTGTTTAAAATTATTGAATAAAATGAAAGGCAGACAGAATTATACAGACTCGTAATAATGATGAAAGATTGTATCCTGCTATAATTGATTTATGTTATTTAGAACTTACTTATTTATTAAATACTTTTCAACTTATATTTAAATTTATTTAATAACTTTGTCCAGAACTAAAAATTGGACATTATTTGTTGTGTTTATTTTTCAGCCACAACTCTGATAAACTACGAATTATTATCCTGTTTTAATCTATTGATAAAGTTCTGTAGACTTTTATTCGAAGTAATTAAAGGGGGAACTGGTGAATAATGTTTTTCAAATGATAAGAGGCTAAATTAGATGATTTTTTTTTAATTTTAGAAAAATGATATATATATATTTAAATTAAGAGATGTTATTCATTTATTTGGTTCTTGATTGGTCTTAACATCTTTAATGGCTAAATTTGATCTGCAAACTGGACATTCTTTTTTATTTTTCTAAAGCCACTCTTTTATACAGAGAGAATGAAAATTATGACTAAATTAATGAGTATTGAATACTGGCAATGGGTTTATCTGACTTCTTAATTATTGTTTAAGTTATCTAAACAAATGGCACAACTATCTTAATTATTACAATCTTAAATTGGAATCGGAGTGAGTAAATCATAAAGATTTTCATAATCTTATTATTAAGTGATCTGATTTTATTGCTGACCTTCTAATCTAGCCATTCTTAATCTTGCTTACATTCTTAGCATTTTTCTCTTTCTAATGCTTTTGCATATAAAAAACAATATAATAATTATAATCACTGCTACTGAGATAACAACGACAATGATAATTATTACTATTATGGAAAAAGTATTTTCGGACTTATCATATTTTGAGAGTTCTATTGTTAAAATGCAAACAATAGTATCTAAGGGACTATTTATGGGTCTTGCTGCAAAAACCAGTTAGATATTGTCGCTGGAAGGACTAAGACTATAAAAGATTAAGTCTAATGGCTAAGTGTCATAAATTTTGGATTGTTTTATATAGCTCTCTTCATTACTCAATTGATATTGACTTGGAATGATTAATGCATCTGTTAGTTGCAATATTATTTCAATCCCTTAATAACTGTTGGTCTATTTTTGAGTTTATAATTTACGCTTAGCTTTAATTAAATGTCCATTTAATCATAACCATCTATGTTCAGATAGAAGAATTGTGTCTCGTTTCCATAAAAGTATATCTCATTTTTATCCTCTTGAATTTCCATAGCCGTTTAATGGCAATCAGAACCTACATAACCAGCTATACATTCGCATCCATCCTCCTAAAATAGAATTTATATTTACATAGCACTCTCCCTAATTCGAGCAACTATTATCACAATACTCATCTTTGCTTCCCCATATGGTTATATTATAATTTCCCCTAGAGCTATTAGAATGTGCAGTGATGTAAATAATTTTGCCATTGGGTTCTATTTTAAGAAATCTGGTTCTTCTCTTTTCATAAAAACTTATTCATTATCTATTGTAATACCTTATGTAATCACCCCTAGATGTGTTTAAATTTGGAATTTAATTAAGATCATAATTAAGTAAAAAAGACCAATCGTCTTAAAACAATGTAACTTAGACATAATAATAAGGATTGGTTAAATTTTTGATCCTATAGACATTATCGCTAGAGATTCTATCAATCAAGGTCCAATAATTTTTATTATCAAATTCTACATCCTTTTATTGTTAAGTTAACACAAGAAAAGAGAATAGTATTAGCATTTATAATTATTGTTAATTAAAATATTGGAACTAAAACAGAAAATTTAAGCCTAATTAAAAACAATCATTTTTAAAAGAATTGTAAGATACCTAACGAATAATATAGCATTTTATTGAAAAAATCATTTTTATGAGTAGTTCATTCTGAATGGTCTCAAAAAAAATGCTAATAACCTCAGAGGACGTTATTTAAATTATCTAAAATTATAAATTATATTATGAATTCGGAGTGGACTATATAGTTATATTATTTATCGAAACTGATATTCTCTATATTTATACAAAAAAAAACAAAAGTTCATGATACAGCTAGGTTTTCCAATGTGTCAGACCATAATTTTTGATATTAATTAATAGATGTCGTCATCAGTTGGGCAAATTTTTCAAGATGATCTTTAAATTGGGCAGAGGCATATTTAATTACTGACTCAATAGCTTCATAGGCCCTCAAATTAATCTAACCAAATTGGTTTTTAAGGACTTATAAATGAGAATTATCCTAAGATAATTATTGTATATTTTACGGTTTTGCACATGCATTAGAAAGCGATTTGTGGAGTTGATTTAATTTATTCTAATTTAAAACTATCAAGATAGCTTTCATCTAGATCCCATTTAACAACCTCACCTTATTAATATAGTTTTTCTTTTTTTGCTTTTAGTTTATTTGAGAAGTCAAATACTTAGTTATGATGCTTTTCTCTTTAGTTCAGAATATCCTTCAAAGGAGTGATTTGATGAAACTGAAACCTTTGCTATGCATAAATTGTTTCATTCAAAATTTTGATGTTGTCTGTTTGTATTTTAGACAATTATTCAAAAAGGTGGCTAGCAATAATATAGCAATCTTTTAATCTTGCATTTTAGGCTTTTGACTCTTTAAATAATTCTTTATATACATCTGATAATTAGAACATGGTTTGATTCTGCTATTGCATATTTTTCATCAACTATTTAACTAGTTTATACGCTTTTTTCTGCAAAGGCGAAACATTATTTAAGAAGTAATCAGATTATTTTATAAAACAAGCAATTTACTTATTAATTCTGATACCGAAGTCTCCACTTAAAGTTGTATAAGGAATTACCTAATTAGGTTGAAATGAATCAAGGGATAAGAAGTCTTAAATGACAGGAAGACTTCTAATTTCTTGATCTAATAAAATAAAGTTCAAGAACATTTGCAAATGTCTTAACTACTTGATGTAAGTAAACTCAACAGGTGATTTTCGTTGATTCGGGATATTTGGAACATTGTAATGTTTATTTAGCATATTCTTCAAGGCTATAAATTCCTCGTATGTCCTCTTTACAACCCAATTGATTGGTTTTGTTTCAATTTTGAAATATACATATGTGCTCATGAAAATGCCCTTTTGCACTTTTTCATAACCAACAACTGTAGAGGTCAGATTTTCTAATTTAGATATAGCGTTTGGAATGGTCCGATTGCATTTAAGTACTTAAAAGTAATCGTTCTATTGATCTTAGAATTTCTTAATCACTTCTACTAATTCATCATAATCCCACTCTTCCAAGTCGTGACGTTGGTCAATGAATTTTTAGAAGTTGTCAATGTTAAATCCTTTATCAATGATTTCTTTCACTAGTAAATTTTGTTTTTATTCCAAAGACATTATTTAATGTTAAATTATTTTGTATTATTTATATGATTTCTCATTGTATTTTCTTTCTCTCTTCCAATAATTTAGCATTTCTAGCTCTTGAGAAGAACTTCAGAACTTCGTCAACTAAAACAACAGGGGCGGATACTGCAATAATTAAAATCCTAAAATTGAATTAATTAAAAATTGTACCAATCCTAAAGGGATAATGCTACAGTGTTAAAGATGTTTTCAAATAATGGTACATAGCAGATCATGCAATGGAGAGTCATAGATCCAAAAATAGCTAAAATCAAATAGGGATTTGCAAACACTCCAACTTTCAATAGTGATCCATCCTAGAAAGAGTTAAATACAATAAATATACTTCAGATAAGGCATTCAAGGCATTGAACATCTCGATAACGACAAGAACAGAAAGACTTAGAGTTGAAGCCTTTTATTTACCCCAAGAGAAATACAAGCATGGATCCTTAGAGAAATCATATTTGTCAAAGTTGGCAACCTTGAATCCTTCCCAATGATGGCATTCAGCCCAGTTTCTCAATTGATGGAATGTGACAACTGGATGTCCATCTCCAGCCCATTCATATCCCAAATAATAGTACACGAAAACAAACACTGTGGCCAAACCAACATAAGTTCCAACAACACAATATCTAACAAACACATATTCAGTAATAATTGGTTCATCGTGTTTTCTTGGTGGTTTTTACATGACATCAGGATCAGGTGGGTTGAATGATAAAGCAGTGGCAGGGAGACCATCGGTGACTAAATTGACCCATAATAATTAGATTGAATTGAATCCATCAGGAATACCTAAGGCTGAAGATGTGAAAATAGAGACGACTTCTCCAATGTTTGATGAAATCATGTATCTAATAAATCCTTTCATATTTTGATAGATAGCTCTTCCTTCTTCAACAGCTCTTACAATGGTAGCAAAGTTATCATCTGCCAAAATCATATCTGATGCTTCTTTAGCGACTTCAGTACCAGCAATACCCATAGCAATACCAATACTAGCTTATTTTAAGGCAGGTGCATCATTGACACCATCACCTGTCATAGCAGCAATTTGATTCAATTAACCAGTTAGCAATTTGACTAATTCTCTTTTGTGTGATGGATCTGTTCTTGAGAAAACTAATCCACTTGGTCTTCCAATGACTTGTTCAAGGACTTTCTTTTATTTTTCTTCTCCCATAGTTGAAAATTCCATTCCTGTGAATGAATGAGTTGGGAATTGGGATTAATTATGTAGAATACCAATTTACATAGCGATAGATTATGCTGTTTCTTTGATATCACCAGTAATCATAATGACTGAAATACCAGCTTCTCTGCATTTTTCAATGGATCTCTTGACTTCTGGTCTTGGTGGATCTTATAAGGCAACAACACCAATAATAATTGGTTTGCTCTCCAAATCCTTATAATTATTGGTATCAACCAATAAATTATGTGCTGGATGTTTAGGTCCATCATAATCACTCAATTAACCACATTCTTCTTAGACACAGATGGCCAATGTTCTTAATCCCTTTTCTGCTAGGTTCTTAACAATAGACAACAGTTAATTCTTATCTTAAGCCTTCAATGGAACAGCTACTCCATCTGAGTTTAGAATCATATTAGACTTTTCTAACAAATAATCAGGAGCTCCTTTGATGAACAAGACATTTCCTTTTTCATTTTATGAACTAGCCAAAACTGACATGCTCTTTCTGTCTCTTGTGAATTCTAAGGTAGCCCTCTTTGTGAATTCATTAACAATCTTATCATTGTATTATTATGGAGCGTCTAATATGGGTTTTCCATTAAAAGAGCTATCATATTTTCCAATCTTTTCAACTAATACTTTCAATGCAGCTTCAGTTGGCAATCCACTTCTTTAGACTCTTCCTTTATCAGTGTATAATTTGGATTCATTGCACAATGCCATAGATTAGCATAATCTATTTAAATTTCCAGCTAAATTGTTTCCTTTGAGTAATTTAGATTCCAATCCATCAATTTTTCCTTCAGGATGATAAGATGTTCCTTCAATAGGGAAGACATGTAATGAAGATGCCTCTTAGCCTGTCAACAGAACTAATTCCTTGACACACATTTCATTGGTTGTCAAGGTACCAGTTTTATCTGAGCAAATGATGGTTGTGCATCCCAAGGTCTAAACTTTAGGTAATTTACGAACGATGGCTTTTTATTTGGCCATTCTTCTAGCTCCCAAAGCCAAACAAGTTGTGATGACAGCTGGTAATCCTTCTGGGATAGCAGCAACTGCCAATGCAACAGCCACTTTGAAATAATACAATGCTCCCATAATAGTTCCTCCATAAGCAGGATCAGAGAAGTTACCAATGTTCATAACCCAACAGGTGATACAAATGTATGTGACATATTTAGCTAGTTTATCTCCGAATTCATCTAATCTTTTTGACAATGGGTCATCATCTTCTTATTTCTCCTTGGCCGCATCTTAGACTTCCTTTTAGATCTTTCCGATTTCTGTTCTCATTCCAGTGTTGCAGACAATACCAATGGCTGTTCCATTTGACACCAATGTCCCTGAGAATAAGAAATTGATCTTATCTTGGACAGCAGCCTTATCCTTTTAGACTGAATCAGTAACCTTGTTCACTGGGTTTACTTCTCCGGTTAGAATTGACTTTAACATACTATAGTTTAGATACTTAATCTGTTTTCAAGGTGATTGTTTTTAATTCCACCATTCTGAGATCAGCTGGTATTCTGTCTCCTTATTTGATTTCAACTACATCTCCAATCACTAAATCCTTTGCTTCAATTTATGTCCATTATCCATCTCTTAACACCATGGCATGAGGAGATTGCAAATCTTTCAATGCCTAATTTATTAATCATCGTTTTTA
Source organism: Paramecium octaurelia (assembly GCA_905182995.1). NCBI lineage: Eukaryota > Ciliophora > Oligohymenophorea > Peniculida > Parameciidae > Paramecium > Paramecium octaurelia. The sequence goes on from CAJJDP010000080.1 coordinate 397,825, forward strand.
CTTCAATTGCTCTTTCAGCATCTAAATCCTACCATATACCTACTGCTGCATTTAAGATCAAAATTGTAAAAATAACACATGGCTCAACCCATGGAGGCACTGCATGTGAATCTTCATGATCTTCAAATTATGAAATCACAAATGAGATCACAGCAGCCAATAGCAGTATTCTCACCAAATTGTCTTCGAATTGCTCCTTGATCTTCTCCCAAATACTCTCCTTCTCTTCCTTTTCCAATTCATTTGGACCATACTTTGTTAATCTTGCTTCAGCTTCAACTTTCGTCAAACCCCTGCAATTACAAAATTTATGTACTTCTATAGATTTGTCTGGACAGCACCAACCACCTTTTCAAGGGGATATGCATGAAATGGCTAATTCAAGTCAATTTCTGCCATATTAAATAAATAATAATAAGATTGATTTTCACACTAGGTTTGCTAAATACTTGGATTTTATCAATATTTTAATTAAATCACTTGCTAAATTAAATGTGATAATAACACAATTCAACTTTATTAAAATAATTAAATTTGTTATAATTATTTGAGTAAATTCAGCTTTGTAAATCATTACTTATAATTTCATTTGAATCTCCCTTGGGACTAGCCAAATCCATAAATTTTAAGAATCTAATTGCAGATAGTGGTTCCTTTTGATAAAATTTCATTGGAGATCTAGACAGAGATTAGACTTCGTTCATTAAAGAACATCTTTTAGTCTGAGGAATTGTAATAGTATTCTATTCCTCCTCCCTCATCTCACTATTAATCTGATACTCCTCAACATCGTATTTAGATGTCTATTCTTCACATTGTAAATTCAGATTCCCATTTTGACTAAACTTTACATTTGTTACAAACGCGGATAAAGCCTAAGTGCTCTGCTCATTGATTTACTCAAAAAATGGATGACAAAGTGCTTATCTAGCACTTATTCTCTACTTGGCATTTTTATTTAATAGTTATCCTAATAAATTCTAGAATAATAGTAAAGTAAATTGATTACGAGAGAAAGATCTGTTACATAAACATGATCAATTGGAAGATCCAAATCAATGTAGCATTTTTTGTTTGTTATTAGAACATCATCAAAGGTTTTTCCTCCAAAAATGCTCTTTCCAGTCAATAATTTATAAAGAATACAACCACTACTAAAAATATCGACTTTTGTTGTGTATTTATTTTCATAATTTAAGTTAAGAACCTCAGGTGCAACATATCCCGGAGTGCCACATTTAGGAAACAGAAATCTAATATTCATTCGCTTAATATGCATACTTATCAAGGGTTTCAAGTGTAGCCAATCCAAAATCAACCAAAACTAAGGAAGAATAATCGTTTTTTTTGGCAAACATCAGATTGTCTGGTTTGAGATCTCTATGAATGATCTTACATTATATAATATTTGAAATACGTTGTTTTCATGCAGTAAAACTAAACTTGTTAATAATTTGTACATTAATACTTTGATGGTTTATATTGGCAGCCTACGATCTGGAAGATTCTATTTATAACATCAATATTACTTTGGCTTTTTCTATTTCTTCACTCAGAGTTGTGCCCTCTAGATAATCTGTCACCAAATAGAAAGTGTGATCACCTTCATATATCTCCTTTAAGGTGAGAAAGTTCTTAGAATAAGGAGATAAGATTTTAAGGATCTGCACTTCCATTTTATAAGCAGCCTAATTGATAAAAATGTTAGTATTACTAAACCAGAGCCTTTTTCAGTCTAATTTAAAAATGATTTCTCTATGGCTTTGATCGCATAAATATTTTAATTCAAAATGTCTTAAGCACTATAAACCTGAAATTAATTTGCATTTTACTTTAGCTGAACTGCCTTTCCCAATCTACAAAATTGGAAGATAGAGATCGCCAATGCCTTCATAAGTCACTGATTGACCAAGCAGTTCTTTGAATCTGACAAATATAAGAATAAAATATTCAAGTTACTTCATTAAATCATCATGCTTAGCATAGAGAGTCTTAAATGAATTTTTGTATGGAAAAACAAATGATTAGATAATTACACCATTTTCCTGCTTTTTCAAGTCCCAATTTAATTTGATATTGAGATCAAAACTTATTTTGTACTTTGGCGATTGTGTATCGCATGTCTAATCAAATATTATTTTGAGAATTACATTGCCCATTATAAAGCAATCCTCAAAAACACTCACATAATATTGTTTATCCCGAAAGAAGTGTTTACGAGTTCCCAGAAATTAAAATTTTGCATCGGTATATGCAATATACTCCATCTTATAATACAAATAATTAATTTAACAAAATGATTTATAATATTACATTAAAAAATAAATAAGTTTTAATTCTTCATTCAATTTGTCTTTTTTCAACTCTAAATGCAGTAATCTTTTGATCTAAGGCAGTGCTCTTCACCTTTAGAGGTTATTAGGGCTAGGGTGCTTATTTTACAAAATTATTGGATTATTTGAATGGAGATTCGATGTCATAAGATTTAGTAGTGAATTTCGAACTAGAGAAACAAGTAGATTCTGAAATCACACTAAATCTAGTTAACTCATAAGCACTGGATCTGTTTTTAATAGGAGTCAACTCCAATGGATGTGAAATGTTTTTATTCGTAAGCATTTTAATTACCCATTCCGAATTCAAGACTTACTAAATATTAATTCGTTTTGAATGAGCAAGCATTTAGAGTAACAATTATTTGCATTCGATTGATAAGTGATCATTCAATTTTATCAATTGCTTATTACATATCTTCTCATGCAATTCTTCTTTGCTCTTGGCTCTGAATAGCAATTCACCATGCAGCATATACTAATATTATCCTAACAATTCTTACATGTAATAATATTCCAAGTGCCCACACATCAACTCCTTTGTCGTGCTTCTGCTTTTTGACCACTTCAGGAGGCATATATTCAGTAGTCCCACATATACAAGGTTTAGCTTTGCCTCCATTTGGCAAATATATTGACCAATTGAAATCACATAGCTTTACTGTGTTATTCTATAACAACACATTGTCTGACTTGATATCTCTGTGCACTATGTCTTTCTCGTGCAAATACTGTATGGCTTGGGCTATCTAATAAAAATAAGAAAAGGCTTCATCTTCACTAAAAATTTTTTTCTTTTTAATCATCTCATACAAAGTTCCATTCTAACAGTATTCCAAAACAATGTAAACATTTTCCTTGTCTTCAAACGTTTCTATAAACTCTACAATGTTCTTGTGTTTACAACATTAGAGGTAATTGATTTCATTATCAATGTGTTATTTTGCATTGTATTAATTTATGTAACTCTTAGAGATCTAGGCTCGATAAGGATATAAATACTATTTTTATGGCACATTTCTTGTTATTTGCTCTATTTATGGCTAACTTAACTTTTCCATAGGTTCCTTATCCCAATTCGGTGGAAAGTACTTCATATTAATCTTTCAATAATTTTCTTGGAACACTTGGTATCGCTTAGTGACATTTTGGGGGTAAACTAAAGAAAGGATATTGAATCATCTATTTTATCAAGAATAAATAAAAAATAATTTTCTTAAATGCTAAAATTACTATATTAATATATATATATTATGAGTAATAATTTTCTCCTATTATTATTTAAGTTCCTTAATAAACTTGATTACCTAATCATTTCTATATTCATTAATGAATTCCCCATATTCTACATTCACCTATCCCCTCAAATTTATAATCTTCTTCCAAACAAGAAATTAACCTTTCATGCACTTAAATTATCTATACTAACATAGTTACGCTATCCTATAGTGAATGAACCACTTTAGTTACCTATTTTGACAAGCAATTATTTAATTAAAGAGTTAACGAGATAAAGGAATGATAAATTAATAAAGTTATTTCTCCGAAATTATTAAAATTAGCATATTCTTGATTATATTTATCTGAATTACTACTTTTAAATAAGATTATATGAAAAAAATAATGCCAAATTCTTAATTTTATTTTAAATCTAGAACCTCCTTATATACTTAATACGGTGTATTTAAAGCATTAAAAACCTTGTTGCTCACACCTTATATAATAAAAGGTTCAATTATGTTAAGTCGTAGTTTTTGGTTGAATACTTTAAATCATATTAGTTAAATCATTATAATAGCTAATTGATGGTTAATCAAATTATTTGAGAGCCATTTAAATACAATAACTATAATATAATATTCTTTTTAAGAAAGTTAGGCTACCAAGAAATGTTTCAAGCAAAAAGTGTAATTATTAGTGAAATATTCTCAAACTTTAGAAGTTAATATTATTTCATGAATAAATAATCTTTAAATCAAAACATGAGTTTAATCGTATCCTGATTGTTGATTATTTCCAATCTTCTTGTTAACTAAAATTTATACCAAAGAAACACATTGTGAATATTATTAGTATTGATTCTAGCTATTTTCTGTTTAAGACATTTATTTTAAAGGTCGATAGTATTATTTTGTATTCACATACTTAGATCAAAATTCTTAGACGGCTACATTACTTAATTAAATTTTATAGAGCCAAAATTACAGATCTTAACTCTTCACAAAATCTTCAGAAACTTTAAACTATTTATCAATAGGGTCTAAGGAAATATCTATTAATTTAATTTCCCAAGTTTTCTTCGAAATAAATTGATCCTTAATATAATAATTCTCATGTATTTAAGTATGAAATATTAACTAATATTGGTTTCTGGAAATGTATAAAAGTATTAACAATTAACAGTTTTGATAATTAAATAAAATTATATATTGAATGACTAAAACTGTAAAATAATATTTAAAAAAAACTCTTTTTTAAACCATTTCATTTCTAATGAATAATTTATAAAATGTTTTCTTCAGAATTGGCTTTATACATAGTCTTTGCAACACTTTGATAAAGTGTTATTTATATAGTTCTTATTTATGGAACATTTTATGAAATAATTTAAATTTGATAAATTTAATAAATTTCATGTCTTGAACAAGAATTGTTTTTAAATAATTAAATAATTAGTTAAGTAGTGGTATTTTATTATAGTCATTTCAAAATTTATATTTTATATAGTACTCTTACATTGATTTTCTACGAATAGATTATTCCTTTTTACTTTTTAATTCTCATAAATTTGATGTCATCTGACATTAAATTAAATAAATAATACAATGAGTTATTCCATAATGTAAATACTGAGTTTGTTCTAAGAGAATGAAGATCATGATATTCACAATATTGGTTGCTTAAATGATTCAGAACCTATAACTCCTGCTTTTAAAGATGAAAAAGAACAGCTTGTAAGATAAATTAATGAATTTCGGCAATAAAACTAAATTCTTCAAAATGAATGTCAAAAGTAAATAATGAATTTAAGTGAAAAACTAGGTAAAATTTCTTATTATTTTAGCTCGTTCCTAAATTTTGTAGAGTGAAATAGAAAAATATAAAGAGTAAATAAGAGAGGAGTTAAATTAAAGTTAACTTTTAACAAAGTAATTCCTTTAAAAGCATGAGTCTTGTTTCAATTTGAAATAAAGAATATTATAATAAAAGAAATATCATAAGTTTCATTATGAAAATCCTGGAAAAAGAATAACTACTTGTCCTAGTGAAACATCAACAGTGCAAAGCTCATCGTTTGTGATACCAATATCCCCATAACTCAAAAAGTTGCACTACAATTCATTTAATCATCATTTTTGATATTTTTAACCATAGTATTACTCTAATTTGATGCGATATTAAACTAATATTTTATATTTATTTAATTTTATTTTAATACTATTAATTAAGAAGCTTAAAGCCTCTAGTGATTTTGTGAAAATAAAAATAAATAAGATTCTTAAATTGTGAATGTCTTCAACAGCCATTTCAATTTACAAAATTATAGTATTAAACTAAGTCAAATTCTAGAGGAAACATGTCGCCTATTTCAAAATTGTAAGGCTGTGACTGATTCCAAAAATATTGATTTTTATTATTAACAAAATTTTATCAATTCCTTTTTATTAAATGACTTTCTGATTGGCAAATAAGTTGTATTCCTTTATAAGAATAGTTAAAAGTTATTATGAATAAAGATTTATGCGATATTAATTTATATTATATAGATTAAGAATAGAAATTATGATCAAACATTAAAATTTTCATTTAGTTGTCGATAGAAAATCAAAATATATTATAAATTCATCTTGATAGGATCAAAAAGATTTCAATTTCTAAAGCACCATTGAGATTTATATATAATTAAATTTAAAATTATTAATATTTTTGAGTAAATTTTTTTTTTAATTGGGAAGTTATCTCATAAATTAGGTCAGAATTGCATTGAATCTCTTTATGTTTCATTTAATATTATCTTCAAATTGTTTCCCTCTTTTTCTAGCATTATTTTATACGATTTTCCTTTTCAATAGAGTTTTATTAAGATAAATGCATTCGTTATAAAAACTGTATAAAATAAATTATATGTCGATATTATATTCAATTAGACTATTTACTAACAAGAGTCGGAGTGTAGATTTTCCAAAAGAAGGTAATGGCTAACAATGCTCCAACCCAAGGACCAATAATATATATCAATAAATTAATCATTTAGTCCCACTTTCCATAATAAATTCCATAAAATAATTATAATCTAAAATATAGTATTAGTACTTACCCAAAAGCTGCAGATGGATTAAATAGACTATTACCCATAGTTGCAGTGTATCTATATAATATTAAATGTTTACTATCGTGCAACAAAATAAATGACACTAACAAAAATGGCAGATTGTACCTCTGTAGTTGTTATTTTAGTGTTTTCGGCTGTTTATATTTGAATAAATATAAAAAAGATAATTGATCCAGCTATTTCAGACATTAAAGTTCCAAATACTTGATGAGATGGTAATCTATATATATTGTAATACTCAAATACACTTCAAAATATGGTAGTGTTTTTTTGTATGCAAACATAGGCATCAATAACATCCCTGCAATTAGACTAGCAAATGTTTATGCTCCAACATAATAAATGGCCTTTTTTTATGGTATTGATCCATCTATATATCCAATTAATGTGCATATCGGATTAAAGTATCCTTTGCTTAGTCTACTACACACGAGTAATCCAATGAAATAAACAAGAGCAACGCCAAAATTAGTTCTATTACTATAAAAATATATTACTCAGCAGCTAATGCTCCATAAATCAATAATAATGTTCCTGCAGTTTCAAATGCCAAAATATTCTTGATTTAAGCCTTTTCTTTTTCGATCGAATCATCGTTCACTTATGAAAATTCACTCACTATGGGTTCCATAATTTATTAAATTAATCAAAATATAACAACATTATAATCAACATAATTTGTTCATTTTTCAAAATTCAAATTAATTTAGACCAACCAGACTAAAGATTTACATAAACATAAATAATTGTCTGATTGAATTAAAACTCTTTGTTTATTAATTATATAAAAAATTCAGATTATCATATTAACATATTCAAGATGCCAGCAATATATTTACTAACAGCGAAGACACCTCCAATAACAGCAAAAACTATAACTAAATAGTTTGTAATTGAAGTAGACTGAATTGTCATCGATATGGGATCGAATTCGTATTGAAATTCAATGAAAGGAGCTATAGTTTCATTGTAAAGTGATCTTTGTTAAGTGAAGGTATAAAAGACATTCTGATTATTCCAAATATCTATATTATTAGTAGTAACTAATTTTAGATAGTATTTTGAAGAAAATTAACTATAAGTTTCTCTTTGAGTTGATGTCTGATCCCCAAATGATAATTTAAAAGTATGATTTCCTTGGAATGTTCTATTAATTAATTCCATAGCTGGCTTATTAGATTGGATAGCAAATACTCCAGGAACCTTCTTAATGTAAAAATATCCAAAAAATCTGCAAGCTTCATCTATATGTTCTTCAATATCAGAAACTTCGATATAAGATTCAGATGGCTGTTCTACTTAGAAAGATTCACTAAATAACAATCTTGAATTTTTGGTTATTGGATTCTTAATTTATTTAACATGAACATACACGCTGATTCTAAATTAATTGTATGCTCTATCCAGCATAGAATTAGGTTAATAATTGTAGTTGTATTCTTCATTGATAACCAATAGTTTTTCAATAAAGAAAACGAATTAACTCATCATAACAGAAGTATTAATCTTCCATTATATTTCATAATTCTAGACCTGGATGGTCATGATGTCATCTTTTGCAGAATAATAGAATGGGATAGAACACTAATCCTTAGGCATATCAAGTTCAAAGTTTTCAACCTTTGATTCATTATCATAGGAAGCATTTAAGTATATCTTTAAAGTAGTCTCGCACTTTTGTCTGTAAATTTCTGTCAATAATTTAACATCTTATGTGAGATTTTTGAAAGGTAATACTCTTTCTCTATCAGAGAAACGCAATTGACTGGCTAATGTACCTCCAATATGATCCAATGATATATTCAGCATTCCAATCAATTAATCAATTTATTTGCCCTTTTCTTATTTCAATCTCTATTCATCCCACTGCATAGGATTATAACTTATCTCTGAGAGTTGACCCAAAGCCTTTTTGAATTTGTCTCTCTATTCTTAAGTCATGATTTATTCAGTGGCATCCTCTTCTTCATCATCTACCTCAATAGATTGTTTGAACAACTCAGTAGCCGTTACATTGACCAATTCTTTTTTCGTCAACTGAAGCTCTTTTTAGTGATTAAGATCAGCCTATCGAAACTACTTTAATTCTGAGTCATCAAATTGAACAGTGGGTTTCCCAACACATTATACGATGCTTTCAAAATTGGGTTATCTCCATCTTCTTTAAGCAAATGCCATCATAACATCTTAACAACTGTAACACTTTTGATCTATCAACAGTTCAGCTCCATAACAAGAAGTAAAATTTATGTTTTGCTTAACATCCACATATTCTAAGTTCTCATCAACTATACGTGTTTTTATCATAGTGTGTTATACATCTTGTAAATAAGAGCCCATCATATCTTAAATATTTAATGTTAATGCTTGGCAAGGTGCTTAGATTACTGCATCCAAGTTAACTCTAATCCTAGAATCAATTGCTGGATCCACTTGCAATTAAATTGTCCCCTAGAGAGCATTAGTAATCTCAGCCCAGATGAAAACAACAATACAAATGATTGTTATAAGAAATAGTAACCCTCCCCAAGATTGTCGATTATATTAATTGTCTTGTAATTTAGGGAACAGATTTATCATTAATTTAATTTATTACACTACTCTATTCAATTGAAATCTATATTCTAATTGCAAGATAGTTTTGACTGACATAAACTTGAACCACCTGTTCAATAACTCTTTATTGACATAAAAACTTAACAATTAAATAACACAAATCATTCAAAGCAAAAAGTACCAAGATGCAAGAAATTTATGTCTAATTTGATTACCAAGCTATACTTAATAATTTAAAAAGATTTGAAATAGCTAGCTGTATTCTATGGATTTAAAGATTAAGTAAATCTATGATTACCGTATGAATTTATCGACAGGAAGTCAAGAAATAAGCAGAGCACTAAATTTTGAAAACTTAATATAGAACTACAGATATTTTAATGATCTTACTTTCTTAAACTTCAGCATCCTTATTTCATTCTAAGTAATAAGTTTTAGAATGCTTAAAGGAAGATAGTAATACATGATTGAAGATATTTTAGACAAAAATGAATGTATTCAATGAAGCGCTAATTTATATTATAATGTTAGGCTCAATCTTATTTCCTTTCACACAAAACTTGTATGAACCTTCAATAGTTTAATCTATATAATATATTTCAAATTAGCAAGATTGTGTATGCAAGTAAAATTTGTGATAGAAAAAGATTTATTGCATAATCTCTCTATCAATTTACTAGTGTTTAGTTACTTGAAAGAATTAAAAAATATAAGACTCGCATTAAAAATAGCTGTAAAGCCTTTGGGAGAGCACAGAGTTATGTAAGAACTAAGTCTTAATCATTTATCGATTGATATTATTAATATTATAATTATTATAGATTTATAAATGGACAATCAAATAAAAGTTGTCATTCGATTTAAGTCCATTTTAGCTATAGAAGAAGAGTCTGTAAATTTTCCTTAATCTCAAGTCTCCTAATTGGATAATTGAAGAAGAAGCAATTACATATAAAAATACAAAACAAGATGAGATCTTTGAATTTGATGTTATTATGCCTCCGGCTACATTGTAAGAGGAAATATTCTCATCTATTATGTTGCCTAAGATCAGTTTTTTGTAACTTTCCATAATTAAATAACTAGTCTCTAAGGGTACAATAGTGCAGTCTTTGCTTATGGGGCAACTTCTTCGGGCAAAACATATACAATCTTAGGCCCAGAAAGTACAATAGAGCAGATCCTCAATAATAAGTTTAATATAGATTAAAGTTCTGGTATACTCCCAAGATCAATCTATCAAATTGTCGATGTAAACACTATTAATAATTAAGGGATATCAAAAAATAAAACAATAGGAATCATAGTAATAGGTGACTCTCAAAGCCACCTACGTTGAAATCTATAACGAGTAAATTTTTGATCTCTTAAACTAACAATATAAAACAAACAATCAGAAGTTAGATCTCAAAGTATTTCACTTTAAATTTCTTAGATTAGCACTATAGCTGATGGTCCCAAGTTGATGGGAGTGAGGGAAGTTCAAGTTGAATCTGTGAATGATCTTATGGAATTAATAGCCTTTGGCAGTTATAATAGAGCAATTGGAGCAACTCAACTAAATTCCAGATCCAGCAGATCTCATGTAATTTTCACAATTGAGTAATCCATTTATTTTAATAAGATTGCTCGTTGAATGGAAGGACAAATCATAGAGAACATCCAAAATTCAATTTATTGATTTAGCAGGAAGTGAAAGACTTGCCAAAACAGTTGCCAAAGGTTAATTATTAGAAGAAACTAAAAAGATAAATTAATCATTGCATTGTTTGGGACATTGCATAATGGCATTATCAAGCAGAAAAACCAATAAGCATGTTCCATATAGAGATTCAAAGCTAACCTTGCTCCTTAAGGAATGTTTGGGTGGTAATTCTAATACTTCCTTCATTTGTGCTGTAAGTGCAGCATCAGAGCATGAAGAAAAAACTATTTAAACTTTGAAGTTTGCTTAAAGAGCCAAATTGATTCTCAATAAAGTCAAAATCAACATAAAACTTAGTTATGAATAGATCGAAAAGTAAATGACAATGCTTAAATAAGAGCTATAAGTGATGGAAAAGATTCTTACAACAAATGTATTTCATTTTATATCTTTTTAGGGAATCAAATATGATAAATAGATTTTTAAAGAATAAAACTTTTAACTCTAATTAGACTAAAACATAAATTTAGATGAATTAAATGGAGATTATAGAAAATCAAAAAGAAGATCTCTCTAACCTTCAAGCAGTAAATCAGATATTAAGGAATAATTTAGTTATAGATTTTAATAGTATCTTGATTCTTAAAATTCAAACCCCAAACAAAATTCAAGTCCCAATTCTAAACGCAAAGTTTAAAGGCAATCAGGAGGCAATTTAAGATCATCTTTACCATGTTCTCTTGATGGCTCAGAAGCCGAACCTGATGAAAATGGAGAACACGATTTAAATGAAGCTTAATTAATCTCTGCATTGAAATCTATTAATGAAACACCAAGAGAATTATCATAATTCGTAAGTGGAAGAACTTCTTAGGTTAAATTTCATACTTAAGAATCCTAATATTATTCAACTACAACTAATTAAACTACAAACACTGAATAATTATAAGATAGGCCAAAAAAAAGAGAAAGCTGTTGCTAAGTCTTTTGAACATAATTTTTGTTTTTTTTTAAATAAAATCAATCATTTGATATATATTTGTTATTGTACCTTTGCAACCTGAATTCTTTAAATTATTATTTTTATAAGATATCCAAAGTACTTTTTTCAGTACTGGCTATGCGGATTAAAATAAATTAAATATTATGATTGCTACTATTTCTAGTTGGCAATAATCATTTGAAAATAGCATTCTAAACAGTAAATTAATTTTGAGTAATATTTTTCAACTATCATATAATAACCTAATTTTGTTGTAAAATTTTTTGGTTACAATTTCACTTATAAATGTTGTATAATATAAATTTGGTGATAAAAAAAACCAATAGTGATGTAGATAATGTTGAAAAATGTAATTATTAGTTCAGTCAAGCACAAAGCAATCACTATCAATTTTATCTAGTTCTACTTCTATCCAAAATTTATTTTATATCTATATTCCGACATTTATGGGAGAAGCCTTGGTTATTAATTTGTTATCGTAAACTAATTTGTAAGGGTCAGCATTTTGCTTAGGAATCACATAAAACCCATTGCTGTCATGATAAAGAATAGCTTATAAGCCAGATAAGTGATTGCTTAAGTCTAAATTTGAATTCTTAAGGTAAAATTCTACATTCTTTCTTTTTAAATTTGTAATCTCAAATTATATATACCCATATCCATCTATTTTAACTGTTCCTTCACATTTATCTTACTTAATTTCATTATAACTTGATAATTGCTCCAAATTAATGTTTTTAGTGTTGGTTTGAGTTACTTTTAATTCATAAAAATTCTCGAATGTCAACAACATCCCCTTGTCTAAATAAATTCTGGATTGATTCACACTTGATATAATAATATATGGGTTATGTTCTGTTTATAAAGTCAACTATTTTTCAAAAACATTATATGTCAAAATAATAAATGCCTTATCGTTTTGATTTTTGAGTTTATGAAGGAGTGTTTCTTGTTTTCCATAGGATTATTCAAATTTCTAAATTAAGTATTTGTGTGAAATGATCATTTAATATTCATTTGGTAAATCTGATTCAACAATTAGAAATTCTATTATAATTCCAATAGATTAATATTTTGGATGGTTTAATACAAATTGGAGTTTTGCTCGGATATGATTTAATTCAATTATCCCTTACTCATTGATTATTGAGGTATCACGATCAACCGAATTGTAAATTGACTAGACGTATTTCTATAACGCCAATAATTGAAATTTAATAGAAGATTAAAGGTCTTGTGTGTTTTTATCTATTTTAAAAAAAGAAATCAGAACTGAGCTCTTCTTTTCTTATAACTCTTTTAGCTGATTATTTATGTTGTTCAAATTTTTATCTATTTCTCTCTCAAAAAACTTAAGCGATAATTTCTTAATATTTTCCCACAAGTCATAGATTGTGTCTAAAGTAGAAACCAATTGATTTTGAGTCTATTCATCAAATTAACTTGTTTTTAGCATATATTTAATTTCCTCTTTGACTTTATCATCCATCATAGTATTCTTAATCTCTGTTTTCATTTTATTAATCATTAAGTTATTTATAAATAATATTTATAAAGGCTTTAATGCAAAATAAACTGAAGTTTGTCGAATGTAGAAACAATAAAATCTCATTAATTTGTTTCGAGAATGTAATACATTTCTTAAAGCATGAATATTAAATACGAATAAAATTTATTTAATTTTATCATTAGTTTTGGGTAAATTGTTCTCTACTGCAAATAATAAATATGAAGGATATCAACCAAATCATTAATATTAAGTATGTCACTATCAAATATCCTAAAACAAATCTTTAAAGGTGATAACATTCTTCATTCTAGAGATATGCATACTAATTTAGTAGGTATAAATATCGTTACAGTCAATCCGATTAGAATAACTATGTTAAAAAACAATTCTATGTAATCTACAACATCAAACAATTAACTTTTCCATTATTCATTAGTCTTATATTAAATCGGTAATTCGATAAATCTAACATCGTTTAAGAACTTACAATTTATATCCAGCTATAGTAAATAATACAATCTCTGTGTAAAGCGTCCATGAATCAATCAGCTAGCATTCGGAATCATCTCTTGATTAAAACCAAAAACTAATTACTATAATGTCTGAAAATGAGAAAGAGGAGCCCCCAACTGGAATTGTAAATGATGGCAAAAACAGTGGAAAACAGGGACTTATTTATTTCTTCAGAATTTCTATTGGAATTCGGGAGATCAAAAATTTCTACTTCTTCTTGCTGTTAATTCATTAAATAAAACGAATATATAATTGTTTATAGTTAATATTTTATTACTTCAAGGAACGATACTTTGTTAAAAAAACTGATATCAAGTATATAAAAATAACTAAAAGAAGGTAACTAAGAATTTACTAAATTTTATATTCTTAATAATAAATCGCCTTTTTATTATTATAAATTAGGTTGGAATTCTTACTTAACCTTCTTTTCTATAATAAAAATCTCTACCTTTACTTCAAAGAATTAAATGTCCAATCCTGAATCATAACCTACTCTTATATCCACACTAACTTCTCAATAGAAGAACATTATTGTGGTATAATTGCTTATTTTAATTTTCTCTCTTTTTTCCAAAATAATATCCAAAAAATAAATAAATGAAAATATGTCTTATTTATACAAATAATTAGATTGTTATTTAAAGTAAAGAGATAACGTGTTTATGATCATCATATGATTATTTTCTGAAGGTATCTTGAGTATTTACTAAGATGTTTACAATACTAATAAATTATATTATTATAATAAATATGCAAGAACTAAAATCTCCAAAGTTGTTAAATAATCTAGTCTCAAACGTTTAAAAAAAATAAAACCCTATTCCTTCATCAACAGATGTCAACATTCTCCAGCAAATTTTAGACCAAGTTTAACCTGTGGAGATAATACATAATAATAATGCTGATGGTTAAGGATGTAAACTTAATATTCAATATGATAGAGGCAACTCAAAAGCGAAACAATAAAGCCCTTAAAATTAATGAAGATTAAGCAGAACAATAGTTAATTGACTTTATTCAATTAGGCATCTAAGACTTTGAAGCTAGCCAATATTCCCAATGTGTATATCACTTGAAATAAGCAGAATAAATACTAACTGCCATTTCATATTCTAATCCCTTAATCCATTATTTCCTGATGATAAGAATAGATTTGGGAGTAGTCTATTATGCAATTGGCTGGTTAGAACAAGCATTTACTTGTTTTGAAGATGCCATTTTGGCTTTAAAAAAAACTCCAAGAACAGATTAGGAAGGGTATCTCCTATCGATAATACGGCTGCATTGTTATTTGTAATGCTGCATCATTCTTTCCGAGAGTGGTCAGCATTCCGAAGCCTTAGCCTTTGCTAAAATGGCCATAAGAAAATCTTCCAAGATATTGATAGATCTCCAAAAGTACTTACAGAGCTAAATACATTAATAAGTCCTTGAGGATATCCTTAGGAAGAGCATTCCAATTCTGAAACCGAAACATCAAACAATAGTTTAGGGTTATCAAGTTCAAACCCAAGCTGCTTAAGAAGTACAATGATTAGTATTAAAGAGTTATGATTAAGTGTATTCTGGATGTCCATAAGAGTATATTCAAAGAGCCAACATCTTATACTTCATCCAAATGTACCCAGTAAATTTAAGCAATTTCAACCATGTGATGAACTTCCCTACTAATTAACAATATTTGCATCTGATTTGTTTATTTGTGATTTCCTTGTATTGCACCTCAACGGAGTCTAAATTTACCTAGAAAGTTGAATCTTGTTGTTTTAGTGAAGCAGAGAATTACTTATCAAGAGCCTTAGAGATAGCTTACTTGTATTTACCAAAAGATCTACCATTAATAACCTAATTGTTAAATGTCCATAATAGATTTTATGACATTTCTAAATAAGTATTATATTTGCATGAAGCACTAGGCAATAGATGAAGATGCAAAGATTAAAATGGATTAAGGACATTTTGAGATTGTACTTCTCAAGCCAGTTGTTGAATCGTAAAAGTGTGGTTTTGTTATTCCAATTATAAGAAAATGTATTTATAAATAACTAATTTCAAAGCCAAATATATTGGAATGAAAAGTAGGACTAGGTCTATGAAGGAATAGCAATTCTCAAATACTAAGCAAGCCAATTTTAACATTGAGCCAGAGCACTAGATCTTGGAAGTTTAAAGTAGGACTCATAAGCGGAAATTACGGTCTGTCTCAACCACAAACAAATATAAACCTAATTCTCCTAAATGGATCAATCACTAATTAGCAGAAGTCTATTTGCAATAGTAATACCCCTTTAAATCTATCCAAATCAAAAAGCAGTATTAAAAATATAATAATAAAACTGTTGAATTGGGTTCTGGGAAAAATTCAGCAAATCAAAATGGTAAATTGAATAGATCGGAAAATTAGATTAAAAAGAAGCAATTAAATATTTAATTAATGATTACTAATAACATCAATTAAACAAGTTCTACTTAAAATTCAAATGGTGGATAACCTATTTAAATCCCTAATGTAACCTAATAACAATAGTTATTTAAGAAGAAAAAAAATAATTCCTCTTTTAATTTTGATTAAATAACAACTAAAAGCCCTGTTAATCTGTTTGTCTAGAAATAAAGAGATGAGAAAAAACCTTCGACAATGCAATCGAAGTTTAAATCTGTAATAAAACAATATTGAGTATAAATTTTTCTTCCCTTCATTATATACATTAAAAATATTTGATTATGCTTTAAATTCTCTCGCCCGTTGATGGACGTCATCAATTAATTTAAAACAAAAATAACACGTATTTATCAAAAGTTTGTATTAGTAGCATAATATTTAAAAATCTATTTGATTTGTATTATAATATCAGAATTTATAAGTCATAATTTTGTTGGGCATTTTACACACATCATGAATCTGAATGAATTTGATTTTTTTCATTAATTAAATTATCTATTTACCTCTTAAAGCTTCATGAGTGTGATAAAAAATTAATAATCTCATGAAGAAGGTAATAATAGCGATTTTGATTAAGTTGATCAATCACCTCCTTATCTTGTTAAGGTGGACAGTGAAGTTGAGAATGTTCATTATAAGGAGGGCAGTGAAGTTGAGAATGTTCATTATAAGGAGGGCAGTGAAGTTGAGAGTGTTCATTAAAAGGTGGACAGTAAAGTTGAGTATGTTCTTTATAAGGCGGACAGTGAGTATGTTCTATATAAGGTGGACATTGAATTTAAGTAACTTATTGGCAACGTTCAAACAACAGAATCGGATTTTGGAATATCCTAAGAAATACGCAATAAGACAAGTCATAGTCAAAATACACAAACGAAATCGAAAATATCCTAAGAAGAATGCAATAATATTAACAATGAGGCAAGTGATAATGTACAAAAAAGTTAGAGGAGCAGCGAAGTTGAATAAAATACTGATGAATAGGGGATGGTCATATAAGCTTAAATAAGTCTGAGTAATGTTTCCCCTCAACATGTACGAATCCCACCATAGGGATACCATCTTCCAAAAGAAACCAAAAATATCTATAAAGCCTTCTATGGAGGGTTGAAACGATTTATGATGGATTTACCAAAAGATATTATCTTTTCCTATGAGGCTGTGAACTTTTTGAATACCCCTCTAAACAAATTTTGCAAAGCGAGGCTTTTCAATTCTATAAACAAGTGCCCACAAATGAGAAACTTTGCAGAAGTATTTTTTTGCAATTATTAATGGCCCAAATATCTGTTAGAAAATAATAAAATAAATTTGGATAGATGTTTCAGGATATGCCCATAGATAATTGCTGAACTTTTTTGAATTGAAAATTCATTTCTTTTCATTTTATTTATATTTATTTAGAATATTATTATCATTGTTTTTTTAGATAAAGGATGAAAAATCTTAAAGAGAAGATCTATTGAGATCATTGATTGAATTAAATAGAAAATTCAAAAAGGGCTAATGACTTAAATTTGATGATTTCAAGGTATATAAATAAAATTTCAATGAAATATTAAAAGCAGTAGCTAAATTTTTCGGAATTTGAAAAAATCTTGATAGTATTCACCTGAAGTAAAGGAAGGATGTCAATAGTAAAATGGTTTTAGAAAGCAGTTGCAGAAAGTTAAGAATTTTTTAATTTAAGTAGCTAAGTAGGAGATTACAGTATATGTGAAGAGGATGCGTTGATATTCATGATTAACTACAGAGGCCTTTGAGTTAGTTCTATTAAAAAGGATTAATTATTATGACTCTATAAGATGAGTTTGAGAGCCTGAATCAAGGTTCGTAATTGTATATTTGATGTAGCAATACTAACATTGACGATTAGTTGAGTAAGATGACAAAAATGATCACTAAATCAAAATTGAGAGATCTTTGAATCAAATAAAAGAAAAGAATAAATAGAGATAGAGTTTCTTAAATTATATTCTCTTTTTTGTTTACTAAGATGTGAACTGCTAGTTTTATTTTGCTTTATAGACTTTTGGGATATTTATGTCTAATAATTTTTCATTGCTATTTCACTATAAAGTAAAAATAATATATAATATTCAAAATTTGAGTGTTTCGATCAATTTCTTATTACTTCCAATTAATAACATTTATGATAATGCTAACAGACATTTGATTTTACCATCTATCTGATATGATTTGCTTATTTATTAAGAATACACAATAAATTCGCTGTCATTAGTTTAAATAATAATTTAACCGTTTTGCATAGTAAAAATATTCATAGCTCCTATGTCTATTTCGGAATTAAACTTTAAATGTTTGGCTTCTTCATAAATTAATAAGGCTCCATCTCTTTAAAGTACATAAAGTAGGCCTTCTTCATATATCATATTTTTGATAGGCTTCTTTGAAGTGCAAACCAATTACAGAGAGTCAGCTTATAATTTGTATATGAAATTATCAATAGCAACCAAAATATTACTCGATGTTTAGATCATACAATTGAATACTCCATGATAGGCAATTTGCTTTTTTGTAACAGACGAAAAATAGAAAATATAATTGGCTGTTACAATATATAAAACTCCTTTTTCAGTTTAATAGAGTTGTAAAGGGACTTCATCCATTCTCCAAGAATGTTTCAATCGATAGGTGCCATGCATTGATTCACTAACCCATTGAATGACTTAATTATCTAAAGAGCAGGAGTAAAAAGTCTTAAAATTGTGTTATATCACAATCTTAGTAATGGATTTGATTGGCCTCTAATGCTTCCCCAAGACTTAAATTCTACCTGAGTATAAATTAATTGCTCTAACTGATAAATCAGAACAACCAACAATAACATGAGTTTAATTTGGATCATTACTTAAAAATAGTGGTATAGCCTAGATATGATAAATATTCAAATTTTAAATATTATTATATGTTTTTATCTTTTCTATATCTTTATTCATGGATGACAACAATGAATTAATCTTGCTAGAGCTAACTTAATATGATGAGAGTTGTTAAGAAATAAATCGAGGACTAAATTGTTTGATTAGATCGCTATTGTTTTTAGTAGGAGTTTTGATATAACTAGACACTCTAATTCTGTTGTTCCGACTAGTCGTATTCTCTGATTTGCTATTTTCCCTTTCGATTAAGAATGATGATTGACTTTTAGAGTAATGATTCTATGAAAAATAACTAGACATTTATTTGTTCTTCCTATCACTTTTTTCATTCGGCTATAAACACGATGAATTTCTTAAGAATTTATTTGTTATGTATTTTTAGATATTGTAAGATCTGTCTTATTAGGATTCTTTATTAATTTACTTCTTGTAATCGTTATACAAGATGTTATTGGTATTTGTCTACATAGCTAGAGCAATTTTCTTTTCAATAATTTTCTTTAAAGAATTGGTTTAAAACTGATTATTACTATTTTAGAATATGAATTGATAATCCTTTGAATCCTTGCTTTGCTGCTTTCCATTCTCTTTGTGATTTTTGTATTGAAAATAAGATCGTTCAGTCTCAGTCCCTCGATTATCTATATAACTATGATTCAAATTCAAATTAGTTGATAGACTTATGTCATTTTAACTAGTTTTTTTCATCATTGAATGCTTATCAAACATATTTAAATCTGATTAAGGTCTATGAATCCTATTTTATTTGAACTTTTGTAATATTGAATTGATTTGTTATCCAATTTCTGACATTTTCTTTAATGAAGTTTACATGTAATTCAAAGGCCTCTAAAATTTCTATTACTAACTATCAGGAATTAACAACTTATTTAAATTGGTGTGCTTTTATTAGAAATCGTGATTATTGATGTTATTTTCCTAACTCATAGATTTAGCTGTTTATTTATTTTCATTTGGTTCAGTTATGAGAGGCTTACCTTATAACATCTAACCAAATTCTCTTTCAGGAGTGATAGATCTCCATTCAAATTAATTTGATTTAGGATTTCTGTTCCCTCCTTCCTTTAATAATTATTGCATTTATAATAATAATTTTAATTGATGGTCATCCTTAAACTAGCAAGCGAAATTATCGAGGATGGGAATCTAAACAAACTGAATTCCCTATTATCTATGCCCCTGACACAAGAGTTAGTTCAAACTCTAAGAAGGATTTTTTTATATCTGTTAGATAAAAAGTTATTTTCCATTTCATATGGATCTGAATGGAATTAGTGGAACTTGAGAAAAAACAACAACAGATAAAATGAAAGTAATTAGGTTGACAACTTTTTGAATATAAAATGGAGTGTCTTCTTGAGACTTCTATTCTAGCATTCCTTCTATGATGATTTATTATTAAGCATTTAACAAAGCATAGACTGTCCACCCTATGTAAGACTTGTGTAAACTTCAGTTGAAAAAGGAATAGAAACCCCCATCCATTCAAATTATTTTGAGGTGTTGCAATACCTCCCTCTAGACTTCGAAAAATTTATAATATTATTAAAAAAATTCCCATTAATTGAATAAAGTGATGCTGCTCAATTTACTATTTTTATCTAAAAACAATTATCGAAGATTACAAATGATTAGGAACGACTTTAATTTTCAAAATTGATTAATACTCACTTGGTTGATAAAGTGGACAATCCATTAATTTTAGCTGACTTTTTGTAAAATAGCATAGATAATGGAAGTTTAGAATTGAAAATACATTCTCTCTAATCCTTATTGATTTTAATTACTAGATTTAATTACAATTTGGAAAATTTTTATGAAAGAGTAACAATATCTTCATATTCAATAGTTAATACAGATTATTATAACTGACGGAGCATTCGAATGTTCTTCTAAATCGAAATTATTGAAATTGATAGATGTGACAACAAAATCTTCAAAGGTCCCATTATAAACCCTTGCAAGAATAATTCAATCAGTACTCAGAGCCTGTCTTAAAGAGTCCTGTTCTTTGCAGTTGGCAGCTACTCAACTCATTTTCAACATCTTCAAAAAGCACATACAATTAAAACATTTCCTCAAATAGGGAGAGTCTCAGATTGTGGAGATCGCATCTTATTAGAAGTATGTGATGTAAATAATTTAGTCACTGGCATCCTGAAATTAAGAGGATAATATCCTATTTAGATGATGACTTAAGTATTTTCGATTATTTTAATCTAAACGATGTAATCGAATTGTATGACTAATAACTGTTAGAAGCATAATTTTGACATTATATATAAAATCAGAAATTCTTATCATTATTAAACAAATTTCATATTCATTTCAAATCATGTAATATGGTAAAAAAGGAGAGGATTTATCACGGTCGAAAATTGAAATTCTTGAAGACTTTGCACGAGAGTCAGTAGAATCATTGGATAGTTTATTACCTCAATTTCACTGTCACGATTTACAATAATTGGAACTAGAAAGGCGAGTGGTGGCATATTTAAAATCCTTAGGACTTAAATTTAAGACTGATCCTACATCAAAAGAACATGAGTTTTAGTAGAATTTTGATTAATATAGTGAATTACCAAAATAGCAAAGCATAGTGTTTTAGCAAGCCATAGGAGAATCACCCATGATTAACACAATTTAGATAATCAAATTTGGGATGGATCAAAGTAATTCAAAAAGAGATTCTGGAACAGTATTAAGTCCACTTCATCTAGGAAAATAAAGTTCATTTGAAATATGATGCTATGATGATATTTTTAATCTAATACCGATAAATAATTACAAAAGATTAATTATGTTATTTATAAATCATGATAGGCCAGAATGATTCAACTAATATACTTTTTGAAAACATACCTTTTTATCCAAACATTTACATAATAGAGTAATTTGTTATGGATTGCAAAATACAAAATAGTATTATTATAATAATCAATTTTTTAACTAAAATGGGATTATTAATTTCTAAATGCAAAGAGTGTTGTTTCATCATTAGAAGCAAGCCCTCTGTCTCAGTATCTTCACATTAGTTAGTGAACTTATCCAATAATCCTGCTGAAGAAACATAAGCAAAAATACAAGCATAATAGATAAGTTTATTCCATCCGAAATTTAGGTTTTGCACATGATCATAGTCATTCTAATGATTTATCATCATGCTAAGTTGATAAAAATGAGGAAAAGAATGAGAATGATCTAACTTTGGAAACCATTTCTAATAAATAGTTATCCATCGTAAGATCACCTTCAATAAGCTAAGCAGTGCAATTGAAAGAAGAAGATAAATTTATTCTACAAAAGTAAGACAGATAGACTTCTGATGGTGCAATTCAACTGCATTAACAGTAATAAAAGTCAATAGAAAATGGAATTCTAGTTTTCTCTAACATTGATTCCATTCAATTTGATGAATTAACCTTATATGTATAGGAGGCACTTGAGAAATTTACAGAGTTAGTAGATGTTATAGATGATAGTGACACTTATATTCAGAATATCAATAATATTGAGTTGTATTTCTCGCATTATTTTGTGCAAAAGGTCATGTTCATTTAAATTAAGTGTTTATATAATAGTTATAATATAGGTTTCAATTCGAGTTAAATACAGATATCAATAGATTCCTTAAATGGTCAAAGGAAAACACGCTATTTGAATTTGAATTAATAGAAAACTACAAATTGCAACAGATCAATTAATAAATGTCTATTGGAGAAATGCAAATAAACAAGCATCTAATGATCAAACAACAATTCATTACGTACGTAAAATATACAGAATTGTTAAATGAAGATTATTATATTATTTACAAATCGATCAGAATGCAAGATCAATTCTAATTGAAAATGTAATCTTTTTGTGATTTACCTAGATCTCAATAGTGTTAGGAAGGTAAAGTAGTATTGGGGGGACTGAGAGTCAGTTAAAAAGACGACAAATTAATTATTAGAGGTTACTTAGATGGCGATTTTTAAATTAAGGCTGGATTTAACTTGACAATCAAAACTCTAAGAGATAAAGTTATTGGATGTATCAATAAAGTGAAGGAATTATTTAATTGAGATAATGTATTTTAATTTAATTTGGTAATTTTCTTTCAACTCAAATTACTATACTACATAACTATAAACCATATCGAAATGTTAATGGCAATTAAAATTGATTATAAAATAATTAAATAAACATTAATATCAAGAATCTATGGGTAATAAAATGATGAAAAGCTAGGGAGAATTTGAATAAGAATATCAAAGAAAATAAGAATGTAAAAGATTAAGTCATAAAGATAGAAAAGCCTTCTGTATTAGCGTTAAACCTTTTAATTAAGAAGAAAGGTCGAGTTAGCACAGAATACTAATTCTTGACTCCTCCAATAGGTAAAGGGTAATATTCTGAAATACGCAAAGTAATAAATAAAAAAACTGGAATCATGAGAGCTGTAAAAATAGTATAAAAGAATGCCAGTGAAAAAGAAGAAGAAAGAGTAACATCAGAAGTCAATATTTTAGAAAAACTAGATCATCCAAACATTTTAAAAATAAATGAATATTACAGTGATGACAGATTTCATTACATAATCACCGACTATTATTCTGGAGGAGAATTATTTAGCAAAATTTAAGAGAAAAAAACATTCTCTGAAGCATAGGCTGCAAGAATTATAAGATAATTGTTATACGCATTAAATTATTGCCATCTTCATGGAATTGCTCATAGAGAAATCAGACCTGAAAATATCATGCTTGAAAGAAGTTCTGAATTTGCTTCAGCAATCTTAATTGATTTTGGTATGTGTTAAAAGACTTCCCACAAAATGCATAGTTCAGTTAATCATCCTTATTATTAAGCTCCAGAAATATATCAAAAAAAATATAATGAATCAGTTGACATTTGGGCTATTGGAATTATAACTTACATTTTATTATGCGGGTACCCTCCTTTTGGTGGAGAATCTAATAGGAAAATTATTGACAGTGTTTTAAAGAAGCCTTTGGTTTTTGATGAATAAGATTGGAACAAAAACAGCATCTAATCAAAAGAATTTATCAAGAAAATTTTAAATAAAGATCCCAATCAAAGAATGACAATTGAATAAGCATTGAATGATCCATGGATTGTCAAGAATTTTGAACTGTAGGTTAGTGATAGTTAATTAAGAAGAGTGTTGACTAATTTAATTAATTATAATAGTCAATCTAAATTATAAGAAGCCACTCTTAAGTTGATAGTGTTGTATTTAGCTTCAAGAGAGGAATTGAGCGAATTGAGAGAGGTGTTTACATATATAGATTCAAAAAATGATGGGTATATTGATGTTGAAGAGTTATAGACTGCTATGTTAAAGATATTTGATGTTGAGACAACTGAAATGCAGGCCAATAAGATATGCGCCGAAGATGGAACTATATCTTATTCGCAATTTTTAGCCTAAGCTATTGATAAATAGGCGATTTTATAAAAATCTAAGATTGAAACAGCTTTTAAATTGATCGATAGAGTATTGAAATCATATATTTTAGAATGCCTCTGGAAATATTAATGTTGAAGAGTTATGTGAAGCATTCAAGTGTAATTTGGCTGGGAATGATTAATGGGTAGAAATAATGAATGAGGTTGATGCAAATCATGATGGGGCTTTGTCTTTGGTTGAATTTACAAATATGATGAAAAAATTGATATAATCATGATCTTTTTTGTTTTCTTCTGTGATTTACTTTTATACATTCTTTTTAATTTAATTTATGTTAATCGTTTAGAAGTTACTTCATATATTATTAAAGTGATTCGTTTTCTTCGATTAAATTCAAAAGTGAACTTTCATAGTGTAATATCATTTTATTTTAGATCTCACATGCTACGCATTTTCTTGAAATAGTTGTTGATGATGTATCTAATTCACTTTACATATTTTCTGTTTTAGCACACTCCTCCTGTGGTAGTAGTTCATTCTAAATAATTTACTATTTTAGCTAGTTTTTATACTAGATTTTATGATTTACTAAAATTTCAATCATTGGATCTATTTTCCTACAAATTGTTATGATATTTTAGCAATGTAGAGAGAATATCTAATCTACAATCATTGATTCTACAAGAGTTATATCATTATGGATAATGTCGAAATTTTATTTGATGAATTTATGTAAATACTTTTTTAGTTGTGAAACTTTTGTGTAATATTTGCATTTTAGAGTTACTTAATATTTTTTGGATGAGATCTGATCATCTACAAATAGATCATACTCATTCTTTCTCATTAAAAAATTATTAATAATGGAGTTATAAATAAATTATATATAAATAGTTGAATTAATTGATTTTAATAATGTAGACTATTTTATTACACAATGAAATTTTGATAAGTTTATTCTCTATAATTTAGTTTGTTGAGTTGAAAAGAACTGATTTAACCAATACCTTCTGATAAATTGATAATTTGAGAATCAGTTTTCTACTAATTCTAAGATGGTTTCTTATTTTATATTTATATAATGAATATTTAAATATTTACATATGTCAATAATTCATGAGTCTTCTGATTTCTCTTAGCTAATGCTTTGTGAAACCTAATCTGATTATGTTATTAGCTTAGCAGTTTATTTTTATTCCAACTAAGCTTCAAGTTAACTGATTTGTTTCTAAATTTTTGTTAATTATTTTTCCAATGTTCGTTTTTGTTTAGCCTTTTATTCCTAATCTAGTAAATGTAAAACCCTTCTTTATTTGGCATGGGCTTTCTTTTATTAGTTTACCCAGTTATGAATTGCTTTATCTTGCAACGCAGGATTTGTTCTATCATAACAGGAATTGAATTGAGATTCATCATAAGGTGAAAATTCTTTAATCTTCTTTGTCTTCCAGATTTTGTTAATAATTAGGTCTTTAGGAATCAAATAAAATATGAATGCACTAATCAATTAAATCAGTGAAATCTTGTTCTCGTTAGAGTTCATGTAGGTTTGACATGAAATGATTATCGGAGTGTATGATATTAGGGTAAACATTTCAAGCGATAAATTGGAAGATGGTTAATATTTGACAGTAGAATGATTAAGCAAAACATATTTATCAGCCCAATAAAAGAGACTTAATCCTACAAATGACATTATTGAATTTATAGGCATAAGATTCCCGTATACGTTCGTAATTATCATGGTATAATTGATGTAAGCATGGTTCCTGATTAAATTGTGATGCTGAAGCTCATAAAGTCTATTCAATTCATCTTAAGTTGATGGTTGTGGCTAATACTTAATTTTGTAATTCTTTATTTACTATTACATTCTCAACAGTATAAAAATTGGAGGAAGAAATGAATTACTAAAGTATATTTATAAGAGAATACCAAGCGAAAAGCCAAAACAACTCTCCATCAACGAATTAAGCTACATAGATTGTAAACAAAGACATAAAGATCGTCAATTTAAAGGATTAGCTCTTTTCAGTTTATGTCCAAGATATGTATTTTCGAAAAGTTATCCTTTTGGTTAGTAATGGAAAAACATAATAGCAAATAATAGTTATTAGAGGTGTAAAACTCGATTTAAATGAAATAATTTTATTTTTTTTTTATTCTGTTGTGCAAGTCACTACTAATAACGATATCAATAAAAAGAAGTTGATTAAAATTTCCAGTAATCTTTTGAATTATGATAATTCTATCCATTCATTTAAGCTTTTCCAATTGATATCAGTAGGTTCTGGAGCCTATCTCACAGCTAAACGTATCCCTTAAAAGTTTACATATCCATCATTGTTTAAATCTAAATGAAATAATTGCTTTAAATAATATTTCCACTTATTGTATTTGGCCTTCTTTAAGAATTTTAGTTTATCTTGTTTATATTTAAAGGATACTAGGGCATTTCCAGAAAAGTAATTTTGCTCAAAGTATGTGTCTTATAATTAATCTAGAAACATCCTCTTGTTGTTTTTCTGTTTAATTACTTATTTGAAAATGAAGCACACCTTTACGACATTCTCAAATTCTTCCTTTATTTTCAATTCTAATTCTTCTCTTGATAAATCCAATGGTAATTTTTGGAATAGGACTGTGTAATCTCCAGGGGTGGTTTGTTTTAAGTCACAAAAACTATCCAACTTGATTTAATTATGTCTAAAATATATTAAGTAGATCATAGTAAAGTATAGAGCAGTGAGGCTTAAGATTCCTTGCTTTTCTCGTAATCCTTGCTGTGTCTCTGACAATTCAAACAATGTTCCAATGTGAGTTATTAATTAAAAATTACCAACTGTGATGTATTAGATGGCAATAATTGTTAAGCAAGATTTGATGAAATCGAAATACAAGGGGTAGCCGGTGCCTAGGAATCCCAATTGACCACTAGATATTCCCAAATTGAAGTTTTCTCTTTCCTTTTTAAATATGTATATACAATTTGCAAACCACAACAATTACAAATTCTTCCTTTATAATTTGGTCGACCTACTCTATTGGCTTATCGGTGATCAAGTGCCTGTTGAATAGTCACTTAAGGTAGACTACTGATATCAGCGGAATTAGAAGGATAAGGAACTGAGACATCTGGTAAAATTTCATTCATAATATCACTTGGATCCCCTCTTATTTTTATTATGTTAATTAACTTTTATATTGTCTCAAAATACATTTAATTTATGGAAAATTTCATTATTTCCATTCTCAACCCTTAATCTGGTTAGTAGAGATTTCTCATACTTTTTATGATCTAATTGACTACTTTAATTTTGTTGTATTCATTATTTCCTCTACATCTCCCTTTAGATTTAATGAATTAGTGTTAGACCCTAGATGCGAATAAATCAAGATAATAAGAACAATTATATAATATTTAATCACAATCATACTATCTCTATCATTCAATAGCTTTTTTATAATTATTTAGTTATTTTGTTACCAAACCTTTGACCAGTTTGTCTTTCTAATTTTATTGAATTAATTCAAACGATCTCAAAAGTTGATTTACAATTATTTCAGAAATTGAATGTGCCTGTAAATCATTAGGCTTGTTATTTAAATACATAAAATCGGAAATTTATTGTTTTCATATACAATTTATTAATTTATGTGAAATTAAAAATGTTATTAGAGCTTTATATCAGTAAATAGGTTCTCTGTACTTTTCCAATGTCGATCTAGCTTTTATTGAATTTAAGCTTGCAAATTGTTGTCGTAAATTCTCAATTCATGAATTAAAATTTATATTAATTATGGTTTATTATAAATACTTTCTTTAAGTGTTTATATGTAACTCTAACTTATGTTTATTTTCTAATCTATGTATTTTACTTGATTAAAAATATAATTAATCAATCTTTTCCTATCCATAAGTGCATGTGCATCATCAGATTCTCAAATTTATTTTACAGAAGTTCTGTTTATTATACTAAAATTGAGGAATTGGTGATTATTATAAAATCAATATAGAATATGAAGCTATGGCAATTTACGTTAAATTAATTATCATCTGGAGTATTAATGTGACCTATTATTAATATATCCAATTCAGTCACTTTAAATTTGAATAATCGTTTTTATTCAAAACATTAAATTTCTTTCATAATTATGCTTTCTTGCCATCATCTGACAAACACTGAGTTACAAGTGGATAAAGATGATAAACCATCGTTATTAAAGATGTTTTGGAATTTATTAGTTTGTTCATTCTAAACTGTGTTTGGATATGTCTGTTTAGACATTTGCGTGAGTGTCACTTTGCATTACGTTAACAAAGGGTAACGTTTTATATTTTATGAAAGAATGTCTTAAATTGATGTAGCTGGGTATGGATTTGCTTTGAATTGTGTCTACATCATAGTGCTGCCTATTGGATTTGGATTTAATTAGTCTCTAAATATGCATACAGCATAGGCAATTGGCGAGGGAAATCACTAACTTGCAAAGCGATTCTTTAATGTCAATTTGTATGTGATGCTGATGTTTCTGATACCCTTTTCAGGCATTTTAATAGCAATCAAAAAACCGTTTAGCCTTATTGTGGAAGAATCTCAAAGAGAGGAAACTGCAGATTGCGCTTGGGAATACCTGTGGTTTCTGATTCCAGCCATTATTTTAGCAATCATTTTTGAAAGCATCAAAATTTTCATGGCTTCATACAAAATTACTTATCCATTTGCCATAATTCATTTTATCACTTTGCTCTTACACTGGCTTTTTAGTTGGTTATTTATAATGAAATTTAAATGGGGAATCCCAGGAGCAGGATTTGCAATCATATTGACCGAAATATTCAACATGGTATTCATATTCTGTAAGTATTTTATAATTTATTGTAGCATTCATTTAATTGACAGAATACAAAAGAACAATATTTTAAGGAATCAAATTCTTGCCTGACATCCCCAGAATCAAAAAGTTAGGTTTACAATATTGCAAGACTTCAATGCCAATATTAGTCCATATATATTGTGCATACTTTATATTTGTTTTGTTAACATTTGTTGCATTAAGTTTAAACACCCCATCAGTAAATGCACATTTAGCACTTCAGACAGTGTCAGGCACATTTTTTAGTAATAATATATGTTAATCATTTAAGGATTGCCAATTAGTTTATCAATTGCAATTATGTCATATGTTGGCACTGAAATGGGATTAGGAGATATTAAGCGAGCAAAACAATATGTTGCTGTGGGAATCCTAATATTCGTGATAACATGTGCCTTGTGTGCATCTTTATTGTGGGGATTCTAAGATGGATTTATTGATTTTTTCACAGCAGAAAGTGGAAAGGACCAGTTTGCAGATGAAACAAAAGAAGTATTGAGGGATTCTCTGCCTTGGATGATAGGTGGCTCATTAATAATAGATGGAATGTAGGGAACTTTAAGTGGAGCACTAAAAGGAATCAATAAAGCAAATTTAGTTTAAGTATTAGAATTAGAGATATTTTAGTATTCCACTATATTTGCATATTTTGTTTGCTGTGTTCCTATAGTCTCCTTTTTCGCTTATGACTGGGGACTTGGAAATGGTACTAAGGGAATTTGGCAAGGATTTGGAATTTCAAATCTAATTTTGACTACTCTTTTTACAATTAGCTTATTTACAACAGATTGGCAAAAAGAATCAGACAGAATTATAAGTAGAATTAGGAGAGAGAATGAAATGCAGAAAAGTACTGTTCATTAAATTGAAGACTAATTGATCTATGATTGAATCTTGAATTAATAATAAATATTTTATTGATAGAATTTCATTTGTTTTTGCATCCGCAATGATAATTATTTCTGTAATAATCCTCTTGGCTTAATAACTATTCAAAATTATAATTGGAATGGCAATTTTTACATTTAACTTACCTTAAAAAGTAATGAGCATCCGCACAAATTTCTATTCTCTTACCATTTATTACTATTTCCTTAATTGTTTGTAAACATATTCTTTTACTGCAATAATAACATTTCTTTTCGACTGTCGTGTGGCATTATTTATTTTAACATTCTTGGCAATATTACACTACAGTTCCAAAAATCTATTCAAAATTTAGAGAGATTTCAAATGTCACATTACAGCATTAACAGTTCACAGTATCCTTATTCTATGATTCCTTTTTGCAGCTGTCACAAAGTTCAAAAGTGTCAGACTTTTGTTCTAATTTTTCTAATACATTGCAGTTACTGCATACTTTGAATCTATTGTCACTACTTATTTTATTTCCAAAATAAGCATCTACCTATTAGGAAGGCACATTTTATTAATTTACAATAGATTCTGAACTCTTTTGTTAAATTTCTGTTGGAATTAATTGTAGTTATCTGCAAATTGTTAAACATTCTGGATGCTAATTCAAAAAGAATCGACGACATCCATCATCTTTTAAATTAGTAGAATCTGTTAAATTTTAATTTTAAATTGAAGTGTGTATTGCTGGATCACTTAAGATATTGGATTTCCCCTATAAATCTGTTATGATCATTTAGCAATTAGTATATTGAAATGAAAAGTGAGAGAAAGCAGTTAAGTCAATGCATTCATCTCTGTACTCTGTATTGTTTGTGTACTTCTTCCAAGGCAAATCAATATCAATGTAACTCTCTGCATATATGAGCTTCACACCCTTAAAAGGTTTTTCTAATAAATATAAATATGGAGTTGCGTAATAAAGAGGAGTAAACTAGATATTTGATCTATTGCAACAGAAATTAAAATGATGACTCAATTATTTCGCAATCAATTATTGCTTATATTTAGTTTCTGTAATCTTATTAGTTTCATCAATATCATCAGCAGTCAAAGTTTTAGAATTAAATTTTTTAATAATAGATTTCTGTATTTTTATAATAATGTGCACATTATTTTTTTAATCAAACCCCTTGAACACTTCTTATTATTCCCCTTATTGATTCACTTAAAGTTGATTATTTTCAATGAATACTAAAGTTTACCCTGTTTTTTAGGTTTTTTAAATTTAAGAAAGAAAGAAATCATAATAATTTTCATTTTTTCTATTATTGTACATGTAAGGCATATCTTTTTGTTTTGTATATTAAGCTGAGCAAACATGTTCATACTCTTTATTTACATTCATTGATAATGATTTGTTATAAGTAGAAGCTAGAGAGAATACAATATAATCTGAAAACTATTTATCCGCTATTTTTGCACTTTAATAGTTTTTTACCACACTTTGGATCACCTTCTCCATTTTTTAAGTTTGCTCATGAATTTATAAAAAGGAGAGAAAAAATCTCTATTTTAAATCTACGAATTTTTAAAGCTTTTCTTCCAAATCTTGAACATCCGGTTTTTAATCATAAGCTAAATTATGGTACTTCCTCCCATGACATGGACCGTCTGTGATTATAAAAATTTATAAAAGACTTGCAGGATCTTTGCAAATTTTTAATTTATATGCCACGTCAAGAGCACCTTATAAATCTTCAGGGATATCATCGCCACCTTCAATTTTTAAGTTACCAAGGAATTTTTCAATCTCCTCTGGCCGTACCGTAAAATTGTGATACTGAATATGATTTGGACCATCTGAAAAATCCTTATAGCAGACTGCAGCCATTCTTATTGCAGCATTTATTTATACTTTTTTCTTAAACTCAGCAATTATAGAACTGATACTCTTTTTTGAAACTTCAATCCATTTATCCATGCTTCTCGTACAGTCTAAAATAAATATGATATCAGCTTGTGGTCTTTATTATATTTAGTTTATCATTAATTGAAGCGAATTCTTTTACATAAAAACAGCACATTTTAGGGTTTGAGGTTAACTCACATATTTATTTTTATTTTCGTCATATTTGATACAAGGTTTAATAACTTAATCTTCTAAATTCTAAAACTCCCCTATATCTTTTATATCTTCCCAATTTTTATGTGGTTTTTGGCATCTGTGATGAGGGCAGATTCCTTAAAAATAATTGATACAATATTTATCAAAATTATATTTTTGAACTTCGTATGAACAATCACCATCAGTATCAAATTTTTCAGGGTTCAATTTATTTATATTATACTTTTCATATACTTTCTTTTTTATGTCTGCCCATTTAGTTGTATGCCATAATCCTAATTTTGTTTTATCACAATTCTTGTTCTCACAATCTACACAAATATACTCCAACCAGGGAGGATGTAAATATTTACAATTATAATTATTGCATTTCTTATAGCACAAATTATGCTTATAGATTCCATTTATTGGTTATTTAGTAAATTCTTCCTCCAATTCTTCTTAAGAAAAATGATGTAAGCCGCAATATTCTGATTATTAACAAATATTCTTTAGATTCCCAATGCAAACTCCACTAAAAATTCTTGGATGCAATCTTTCACAGTTCTAAATTTGGCATTTCTCTAGTTCATGACATAGATTTTCTATCTCCTCACAGAAATTCATTTTATTAAACTTAAAATACTATTCTAAACTACTCAAAAAGATTAACCAATCAAAAGAAAATATATTCGACTATTTATTAAATTATGGAACAGAAAGATAAATCGAAAATATCACATTTTTTCAAAAGACTTTTTTCATACTCTTGTTCATATATAAATTAATTAATAGAATTTGATTTAAACAATAAATAAAGAAGCCACTATCAAACAAAACGATTGTAATCTGCTGATCTGCCTATGGTAAGTGATATTCTTCTGAAGATAGGAATGAAATTGTTAATTATAAGTATAAATTTCCTTGTGGCAATAATAATGTATATAACTATTTCATATAAATATTGATCCTATTACTTTATGATTTTATGAACTTAATATACAAGTTTTAATAATCCTCTATCAATTTAGATGATATGTAGTATAACATAGTAAATATATTGGTCAATATTTGAAGGTAATTAATATTTTCTAATTATTATTATTTAATTTAAAAATATATACCTAAAATTCTAAAATAAGAAGGATCGCGATAGTATTGCTACTTAAATAATAATAATTTGTAATATATATAATTTCATTAAAATTGGATTATTACAATTCTAAATAATATTGAGTTATAGAGCTTTACAAATTTTGCTTGAAATATGATGTAAAATAAGAATAAGTTTAAGAGTTCGATCAATTGCCTCTTCAATAAACGAAGAGAGAGTTTCCAAAGTAGAAATGTGTAAAATCGATGCTATTTTGAATTTAAATATCTTCTCTTCTCATGGATTTTAGAAGAATTAAATTAAATAATGAAATCCATTATTTTCCTCTAAAAATGGATCAATAGTTATGATAAATTTTAATTTAACCTTCAAATCTACAAAATATATATACTAATTTCTTTATACTTTCATATTATAAATTCGAACTTAGTAAATAAAATGGCAAGTAAGATTTAACTTGGAATATTATTGTAGCGAACAATGTTAGCTAATTAAATTATTTAATCAGCTTTGAAACATTACATAGAATTTTTCGAATATATATTACAATTAAACACATAATGTTTTTACTTATCACAAAGGCTCAAACTTATAAATTGAATAATAATTCAATTTTTTTTAAAGCATGGATTAAATTAGATATATTAATATATAAATAAGGTTTGTATAAACTTTACTTGTTTTCCTTATAAGGATCAAGTTGTGCTCATCTAAAACTTCCACTTGCTTTTATCAATATGTTACTTCCCAACTTGAAATTCATTATCAAGCCCACCATAAAAAATATAAAATCTAACCTAATTGAGAGAATATTATGATGTACGTAGTAGTTGCAAAGTCATTATTTTTTTAATCAGAATGAGATTTAATTTTTCAATCACAACTCTAAAGCGTCTCATGCATAAACATAAAACCGGAGTTCAATATTGGTATAGAGATTAGAACCACTATTTTTAGACAGGATTGAAAATTTTTGAACAATGTAATTGTGCTTAATTTGTAACACCATGACTATTCTATGGCAGCACGCTTTTGTCTTTGAAATTTGGCTACTATGTGTTTATAAAGTAATTATTTAGCATTTCATTTGACCTAATCTGCTCTTCTTACTATAAGTAAATGTGCTTAACCCTAATCTAACTTGCAAATCCATTCTATTCCCTACCTATCACATTGTGCATAAATAATACTCAGGCTGCAAACCCTTTTATTTTCACAATTTACAAGCCTTTAACTTTAAAATTATTGCTCAAAATACCCATGTCAAAACTCCATAACTTCTTCCTAATCTGCTTAATGATTCACTTTAATTAATAGGATTATTAGCAGTAATGTAATATTTTACTTATTATTCATAACCATTCCTTCAAGATGATAATAATAGTATATTTTAGATAGCATTTAATTATGTGTTTATTGCTCAAAATTTATTACCAAAACACTATACAAAGATATAATATTAATGACCAGCATTTTTAGGATAACTTATTGTGTTTTGATTTATGGATTTGCAGTAGTTAGAGCCAAAATTATTTAGATGGTTGTAATAAATGTTCAAAGCATAGACATCATAAATTTATCAAGAACTTAAGATTTACGTTAACTCCATTAAATAACCTTGTACTTAATGATTCAGATAAATGGAAAATATATACAGATCTCCCCATTTATTATTCATTCTTAAAGTAGGAATTACTATCATGATATAGGCATAAAGAGCAAAATTTGAATTGGATATAAGATACTAATATTTGCGAAGGAGGCTTGACTTTATAATTTATGTTATATTAAGTATTAATTAGAAGTATTGTTCAACAACCATTTAGCATTCTTCACAACCATCACCTGATAGCACAACTACTACAATTCCTAAGGAGAACTTAAATCTACTAATACTGCTTATTGTAACTTTTTATTCAGTTTCTTGCTAATAATGTCGTGATTATCAAAAGAAAAGTCCAAAATGTCTTGGTAGTCAGTCGGTCGACACCAGGAAACTGTCCTTGAACATAATATCAGTGAAGAGTCAATCATTTATGGAAAGCCTGTGTATTATGTTGATTTTGTACAATTTCTTATTGAACTAGTTTTATCGACTAGTTACAGTGCTAACTATTTTAATAATAGGAATAAATAGAGTATACCATTCTAAGTTTTATTGAGGATATTCCTAATAGACATCAAATTTATATTCATACTGACTCATAGAATTGCTATCAGATGCAAAGTTTAAGAGAAGAATCAAGATATCTTATAAATAAGTTCCATTAACTTAGTTTTAGAATAATTACTGAGAAAATGAAAATCAATTTAATTATCTAAATATTCCAGTTGCAAATAATTCCCTGTGAGGACTGTAGTTGAATTTTGCGATTGTGTTGATGGTTCTATCTTTTGTTTATCAACAACTTGTTTAACTTTTTTAGTATAACCTGAGCACATAAATGTCAAAATTGAGCATGTGCTAACCTCTATAATCTATCAACTTATGCAGTTTTTTTATATATTCCTTTTACATCAGCATTTATTCTTATGCTTACAGGGCGTCGTAATCAAATTATTATTAAACTCATCCTAAGATATGTAGATTATTCGTTCCACCTCTGATGAATTTTGTAAAGTTCGTTTTTTCGAATAGCACAAGTATCCTTATAATCAAATTTTTCCTAATTGTAATTAAACTCACATTCGAGAAAATTTTGTCTGAATTTAAACCTGACCATCGAGATCTAAATG
This sequence comes from Paramecium octaurelia, assembly GCA_905182995.1. NCBI lineage: Eukaryota > Ciliophora > Oligohymenophorea > Peniculida > Parameciidae > Paramecium > Paramecium octaurelia. The sequence continues at coordinate 434,194 of CAJJDP010000080.1, forward strand.
GCTATTTATTTTTACGATAATAATTTTCAAAAAAATGTGCTTGCTCTTTTACTTATATGTATCCCTGGATAGTGTGAAGCTATTTCGAAAGCAAATTCAGGCACTGTATGTATCATTAAATGCATATTTTATTATTATTAATTTGCATTAAAATTCAATATTCATTAATTTATTTATATTTTTCCTTTTTTCACGATGTCATATTTCCTTGATCCAATAGGTCTTTCTACATCTGACTATTTGTATCCAAATAATTGTGATTCAAAATAAGTCTCTAATTGCACCAGAATTTATCATACACTTTAAATTTGGTGCAAAATTTACAAGCAGCACCCTTGCTTACAGGGACTATTATTTTCCCAACAATAACTGAGATAGTGATATCCAATGCAGATGCATCAGACTTGGTGCACCTTGGATCGAGCCAACATGATCCAGGAAGCCATCACATACTGCAAAATATAATTTATAAATAATAATCAAATGCATATATTAAGTTATCTCAGACAGTAAATTTGGTGAATTTAAATTCATTCTAATCAGAATTTTATTAGCAGACACTAAGATTTATTTGCCAAACAAACTTATAAACTGAATATGAGAAGGTTTTTGAAAGTCAGTTGTTCTGTAAAAACAGCAAATATTGTGTAGGCTCTCAGTTCATTTTATCATTATTAAATGTACACCATATTCAGGCCAAACGTGTGATTATTCAGCAAAATGAAATTTTTCTGGCATATTTCTGAATTTTTGTTATTATTTAATGCTAGACTCAAATATGTCAGCAGTCATCGAATGTATTTGTTGAATTTGGCTTGTATAAATACTAACCAAACTTATTGAGATCATTGTTCTAATTGAGAATGTACTTATTTGATTATGAGCAATGTAATAGAAAACAATAATAGCTTTCACAATTAACTGTATATTAAATATTTGAGATACAACTTAATTCATAATAAGACAATCTAAACAGGTTATATCATTTAGCAAATTTCATGATATTAATTGAATGTTAGGCAGGTGGTAGACTCTAATATCAATCTTACAAGAAAAAAATGAGATATGAATTACCACAAGCAGCAACTCAATACTCCTATATAGTTGAGGTGAATAAAGACATCAATAAGGCCTGTAAAATACTACAATTAGGTAATTATAAAACAACACCCACAAATGCAGCTGCTATTTCATAAATAACTCCTTTACTACTTAAATAGAGCTAAAACTACATTTAATGTATAGATTTACGAATTGGCACAAGAAAAATTGGAACAATTTAAGGCTAAATCCATGCCAAATTAGTTTCACCAGCTAACTGGGGACTCAAGTCCATATCAGTAGAGTGATAAGCAGAATGAAATCTTAAGGAAGCGGAAAGAATTTTACATTTTTTGACCTTTCAGATGCTTATAACACCATTGATAGAGAAGCCCTATATAATATCCTAACCATGGAACCTGAAGTGACTGGTTTGGCAAAGGAAAAATTGACTTCCTCTTTAACATGTATGACCAATTGTATATTTATAATCCTGTTACTAAATAAAAGATTAGATTGAAAAATGGTGTGTAACAAGGCTCATCCCTGAGCCCATTCTTATTCAATATTTTTTTCAACAAAGTAATTGAGTTCACTTAGGTGAGAATAAAGGAGATTTAGGAAGAACTACCTAAAAAAATGCAAAAGACTCAAGAGACTTCTGAATGATGTTGAAATATTAGCATATGCTGGCGATGTTGTGATTTACAATAAGAGATGCGCAAATGAATTCTTAATAGATGAAAAGATTTCTTNTAACTGAGATAGTGATATCCAATGCAGATGCATCAGACTTGGTGCACCTTGGATCGAGCCAACATGATCCAGGAAGCCATCACATACTGCAAAATATAATTTATAAATAATAATCAAATGCATATATTAAGTTATCTCAGACAGTAAATTTGGTGAATTTAAATTCATTCTAATCAGAATTTTATTAGCAGACACTAAGATTTATTTGCCAAACAAACTTATAAACTGAATATGAGAAGGTTTTTGAAAGTCAGTTGTTCTGTAAAAACAGCAAATATTGTGTAGGCTCTCAGTTCATTTTATCATTATTAAATGTACACCATATTCAGGCCAAACGTGTGATTATTCAGCAAAATGAAATTTTTCTGGCATATTTCTGAATTTTTGTTATTATTTAATGCTAGACTCAAATATGTCAGCAGTCATCGAATGTATTTGTTGAATTTGGCTTGTATAAATACTAACCAAACTTATTGAGATCATTGTTCTAATTGAGAATGTACTTATTTGATTATGAGCAATGTAATAGAAAACAATAATAGCTTTCACAATTAACTGTATATTAAATATTTGAGATACAACTTAATTCATAATAAGACAATCTAAACAGGTTATATCATTTAGCAAATTTCATGATATTAATTGAATGTTAGGCAGGTGGTAGACTCTAATATCAATCTTACAAGAAAAAAATGAGATATGAATTACCACAAGCAGCAACTCAATACTCCTATATAGTTGAGGTGAATAAAGACATCAATAAGGCCTGTAAAATACTACAATTAGGTAATTATAAAACAACACCCACAAATGCAGCTGCTATTTCATAAATAACTCCTTTACTACTTAAATAGAGCTAAAACTACATTTAATGTATAGATTTACGAATTGGCACAAGAAAAATTGGAACAATTTAAGGCTAAATCCATGCCAAATTAGTTTCACCAGCTAACTGGGGACTCAAGTCCATATCAGTAGAGTGATAAGCAGAATGAAATCTTAAGGAAGCGGAAAGAATTTTACATTTTTTGACCTTTCAGATGCTTATAACACCATTGATAGAGAAGCCCTATATAATATCCTAACCATGGAACCTGAAGTGACTGGTTTGGCAAAGGAAAAATTGACTTCCTCTTTAACATGTATGACCAATTGTATATTTATAATCCTGTTACTAAATAAAAGATTAGATTGAAAAATGGTGTGTAACAAGGCTCATCCCTGAGCCCATTCTTATTCAATATTTTTTTCAACAAAGTAATTGAGTTCACTTAGGTGAGAATAAAGGAGATTTAGGAAGAACTACCTAAAAAAATGCAAAAGACTCAAGAGACTTCTGAATGATGTTGAAATATTAGCATATGCTGGCGATGTTGTGATTTACAATAAGAGATGCGCAAATGAATTCTTAATAGATGAAAAGATTTCTTAAGTTTTAACTACCTAAAATCCAATTTGTTTAATGGATGGTGACTATGATGCTAATTCTGACATTCTCATAAAAAAGGAGCTTCTAGTATCATCAGTTACAGATCTCTAAGTTCTATGAGTAATCAAACTAAAGAAAAGCACTCGATTATATTCCTATTCCACTAGATCTGGTCGAATATAATAAACAATATGCAGCAATCGTGGCTAAAGGTTTTCTTAGGGAGTGCCGATCCCTGCTTTTCCAGAAGGAGTTATAGAATAGGATACCTAACCTATTTTTGAATTAAACTTTGTGCTGAGTGAGAAATAATTGCCACTCCCTTATTAATCATATAAGCTAAAAACAAAAGCGATTAAGCTTATTGTCGAAATAATATAATGATTTCATAAGAATGTTGAAGTCTAAGGGAGCCCTACTTAATCATATTGGTCCTTATAACCTTCTCAGTTTTAGTGATTTGAATACTGTTTAATTTAATGCCTGAAGAGGAAAAGGTTGAAAATAACATAACAAAGAGACAATTACACATTAATTGATTCTTTGTTTTGCAATATTCAAAATTGTATAGATTTTAAGGCAAGAGAAACAATACTCAATTATACAAGGAAAAATAGCTATGATTATCTGGAGAGAATCTGAAACTATTAATTTTGAAATTGAGCTAAACAATCACTTTTAATCCTGATTGAGGTGTTTCTATTCTGATTTAATTGAATTCTACTATTTTTTCATCCCATTTATTTTATTGAATTCTTAAATCTCCCTAAACATTTTCATATATTCTTGATTCTTTCTATTTCATAATCTACAATATTACTTATTCTTTCTTAGTTATTTCATATATTCTCTTTATTAGTTCTTACTGCTAAGACAATCAACACAAATATCATTTTTTCTAGAATCACATTCTCCCAAAATAGCTTTTCATTTATTCATATTTTGGATTCTACATGACTTGATAGTTAAAAATTTCTATAATGTAATTTAACAATAAAGATACTTACTGATTATTACGATTGAGTTTAGGTTTCTTACTTTAGAACTTCATTTTAACACAAACATAATTTGTGTTTAACACTGATCGGTTTTATAAATCTCAATTTGCATTTATTTATTGAAATGTGAAATAATTAAAATGAAAACAAACAATTTTTAACTCAACAATTGTGGCCTGCCAATCTATATACCTTAAAAGGAGCTTCATAATTATTATGACCTTGCTTAAAATATATCCTATAGTAACCTCTGATTGCTTAATTCTAAAGACGTTATCTGTCATGACCTTTCATAAGTAACCTGCTGTTATTAAAGAGCTTGTCCTTTGGAAATTTAAATCCTTTCAAAACGATCCTAAAATATGCAGAATCCTCTTAAAAGGTTACTAAATTTTTTTGAATTCGTTGGCTTTCTGTAATAGAAGTTTTAATTATAAATCCATACATAATTAGAGATCAATCTTAAATATAAAAAAAATCAGCTTGAGGTAAGATTACATAGTTCTTATCTTAATGATTAATAACTGTTCCTTAAATGCAAAATTATTATTGAACGTAGCTCCTTTGGATGTAATTCATATCGAGCTTATTTAAGATTATTGTTAGGGATGGATATAATTAAGATCTCTAAATCCTATTAGGGGTTGGAATAATTATTGATGATTAATTTATCTTAGTCCTTTATTCTCTCTAATACTTTTAATATCAATTGAAAATAAGAATTAAAGGTTACAAAAATATTACCAAGATTAGAGTAGAGTGATATTAAAAATCATTCAATCCCAATGTTTTAACTTTGTTTCGTTTAAGATTATCCTAAGATTAAGGATATTTTTTTAATTTTTGAAATGTATCTCTCTTTTTATCTTTGTTCTTAAATGTATCATTATTATTAGTATACTAAACTATTAGTAATCATTATTAGGACTAAACCTGTTTACTCTGTTTTTATTATAAATTTAATAGTGTATTGTACATCTATAAATATCAATTTATAACGTTTCTAACAATCTCAATATTATTTAAATAGTTTAATAGAAACAAAAAACACATTTTATGCAAAAAGTTATAAGAAAATGATTAAAATTATAATTGTAATGTTTTGAATGAATAATCAAATTCACTTTTGCTTTAAGTTCTCTAAAAAGCAACTTCCTTTTGATTTAAACAATGGTTTTAAATCTTTCCCTTAATGATTACTGAATTATCCTTATAAGATAAGTGTTCCTGATGCTTCAAATAAAGGTTTCTAACATATTCTAAGTATTGTACGATCAGGATTAACTAAATAATAATTAACAATAAATACCATTTGGCAATNTAACAAGGCTCATCCCTGAGCCCATTCTTATTCAATATTTTTTTCAACAAAGTAATTGAGTTCACTTAGGTGAGAATAAAGGAGATTTAGGAAGAACTACCTAAAAAAATGCAAAAGACTCAAGAGACTTCTGAATGATGTTGAAATATTAGCATATGCTGGCGATGTTGTGATTTACAATAAGAGATGCGCAAATGAATTCTTAATAGATGAAAAGATTTCTTAAGTTTTAACTACCTAAAATCCAATTTGTTTAATGGATGGTGACTATGATGCTAATTCTGACATTCTCATAAAAAAGGAGCTTCTAGTATCATCAGTTACAGATCTCTAAGTTCTATGAGTAATCAAACTAAAGAAAAGCACTCGATTATATTCCTATTCCACTAGATCTGGTCGAATATAATAAACAATATGCAGCAATCGTGGCTAAAGGTTTTCTTAGGGAGTGCCGATCCCTGCTTTTCCAGAAGGAGTTATAGAATAGGATACCTAACCTATTTTTGAATTAAACTTTGTGCTGAGTGAGAAATAATTGCCACTCCCTTATTAATCATATAAGCTAAAAACAAAAGCGATTAAGCTTATTGTCGAAATAATATAATGATTTCATAAGAATGTTGAAGTCTAAGGGAGCCCTACTTAATCATATTGGTCCTTATAACCTTCTCAGTTTTAGTGATTTGAATACTGTTTAATTTAATGCCTGAAGAGGAAAAGGTTGAAAATAACATAACAAAGAGACAATTACACATTAATTGATTCTTTGTTTTGCAATATTCAAAATTGTATAGATTTTAAGGCAAGAGAAACAATACTCAATTATACAAGGAAAAATAGCTATGATTATCTGGAGAGAATCTGAAACTATTAATTTTGAAATTGAGCTAAACAATCACTTTTAATCCTGATTGAGGTGTTTCTATTCTGATTTAATTGAATTCTACTATTTTTTCATCCCATTTATTTTATTGAATTCTTAAATCTCCCTAAACATTTTCATATATTCTTGATTCTTTCTATTTCATAATCTACAATATTACTTATTCTTTCTTAGTTATTTCATATATTCTCTTTATTAGTTCTTACTGCTAAGACAATCAACACAAATATCATTTTTTCTAGAATCACATTCTCCCAAAATAGCTTTTCATTTATTCATATTTTGGATTCTACATGACTTGATAGTTAAAAATTTCTATAATGTAATTTAACAATAAAGATACTTACTGATTATTACGATTGAGTTTAGGTTTCTTACTTTAGAACTTCATTTTAACACAAACATAATTTGTGTTTAACACTGATCGGTTTTATAAATCTCAATTTGCATTTATTTATTGAAATGTGAAATAATTAAAATGAAAACAAACAATTTTTAACTCAACAATTGTGGCCTGCCAATCTATATACCTTAAAAGGAGCTTCATAATTATTATGACCTTGCTTAAAATATATCCTATAGTAACCTCTGATTGCTTAATTCTAAAGACGTTATCTGTCATGACCTTTCATAAGTAACCTGCTGTTATTAAAGAGCTTGTCCTTTGGAAATTTAAATCCTTTCAAAACGATCCTAAAATATGCAGAATCCTCTTAAAAGGTTACTAAATTTTTTTGAATTCGTTGGCTTTCTGTAATAGAAGTTTTAATTATAAATCCATACATAATTAGAGATCAATCTTAAATATAAAAAAAATCAGCTTGAGGTAAGATTACATAGTTCTTATCTTAATGATTAATAACTGTTCCTTAAATGCAAAATTATTATTGAACGTAGCTCCTTTGGATGTAATTCATATCGAGCTTATTTAAGATTATTGTTAGGGATGGATATAATTAAGATCTCTAAATCCTATTAGGGGTTGGAATAATTATTGATGATTAATTTATCTTAGTCCTTTATTCTCTCTAATACTTTTAATATCAATTGAAAATAAGAATTAAAGGTTACAAAAATATTACCAAGATTAGAGTAGAGTGATATTAAAAATCATTCAATCCCAATGTTTTAACTTTGTTTCGTTTAAGATTATCCTAAGATTAAGGATATTTTTTTAATTTTTGAAATGTATCTCTCTTTTTATCTTTGTTCTTAAATGTATCATTATTATTAGTATACTAAACTATTAGTAATCATTATTAGGACTAAACCTGTTTACTCTGTTTTTATTATAAATTTAATAGTGTATTGTACATCTATAAATATCAATTTATAACGTTTCTAACAATCTCAATATTATTTAAATAGTTTAATAGAAACAAAAAACACATTTTATGCAAAAAGTTATAAGAAAATGATTAAAATTATAATTGTAATGTTTTGAATGAATAATCAAATTCACTTTTGCTTTAAGTTCTCTAAAAAGCAACTTCCTTTTGATTTAAACAATGGTTTTAAATCTTTCCCTTAATGATTACTGAATTATCCTTATAAGATAAGTGTTCCTGATGCTTCAAATAAAGGTTTCTAACATATTCTAAGTATTGTACGATCAGGATTAACTAAATAATAATTAACAATAAATACCATTTGGCAATAAGGAGCTATTCTGAAGAGGTATGTTAAACTAGGAAAGCAAATCTTTATAGCTACTATCTGATTGGAGTATTTCGTTTGATGTTTTTACATTCCAAAGACGAATAGAGTTATCATCACTACCAGAAGCTAATGTATTTC